>JACEFZ010022299.1:822500-1346358 GCA_014155875.1 Cepaea nemoralis | reverse complement strand
AGGTAAAACCCCCTGATGAGTCACTAGACCACGTCACCTCTGATGAGTCACTTCGCAACCGCCACGCCTACTTAAAAACCTGAAGAGTTATCACCCTTTGTGGATCAGGATCGATAAATGGTTGATTTATATAAGATCCACAAAAAAGGAGGTGATGGAGCCCCACTTACACTACTAAGGAGGCTTCCATAATTGCAGAGCCGGCACATATTGCTCTGTGACTGGGCTCACCCGAGGAGTTGCCACGTCCTGCTCATGGCTGCTTTAGTTCCTCACTTCCATGTGTTGGGCAACTCGTTTGCCACTGATCGCTCAAGCACACACCAGGGACGGTCAGACTGCAAGCGACACCCACTCGGTAAGCTTTTGCTTTTGACTTCGGACCACGCAATAGGTTCGCTCGCCGTGCGTTCCATTTTGCGTCATTGAGACGTTCTTCCACTTTTGTCTACACTCTATGAGTTAGATACAGTTTTCGCAGCCATTTTCTTCGACTGGGGCACTTTTTTGACTTTTTGTACTCGCTCACGAGGTAGGCTACTTGTGCTGCCGGCTCAGCACCTTACCTTCGTGCAGCGGTGAACGAGAAACGGCCTGGCCCTCTCATCCGGGAATCTCTCATATCCCCCAGCTGAGAGTCTTCGAACTTCTATCAGACCTGAGCATGTAGCGTGCTCAGTATCACGCCTTTATTTTTCGAAAGGTGGCTATCGGCCCGGCTCTCAGGTCCGAGGGTTTGTGGCTTAGAGGCGTTCAGCCACAGCCCTCGAAAGGGAGCCTTTAGTGTTTTGTCCGGACCAAGAACTTCTGCCTTCGTGCGCCTGATTTAAATTTTAGACTGCTATCCTCAGTCTCACCTGCAGAGCAGCAGGTTGTGTCTCTCTTAGTCTGGTCCCTATCCCATATGCTGTCCGATATGTAGTTTTTCACCCATCGGCAAGCACATGGGGTCGATGGGACACGCAAGCTCCCCCACCACGGCAAGGTGGAGACACATCGGGGGAGATCTTGGGGTCAAGAAGCTGAAGCAATAAGAAATCCACTGGTACTCTGTTGTACGCGTCCTCAAGATCAATCGCTGCAGCAAATGTTTCAATGCCTGAGTGAAAACCTTTATAGACAATCATGGGCAAAACCTGCTGCATTGGCGAAGGTTTCTCTTTTTGGACGGTACCTTCCCAGGGTAGGTGGGAAAAACACCTTGCCTCTCCAGCTGGCTTGATATTTTTCTGGCAATTAACTTCTCCTTGGGTAAGTTAATTTCTTCAACATCAGATTTTTGTAAGTTCATGTCGTCGTCAAAAACTGTTGTTATGTGTAAGTTCATGTCTTTGGCAGTTCATATTGTAGTAAATTTATTTCTTCTGCATCAGATGGTTTGTAAGTTCATGTCGTCATC
Organism: Cepaea nemoralis; assembly: GCA_014155875.1. NCBI lineage: Eukaryota > Metazoa > Mollusca > Gastropoda > Stylommatophora > Helicidae > Cepaea > Cepaea nemoralis. Next base: position 1,344,959 of record JACEFZ010022299.1, on the reverse strand, counting down.
AGAATTGTGTGTGTGTGTGTGCGTGCGTGCGTGCGTGCGTGCGTGCGTGCGTGCGTGCGTGCGTGCGTGCGTGCGTGCGTGCGTGCGTGCGTGCGTGCGTGAGTTGCATGTGTGTAAGTTGATGTCTTCGGTAGTTCATGTTTTGGTAATGTAATTTCTTCAGCATCAAATTTTGTTTTTAAGTTCTTGTCTTCATTAGACTTTTTTTTTTTTTGTAAGTGTGTGTGTAGGCTCATGTCTTCGGCTATTCATGTTTTGGTAAGTTCATTTCTCCAGCGTCAGATTTTATTTTTTAAGTTAATGTCGTCATCAAACATTTAAAAAAAAAAAAAAAAAATTAAGTTCATGTCTTCGGCAGTTCATGGTTTAGTAAATTCATTTCATCACCATCAGATTATTTTGTAAGTTCATATCGTCATCAGAATTTTTTTTCGGTGTAAGTCTTCGGCAGTTCATGTATTGGTAAGTTTATTTCTTCAGGGTTAGTTTCTTTTGTAAGTTAATGTTGTCATCAACAATATGTTTTGCTGTTGTAAGTCCAGATGTTCGGCAGTTCATGTTTTGGTAAATTCCTTTCTTCAGCATCCGATTTTGCGGTATTCTAGCTGTAACCAGAGTATAGAATTGAGATGATATGTTAGTTTGTGTTATATAGATGTAGTGAAAATTCATTTGTAGGTTGGCAGAGGATAGCTGGGACTAACCACAAATTTTGAGAAACAGAGAAGAAGAATTAGTTATGTTGAAAATTACAATGTGTCTTTTGTCAGCAGTTGGCTAGGACTAACCACAATTTTAGAGGCAGAAGAAGTAGTGATGATGTTGTATAGATGTAGTGAAATTACATTTGTTGGTTGGCAGCGGATAGCTGGGACTAACCACACATTCTGAGAGACAAAGAAGAAGAATTAGTTATGTTGAAAATTACATTTGTCGGTTGGCAGCGGATGGCTGGGACTAACCACAATTTTAGAGGCAGAAGAAGAAGTGATGATGTTGTATAGATGTAATGAAATTATAATTTGTCGGTTAGTAGAGGATGGCTGGGACTAACTACAAGGGAGACTTTATTCATAGTCGAATTGTGAATACAGCTCAGCTTTATTCATAATCGAATTGTGAATAAAGCTCAGTTTAATTCGCAATCGAATTGCAGGAATTAACAAACATGTCACAGCGGCCGCTCACTAGTCAATTTTAGTTTGAGCCAGTAAGAAGGTAGTTAATTTGGGGCGATATTTGATTTGGCAAATAAAATTCACGTTAAACTAAGACATCTATTGGATCCATTGATTCCGACACTCAATCACTCCGTCGCTGCCTGGGGGATGCACCCCCCGGCAGCTTCCGCAGATCCATAGAGCACACTTTATTCATAAGCTTCGAGTTTCTCAGTTCTATATTTTAGTTCCTAATTTTTAATATATTTTATTAAAAAGTCTAGTTTAGTTTAGTTTAGTCGACGGATCAACATCACGGCACACGGGTGTAACCCATAAGTGCTCCATTCTCCTCCTAACTCACACCTGAGTCTGGAGAACTCAGCTCAGTGCACGAACTCCGTAGCACCAGCGATGATCCTGAAATCAATCAATCAATCAATCATGTGCCATGCCGGAAAGCGTGGGGGTCATGACTCGCCATTTCACTCGATCACCAGTGTCGTGGAATACTTTTGGGTAAATTTTTAACTCGAAATTTTGCCGCGCCGTTAGGCTACTCTTTGTGGATTTCAAACTGCCAAGGGATCTTTTACGTGGGCAACAATACACACAGGCGTCCGATCTCACTACCCAGAGACCAGGGAAAATTTTATTACTAGAAGTCCACGTGAAAAAAGTCCCGGTCCTCACAGGGACTTGAACCCGGGACCTCTAGCACTCGAGGCGGACACCATACCTCGAGACCACGCAGACACCTCCCCCCCCCCCCTAAATTATTAAATTATTAAAAAGTCGCTTTCACCTAATTAATTGCTGAAAAATTAAAAAGAATATTGCCTCCCCGGCGGGGAATCTAACATCAAGCTCCCGCATGATAGGCGGAGACACTTACTACTGTGCTACTGAGGACACGGTAGAACTAGTAGCTTGCTTGCTTGCTTTAAAAACTAAAATTCCAAATTCGGCCTCGTCAACCTGCTTCTTTCAGCTGTTGTTATTGTTGAGGTCCGTGGTTTTTGTGGGTTTATTCATCCTGATTCTTGTCTTGTGCGCTCTTACGAGTTGGTCCTGCCTCGGACTGGTTATATCGGCGTTTGTGTCTGTGGCGTCAGCTTGGGGGTTGGTCGGCGGCTGTCCTTTTTTCCCGTCTCCTCCGGTGGCATCTTTTGTTAGTGAAGGCTCCTGGCTCGTCTGGCTTGACTGGTTACAGCCCTTATGACTTTTTATTTGGTGTTTTTGCCTCCTTTTTATGTATTGCCTGTAGAAGCTTTTCGATGTGCTTTTCCTCCGTGCGCCTATTTTTCACTTTTCCGTTTGAGTTCTTGCTGTCTTTCGATTGCTTCCTTCGTGGTCAGCCATGGGATGATCTCTGTGTCATCCATGTAGTATTGTCATGGGTGTCATCATCCTCGTATAAATCTGGTTCTTCAGCGGTACGGCAGGGCATTGGTTTCCCCTTGAGTTTCTTGTACTTCTTTTCTTTTTGTTCCATGCACTTTCTGTATTTCTTGCTCGAGAGTTCTTCTTCTTCTGAGTTCATCCGGAGTTTTTTCTTCTTTTTCGGACGTGACTGCGTTGTGCCTGTTTACAGCAGAGCTGCGTTCTTGCGCCGTCAGGCCGACACATCCTACTTCTGCGGGTATTTGTTGACCGGGTTAACCTTCCCGGGGGCTCGTGAGTTCGTTTATCCTCTTTAACTTTATCTCTGCGATTTCTTCATCGGTGAATACTGGCGGTATCGCGGCGTCCTATATGCCGTCGTCAGGGTGCTCATCTCGGTTTTCTTCGGATGTCTGGCGGGATATTGGCTTCCCTTTGATTGTCTTGAGCGTTGTCGCTGGGCTGCTGACTTTCGCTTGCGATTCAGACTCGGTCTTTGGCCGGGAAGGTTAACCCGGTCAATAAATGCCCGCAGAAGTCGGATGTGTCGGCATAACGGCGCAAGAACGCAGCTCTGCTGTAAACAGGCACAACGCAATCACATCCGGAAGAAAAAAAAAGCTCCGGATGATCGCAGATGATGAAGAAGACTCGGTCTCTTGGTTTTCATCTCGCGGTTTCTCTGTGATTTCTTGTATGGCTTCTGTTGGTTTGTTTTGGAAAAGTTCCATTTAAGCTGTTTGCAGTTCTTGCTCTGATTTAATGGTTTGTAGGATTTTTTCGTTCTCCTCCTTTATCGGTGCCACATGTTCCACTTCTTGCTTGATGTTTTGTTGGTTCTCCTTTATTTCAGCAAGCAGCTTTTTATTGTCGCTGGTCGGTGCCGGTGTTTGAAGCAGCTTGATTTGCTTCATTAGCACATCTATCTGGACTTGCAGTTTATCATTTTCCGCTTGTGAGATGCCCGTGGCTGTCTTGCACCTCCGCATTGTGTCCTTATACGGAAGTAGCTCAACGAATATTTATAATATAGTCACACGCATTGTACGCCACGTGACCAGCCGGGGTTTCCGGGGCCGGGAATAATCACGTGACCAGCCGGGACAGTTCGACTATGAATAAAACTGAGCTTTATTCACACTTCAACTATGAATAGAACTGAGCTTTATTCACAATTCGACTATGAATAATCACTTTGTAACTACAATTATAAAGAATTGAAGAAGAAGAAATACAGACAATATGATACCATGATGTGGGCTGAAATGCTAAATCAAGATGTTTTGACCGAGTTTCATAACAAAAAGGGTCAAACTAACGATGGGAATTAGTTACATCTTATATATAAAAGGCAATCTCCGTCTGTATGTATGTCCTTTATGCGTTCGCGAACGGTCCATCCGATTGAGATGAAATTTTCTACACGTCTTCCTCTCATTCCCGCGCTGCCAACTGTCATAGTTTTTTTTTCTTCCTCCTCCTCCCTCCTCCCCCTCCCTAAATACGTACGTAAATAGAAGAGATCAAAGAATCCCTGAACCACAATGCTAGGAAAAGCGAAGGAAATGACGTGACTACACAGAATCGTCACACGGCAATGTCAATAACAATTCATCTTTTTATGTGTAAAGAAGTTATCTACAGTCATGTAGAAGGGAAAAACAATCAATGGAAGGACCGAAATCACAGAACCTAAACGAAAATGAATTCGGAATGGCGAACTCCCTCCTCCTCCTCTCTCCTCCTCTCTCCTCCTCCTCCCTCTACCTCCTCCCTCACCATCCTCCTCCTCCTCTCTCCTCCTCCTTCTCTTCCTCCTCCCTCTCCTCCTCCCTCCTCATCCTCCCTCCTCCTCCTCTCCTCCTTCCTCCCTCTCCTCCTCCCTCCTCCTTCTCCCTCTCCTCCTCCTCCTCCTTCCTATTCTCCTCCGCCTCCTCCTCTCTCCTCCTCCTCCCTCCTCCTTCCCTCCTCCTCCCTCTCCCTCCTCCTCCTCCTCCCTCCTTCTCCTTCCTCCTCCTCCTCTCCTCCTCCTCCTCTCCTCCTTCTCCCTCCTCTCCCTCTTCTCCTCCTCCTCCTCCTCCTCCTCCTCCTTCTCCCTCCTACTCCTCACTCCTCCTCCCTCCTTCCTCCCTCCTCCCTCCTCCGCTTCCTCCTCCATCTACCTCCTCCCTCCTCATTCCCCTCTCCTCTCCCTCCTCCCTCCTCCCTCCCTCCTCCTCCTCTCCTCCTTCCTCCCCTCATCCTCCTCCGTCCTCCTCCTTCCCTCCTCCCTTCCTTATTCCTCCCTCCTCTCTCCTCTCCCTCCTCTCGTCCTCCTCCCTCTCCTCCTCTCCATCCTCTCCTCCTCTCGTCCTCCATCCTCCTCCTCTCTCCTCCGCCTCCCTCTTCCCTCCCTCCTTCTTCCCTCCTCCTCCCTCCTTCCTCCCTCGTCCTCCTACTCTCCCCCTCCTCCTCCTTCCTCCTTCTTCCTCCCTCCTCCTCCCTCCTCCTCCTCCCCACTCTTCCCTCTTCATCCTCTTCTCCTCCTCCCTCCTCCTCCTCTCTCTCCTCCTCTCTCCCTCATTCCTCCCTCCTCCTCCTAATCCCTCCTCCTCCTCCCTCCTCCTCCTCCTCCTACTCCTCCCTCCTACTCCCTCCTCCTCCTCCCTCCTCCTCCTCCCTCCTCCTCCTCCCTCCTGCTCCCTCCTCCTCCTCCTCCCTCCGCCGAATATGAATTAAATGATATGCTCCCCACCAGGCATGGGCGAAGCCGGACCGGGTCGTCTTTTTTTGGGAACGGAAACGGGAGCAGGGGCCGAATATGAATTAAATAAGACGCTCCATTTACCCAAGTTAATTGTTGGGGGAAGATGTAAAGATCTTTCAAGTGCTCTTTCTAATAATAGACAGACAGACAGACAGACAGACAGACAGACAGACAGACAGACAGACAGACAGACAGACAGTAGATAGTCGGGAACGGGAACGGGAGCTTATATGACTACTTATTTGAATTAAAATGAAATGCTCCCCACCAGGGACTGGGCGAAGCCGGGCCGGGCCAGACAGACAGACAGACAGATAGTCGGGAACGGGAACTTATATGACTACTTATATGGATTAAATGAGATGCTCCCCATCAGGGTCTGGGCGAAGCCGGGCCGGGTCAGACAGACAGACAGACAGACAGATAGATAGATAGTCGGGAACGGGAGCTTATATGACTACTTATATGAATTAAATGAGATGCTCCCCACCAGAGTCTGGGCGAAGCCGGGCCGGGTCAGCTAGTTATCTAATAAAGATAAAGTGTGGTTAAATTATGGTCAAAATATTAATGATTAATTTCTAAGGAAAGTTTGTTGTAGTTTTAGAAAGAACATTTTTTTTTTTAATTAGTGGGTCACAGGCTTGCGAACGCGGTTTATGAGCCGGGTACCAGGCGTTCGAAGCTCAGCTGCGACCGATTTGTGCAGCAGACCGTGTCGCGTTGTGTTATAACGTGCTGGTATGGGAGCCGGTCGTTCAGAAAGCAATGGAAAACTACTGAACGTAACAATTGCCTAGTACATCAACAGCAGCTGGAAAATGCTGGTGTTGACTGCAAGGGATGCGCAACAATTTAAAAAAAAATACAAGTTTAACAGGTTGGGGCTGCGTGGTCTCAAGGTATGGTGTCCGCCTCGAGTGCTGGGGGTCTCGGGTTCAGGCCCCGGTGAGGACCGGGATTTTTTCACGAGGACTTCTAGTAATAAACTGTCCCTAGGTCTCTGGGTAGTGAGATCGGATGCCGGTGTGTATTGTTGCGCACGTAAAAAATCCCTTCGCAGTGGAAATCGAAAAAGAGTAGCTTAACGACGCTGCCCGGGCAAAATTTCGAGTTAAAAATCTACCCTAAGTATTTCAGGATCCTCGCCGGTGCTACGGAGTTCGTGCACTGTGCTGAGTCTCTCCAGACTCAGGTTTGGGTTAGGAGGAGAACGGAACACTTATGGGTTACACCCGTGTGCCGTGATGTTGATCCATCGACTAAACTAAACTAAACTAAGTTTAACAGGTTAATGTTGTAGGTTTTAATTTCAGACTTTTCTAGGAAAAGTATAATTGTAAGATAAGGTGGTATTTATAACAGTATGACTGTTATATTGCAAAAGTAATGAGGCCGGTTTAGAAATTAAGATTTCTAAGTGCAGAAACTATTTAGTTTTTTTCCTTTCCAAATGAGGGAAGCTAAAAGGCACCATACGAAGACGCACAATGTTGACGTAGCGGAATTGGTGAAAAACGTCAATTTAGCAACAAATACATTGAGAAAGTCAGTTTAAGTTTGGAGTTCATCAAGAATATACGTATATTAGTAGAAAGCTTTTAATTCAGAAAGGAATACATCAAGGAGGCTGTATGATAGTTTTGAATGGTGGAAAACATACCAGGAAAGTTGAAAGTAGAAGAAGAACCAAAGATTCATCAAGGTAACTTTATTTTAAAAGAGAAATGAAAGATATATAAGATTTGATTTTAAAATTTCAACAATAAAAATGGGTAATTTGTAAATCGACGAAAATGTATTTTCACTAGATAAAGCGCAAGGCCTGTGATTAATTTAGTCGTAAGAAGTCGTAAGAACTCCGATGCAGAGCAAACACGGCAGAAAGCTTCCGATATAAGAAGAAAACCCCTTTCCCAAGCATTTCGGACCATTAATTTCTTAATACTCTCAGGGGGAGATCTCGTCCGGAGCGTCTCTCCGAGCGTCTGACTCCTGTCGTGGAGACGTTCGTTCGGTCATATTATAATTAGTCATCCCTGATGTTAAGCTTGTCCGTTCACTGTTACCTTGTCCACTCTCAAGCCCTCCCTCCCTCGGCGGTGAGAGCCCGTGAAGCCTGTGCCTGCCCCTTGGCACGTGTGGTCGTGGGATGCCAGTTTTATCCCCGCCACGGCCTCTGTCACCTCCACAAGTCTCCGTTGCCGTGTTCCTTCTCCGTGCCCCGTTCGCGGCGCCGCACCCTATTAGGAAGCCGGACCTTCCTTTCTTTTCGAACCCACCTCTTTGTCTGTCTGCAACTGACTAGAACACGTAGTACGCATATCTCGTGAAAATGTTAGGTGTTGGTGATTAATGCAGGCTTGTTAAATTGCTCTCGGTCTGGGTGCGACCTAAGATTGATTATCTCTATATTATGGAGGCTGGACGTCGGCCGACATTTGTGTGATTGACTACACTCAGGCTCACCACTCACGCTTGGAGGACGAGCTAAAGAACTGACACGAGACGTTGTAAAGTTTGTGGTTTTGACTGAGAAATTGTTGGTATTGCAGTAACTGCTTTTACCACACTAGTTCCGAGACTTGTCCCACTCTAGGTTGCGACAGTTCCACAGCCAACACGAGGCCTTTTTGGCTGCCACAGACAGTTGTTTCTGGGTCCGGGCTCTTGATCGTCCTTTCATGCCCATTCGCTTCAGCACATCAAACACGAAGTGGGGGACAAGACCTCTTGCGCCTACCTCGACGGCGAACAGCCTGGTGGTGTATTCCTCTCGCCTAAGACTTGCGACCATGTCATCATTCTTCGCTAACTTGAACAAGTGGTGTTCCTCAATATTGGACTTACAAGGGAAGGTCAGCCCAATCAGCGTTAGCTGCTTGGTTGACGAGGAGCTAAGTACAATGTCAGGTCTCAAGACAAACTTTCGGATCACTTCAGGGTATTTGCCACGGTCTTTTAGGTGTACGGTCAGTTGCCAGTCACTCGCACCGCCGAAGACAGTAGCAACCGGCAAGTCGTCATCTTTACCATTTTTGCGCCCTTCTCAGACGACGGAAATTTCCATTGGCCTCGGTCTGTACCCCTCTCTGTTTGCCTTCATTCGTGCTATGTCCACTATGGCGGCCAACTCGGTCAGGACCCTGTTATGCCGCCACATAAACCGCCCTTGGGTCAGGGCGGCCTTACAACCAGACAGCACGTGTTCCGCTGTCTGGACTATTTGGGGGATAGAACGGGTCGGTGGTTTTCCCCCACTTGGCCAAGTTGGCACTTGATGGCAGTACATCGTAGACGGATCGGATAACGAAACTTAGACGCAGTGGTGCCATGCGCCAGATCTCATTCCACGTAATGGATCTCTGCACTACCACCTCCCATGACATCCACTGCACCTGTTGCGCCTGCTGGGCAGCCTTGCGGACTCTTCCATCATCGTCCCCCTTGCTGATCTCCTTAACCACCAGGTCCCTGCGTTCCTTGGCCGTCGCCTTCGAAAACACCGGATCATTCACTTGAAATCCGAACCCTTGTTTGCCAAGCTGAATGTGGCCCATTACCTCCTTTAGTGAAGTGCAGCCTGGGCTTCTTTGATTGCGCTGACGACTTTCCGCTTCCTTCCCGTTTTCAAGGCGGAAACTGAAGCACCTACCGTCATACCTGGATTTTCCAGCTTTAAACTCTTCCACGAGGGACAGGAACGGGAAGATGAGGTATTTATGTATTACCAAGGATTTCAATTATAAAAAGCACCCTGAAGAATAAATCATGGAATTTCCAGAAAATAATCATGACAAGTTAAAAGTTTTGAAAATGTATTTGTATTAAGGAAGTTGTGACACAACCGAAAATATTCAAAATAATTGTTGAATACTGCCACTGCATACGTCACGAGACCATTGTGTGAAGTTTCCCTTTACACTTCCTGATCCACACTGTCATAAGGAGGGTAAATTGGTGCCGTGACCGGGATTTCTGGATTGGAGTTGTCGAAGAGAATTACTACAGATTTTGAAGAAAAAATTTGACCATTGCGATTTGTCAGCTAGTTTGAAGGACGGCAAGAAGGTCAAATGGTTTTAAGTAGAATTGATTGGTCAGGTAGGACGGAGATGTTTATTATAGTTGTCCTATTTTTGATACCTGAATTTCCTTTAAGAAATAGGGAAATTTCAAGTTAAAAGTTTTGAAATTGAATTTGTATTAAGGAAATTTGTGACACAACCGAAGATATTCAAAATAATTGTTGAATATTACTACTGCATACGTCAAGAGGCCATTGTGGGAAGTTTCCACTTACTCTCCCTGCTCTACACTGTCATACACGCTAGTAATTTAACCTTTATCTACGTACAGATAAAATAACTATATGAAAGATAAGGATTAATTCACTTTTAAATACACTGATTTACTATCATCACTAATCCCTTCGAATTATTCACAATAATTAAATGAATATTGTAGTACTTAAACTAAACCCTCGATTGGTATAGCCTACTCTACTCTTATCGTGAATAATCAAAATTCTATTCTGAACAACCTTCCCTACCAAATCACAAAGACGTTCGGGAAGCATACTGTAAATAACTACACTGGTCTCTACTCTACCTTTCACAAATCGTAACCACTGCTAGTACGTCGGGTGTCTATCGCGCCTAGGAATTCTTTCACTATTAGTTTGCTAACAGCTTGGCTTTAACATGAGCCTTACGATTAAACCTATCACACTCTAACTGAGTTTCTGATATTCTAGTTAACTAGCGAAGTCGACAGTTCGACGCCTATAAAGACCGTTTTAGCAGCCCATTTCTTTGATCGAATGTAGCCCTTTCAGGAATTCCAGTGGCTACGATTTTCTCAGACCAAAATGCGAAACATGTCTCCGCCAAATCTTTAGATTTGGCGGGCTACAAGAATTTCTACATAGCAGCTTTACGATTATTCTGTTGTACTCTCTCTATACGTATAAAATTAACGATGCCCATACTTTATAATACAGACATGAAGGATATATATATATATATATATATATATATATATATATATATATATATATATATATATATATATATATATATATATATATATATATATATATACTAGCTGACATGGCCCGGCTTCGAACAGGCCCTGGCGGGGATCTATCTATCTATCTATCTATCTATCTATCTATCTATCTATCTATCTATATATCTATCTATCTGTCTGTCTGTCTGTCTGTCTGTCTGTCTGATCTATCTGTCTGTCTGTCTGTCTGTCTGTCTATCTATCTATGTTCGGCCCGTTCCCGTTAAAAATATAGATAGAATAGAAGAATAGATAGATTGATAGTAGAAAATATGATTGGAAGAGATCTATCTAAAGTAAACTTACCAAGATATCACGAACAGCCAATAAATGGTGTGCGGTGGGTTGACTGCAAACGATATGCAACTAACTTTCTATCACAAAAAATTACTTTTTTTTTTTAACGAACGAAAATCTTTCGCAGGCCCGTCCTACATTCTGCCCTTCTTCTCTATTTCCACTCATACATTCTTTCATTCAACATCTCTTTTGAAGCAATTCTTTGACAACGGTCATCAGAAATACCCAACGTGGGTGTAACGCGCCATACATATGAGAATGTTAAAAAAATTAATGTGCTGGTGAAGCAAAATAGAAAGATGAGTTAGAAAATGTTCACTATTTAAATAGATGCATTATTTGTATGAAAACTATGAAAATGCCTTAAAGATTATATCATTATTTATTATAACTCATATGCCTGTAAATAACTATAGACAAAGAGTTTATAAATCTTTGAAAACGATGCAACAATATGACTATAAAGTATATAGCAATGTTATTAAAAGTTATGCCTCTTGAAATAACTTTTCTTATGTTAAGTCCCCTTGCTATATAGAAATGATAATGAAAAATGAAATATTAAATTTTAGTAAGTAAGTAGCCGAATTTACACTAAAAAACTATGACAGTCGGTTGCACAGGAATTAAAAGAAGACGTGTAGAAAATTTCATCTCAATCGGATGGACCGGTCGCGAACGCAGCAAATACATCCCCACATACATTCTGTTATATATATATATATATATATATATATATATATATATATATATATATATATATATATATATATATATATATATATATATATATATATATATATATATATATATATATATATATATATATAACAGAGTGTATGTTTGTGGGTTTGTGGGTTTGTGGATTTGGATGCGTTCGATAACGGTACATCCGATTGAGATGAAATTTTCTACACGTCTTCCTTTCATTCCTAGTGCAACCGACTATAATAATTTCTTAATGTAAAATCTTCGACTTATTTAATAACATTTACTTTTCCATTTTCATTATATAATGTCTATATAGCAGGGGCACTTCACTCTAGAAAAGTTATTTCAAGGGGCATAACTTTTAATAACATTTCTATATACTTTATAGTCATATTGTTGGACTTACCTGCACTATTGTTAAACTCTTTGTCTATAGTTATTTTTAGGCATATGAGTTATATTAAATAATGATATAATCTTTAAGGTATTTTTAAAGTTTGCATAAAAATAATGCATTATGCATAACATTTTAACCCATCTTTTTCTGCTTACAAAACTTATCAAGTGTCATGTCGGTGATTAAAAACAGTTTTCATTAAAAATAATGAATGGTGTGTGGAAGGATATTCTTTTAAGTTACTGTGCGCCAGGAGCTGGGCCAAACCACGCCGGGTCAGATAGATAGACAGATAGTCTGGAACGGAAGCTTATTTGACTACTTATATGAATGAATTAAATTACATGCTCCCCACCAGGGACTGGGTGAAGCCGGGACAGACAGACAGACAGACAGACAGACAGTCGGTAACGGGAACGGGAGTTTATATGACTACTTATATGAATTAAATGAGATGCTCCACACCAGGAGCCAGGCGATGCCGGGCAGGGTCAGACAGACAGACAGACAGACAGACAGACAGACAGACAGACAGACAGATAGTCGGGAACGGGAGAGCTTATATGACTACTTATATTAATTAAATGAGATGCTCCCCACCAGGGACTGGGTGAAGCCGGGCCGGGTCAGCCAGACAGACAGACAGACAAACAAGCAGACAGACAGACTGATAGATAGATAGATCCCCTCCAGGGCCTGGGCGAAGCCGGGCCGGGTCAGCTAATATATATATATATATATATATATATATATATATATATATATATATATATATATATATATATATATATATATATATATATGAATGTACAGTATGATCAGCAATTAGTACATCCAGGTTTTAGATTAAGTCTGTCCCGATTCCCACAAATATTATGAGAGTTCAAAGACTTTGTCACATTAACGCCACCCACAGAAAAAGCAGCCCAGGTATCCAAGCAAATTGCAACATGCCAACTATGCAGACACAACATTCAATAAACAGAAGAACATATTTACTATACATGTTCAAAAATAACTTCCGCACAGACTGCACTATAACACCTAATAAAAACACCCACAAACAAGAACACTGACATATACAAAACAATCTTCCTAACACATAATACCTACAACTGGAGTGGTCTCAGCTGGCAAAGATTAGTTTAATCTTCATGCCGGTCATGCGAGTGTACAAGGGAATGAGCAGACTGACAGGCTTGCAGGAAAGGGCTATTTTGGAAGGTGGACGAGCTATGGACCAGGCTGACATTCTGAATGCTCTACGAGAAGTAAGTCGTTTACGAGAACAAGCGATGACTGGAAATCTACAACAATGGTCAGGCTGAGAGACCAGCAAGTTAAAAAAAGGTGTGGCCAAACAAGAGCACTATGCAGGAAGCCAAAGAAGAGTAATAAACCAACACAGAATTGGTGTCGTTAGCCGCTACACTCTGCGGGATTTGCTGAGGAGGGGATCCGAGCACTTATAGACTGAATGGTTCACTGTGCAATGAGGAGTTGATTAACTAACTAACTAGACAAATACGCAAAACTGCAGGTCGCATTAGCAGAATACAGATACTTACTAGTCGAAATTCGACCACTCACAAGCAATACACAATTAGAAAATCTTCACCATTGTCATGAAATGCAGCCTTTACTTCCCAGAACAATTTTCGGTTCACCATGTAGAGAAGTTACAGAAGAACAAATGCAATTCTCTATAATAAAGGAGGAGAAATGAAAGACAGAACAATCAGGCCTGCACACATAGAGGCATAAAATGTTGTAGCAAAAGGAACCCATTCAACTGTGAAGTGTCAGAACAGATGGCTGCTGGCCACTAAAACAGGACAGTGGGAATGGCAATAAACCCAGAATGAAATTACACAGACAGTCCAGCGTAAAGGTGTTACATATCAAACTGATAATTACACCCCACTGGAGGGCAGACTGAAACTGAGCTGGGCCTGGCAACTCAAAATCGCCCAGGTGTGAACAACATTGACCCAGGGAGAGATAATAGCCCCAGGGCTGTAAACAAGCCCCGTCCACTCTGACTGGCAGACTCAGGAATGTGTGAAAACAGATCTGATAAGGCAATTAACACTGGGCCTGTGGACTTTGTACCAGACAGAGAGGAGCAATGTGTGATGGCCAGTTTGCAGTGATAATTGCAATTAACGCCAGGGGGAGATAAAGGAAGAATTGATGACTTGAATTCCCGGGAGATAAGGGTCTACTTCTAGGCTAGGTATAAAAACCCATGCTAGACCTGGTCTCTTTAGAATAAGTCAGACATTCGAACAGGTAAGAAGAGAGAGTAAATGTAGATTTCTTAGTAACTAGCTAAGTCTTTTAGATGTATGAACTGATTTCCAGTCTATATCTGAGCTAGGTTATCGCAACTATTATGGTCGTAGGTTGCTGGAGTGTGCACTATTATTCTTCAGTTCTGTGTACAATATCATATTGCTATAAGGGTTGTTCTTACTATACAAGTTGTTCTTACTATACCTTTTGTGAGGCAGACTTTTGACTTTCATTTATCATGTTAAATGTCTGTTACTGTATAGACACTTATTAGTTTCTCAGAAGTTGTAGATAATCATGTTACTACAACTTGTTTGCATTTCATACTATGTATGTAGGAATACTTTCATATGCCTAATGTTTAAGTATGTGTTGGATTATGTAACTTCATATGAATATACGAGGCTAGGACTATCCTCGTACATATTCTTTTTGTGTATATACATCTCATTTCGTATACATACAAACTTACTAGTGCATTATGCTATTATGTTAAAGTATCATAATATGTCTAGTTAAGTAATTAATGTTTTATGGGTATTTCATGTTTGGTATATTGATTTGTCATATGCAAGCCTACCAATATGAAGTGTTATATTATTGTGTGCTCATTGGCACACTGACCATCGATTGCATTTGTAGCAGAGGTGTAATGGTACAGACATTACCCACAAGTGTTATGGGGTATATGGTGCTACACCTTTTCATTGTATGGTGGAGGATAATTCACGGGAGTCTGGCACAGATACTGGTCACGGCTTGTAAGCCTGGATGATCAGGCATTATTAGAATACCATTACCGACCCTGTGGGCTGCTAAACCAACTTTGGAAAGAGCGGCTGTACGACACAGAATTTCTGTATTTGCGACATGGACATGGGGCGGCAGAAATGTAATCATTACAGGCGTGTAAGATAATTGAAAAGCCCGTCCCCGACTAAGACAGTAGGAGAGAGATATGGAGGGAGAAGGAGGATGGTGAACGCAGTAGAGCTGGAAGATAAACTTGGCCAGACTGGTCATTGTAGATGTGTGTGCTAGGATATGTTTTACTTAGGATTGCACTGATGTAGAACTAGATATAACACATTCTTGACATTCTTTCAAGCTCTCACAAGGAGCACCTATGTTATAGATCTCAAGACTAGAGACTACTAGGTAGCGCCAGGACTGACAGTCATCAGAATACCGACAAGCTGTTTTTTGTTGCTACTGGAGAGTGGGGATCTGGACCACAGATCCAGATAGTTCAAGTAACATAAGTAACGTAATGTTCTCATCACAATATGTTATATGATTTCATCATCATCTTCTTGAAATGGGATATGATTAGTAAATAAATGTTGTAGTATTATAACTCATAGTTCTATCGTTATATTTGTAATTCCAATTGTGCA
Organism: Cepaea nemoralis; assembly: GCA_014155875.1. NCBI lineage: Eukaryota > Metazoa > Mollusca > Gastropoda > Stylommatophora > Helicidae > Cepaea > Cepaea nemoralis. The sequence continues at coordinate 1,329,500 of JACEFZ010022299.1, read as the reverse complement.
TACGTGTTGTGTGTGTACATTGGTGGGGGTTCACTTAGACACCAAGGAAGGGAGCAGTCAGGGAGAAAAACCTGTACTGGGATAGTTGTTAATTACACTTCTATTTAGACTTAAAAATCTATCCTAGCTAACCTTCTCTTTCCTATTCCTTGGCGAATATTCAGCACAGTTCATTTCGGGACGCAGAGGTGTTTCCAAGGCATCAGGGCCGGGTTATATACTGGCCAAGACCTATTGACGCGTCCTCGTCGAGCGTCCTGGGCAACAGGTTCCTTCGGGGTCCTGGCTAAAGTCAGTAGGATCGCCGATTCCCCCGAAGTCGGAGAGTGTCTGCCTGTACAGCGAGGAACCACCAGTCTGCACACCAATAAGCCAGACATGGGACAACGGATACTCACGCAAAACTCAGGTCCTGTATGACATCACACTGATGTTGGACAACAGGATGCCTTCATCCGACATACAGGACTTCGCGTTGGAGCTCAAGCCAACGAACACAAGCAAGCAAACAAACAGTTCATTTCAATTTTGTAACGAGCCACTTGGAGCTGTACGTTGGATATTCAGGGCTTAATCTATAGTTCAGCCATATAGGTTTTGTCCCTAGTCAGTTTCTGACTATTTGGGGTTGCTCGCCAGTGAATAATACTTTCATCTAGGCGATGGGCACCCCGACTTCTGATAACCATCAAAAATATACAAATTAAGCGCCTTGAAAATAATCAATGAGATTCTGCAATGAGGTTCAATCAGACAGACAAACAATGAAACTGACACAATAGCCAAGAAACAGAAGAACATATTTAGTAGTGTTACAATATTTACGCCCGTTCGTGATTGTTCTGCTTTTAAGTTGGTGTGATATATTTTTTCACAAGCCGTCAACGTCGCTGTGAATATTTCCCGCAATACTATTTCACTTGACTATCACGGCAACGGTGCTGGTGTGTTCTACACTTTTAAAATCCAAATTTTACAAGAAAAACTAATTTTCGACGATTCAACCAAATACTTGGACGTGAAAAGCCAAGATAAAAACCAGCAACGACCGCTTCATGATCTCATTCTACTACCACCAACACGTAGTCACTAACTAGAAGAAAGCTGACTGCGAATTCAGGAATTGGTGGCCGAAAATCTCAACGATGTCAGACAATAAAGCATAGAGAGAAAAAAGACCAACAAACCAGCAGCCAGTTTATTTGGAACTCCAACCAAATCTAGGACCTGATATCTTGGTGGTGACATGAAATGTTTGGAAGCCATTCAATTAGAATAAAGGTAAGAACAGTATGTTTTAGATTAGTTTAGTCTATAAGCCTGTTTCCCGAGAAAAGTTGGTAAGTCAATGTATTGTAAGACATTAATTTAGTAGAAACTAAATATTATATTTAGTTATCATAGTCATGGATAAACTGTACATTAGGATAAACCACAGTGAGTTTCCTTTTCTCCCAGGTAAACAACTTATTTAATGTGTAAGCATTAGACCTAAGTTGTACATTTTATTTCTTAAGTAGTTAAACTCAATCAGCAGTGATTTAGAAGTTGGTGAGTAACTTAAGATTTAGGAAGCTAAGAATACTTAGTTCAGTAAGAAGAAACTATTTTAAATGTTATAATTTCTAATGAATGATTCTGGAATGGTTGAGATTCCATTGTAATGTCATTGTTGTTGAGTCTGTGAATTTATCATTTGTAAAGCACATACATATGCTTAAATGTCATCCATACACATATGAATATTATATCTGATGAATGATGAGAATGAGTGAAATGATCATCCGTGCACATATAAATATTATCTGATGAATGAGGAGAATGAGTGAGATGAAGTAACATGCTGAGAAGGAGTATAAGCTGGCAATCAATCGCATGATAGTAGGCAACTTTGATGGGTAATGTCCTGTCTATCTGCAGAGAATATGTTCGGTATAGCCCATATACTTAATAATTTAGTGCACTCCGACGCATGACACCACTTTGTATCAAATATCACTCATGGTACCATCATCTGGTTTGGTGCCCTGAGCACGACACAACCCATATTACATATCACGCATACTACAAACATCTGGTTTTGTGTCTTAAGTAAGACCCCACTTTGTATTATAGATCACTCATGTTACAACATATGGGCTAGTGTCCTGATGAGTGTAATGGTAATGCTATGATGATTGTAATAACAATAATGATGATGATTGTAATGAAGATGACGATTGTAATGATAATGAAGATGATGATGATAATGATATAATGATAATGATGAGAATGATGATGACGATTGTAATAAAATGATGATGATAATCTTACATTCATGAGAAGAGGAAGGAAGATAACTTCTCCCTTGAAGCATTTAATTAAGAAGAAAGCACCTGAACACTATACAAGAATTGATACCATGATGTACTTATATTGTTTATAAGCAGCTGCTCATTGCAATGGGGAATGATTTGAAAACCCCTTAATGTATGAGACCCTTTTTCTTTAATGGAAAAATATGTAGAGAAAATAACTAGGCACTGAAGATGATGGGAAACATAGTTGTCAAATTCCAAATAAATCAAGGTAGTACTCAACCTGGAGACCCAGATGACAGGCATGGGTGGAGATGAAACTGCGCATCTGCTAGTCTAAACCTTGAACACCTTATAATGGAAGATTGATTGATTGATTGATTGATTTAGTAACCGACATCACAGCATTCGGGGCATTCCTATAAGCACTCCGTCTCCATCCTCAGCAGCCAGCGAAGAGTTCCAACACTAATAGTTCCAGTAGCAATCTGATTATATGTCCATCTCGCCTTTCCTCTGAGCGTCGAGTTTTGCCGAGCCAGCCTATCTGTCCACCTGGACGATTGGATGGAGAGCAAACAATTATGTTGGTGATAACTAATTGAGAACACCAAGACCATCTTGCTCTTATGTTTAATTTTCTCTATGAACAAGATTAATTTTATTGATTTCCTTTGTTGTGTTCTTAGGAGTTTACAGCATTTCATTTCTGATGTTCATATTGATGATATCACTAGATTTATGATTGATGCTGAAATTACAGATAGTGGCTATAACCATATAGATCCAGACCTGACTTTGGTGTTAGAAGCAACTTTGCTAAATGCTCTGTGAGAGAGTGGGGCAGAAACCTATCCACCTGCAAAAGTTCAATTTTCCTTATAGGAGAGGTAAAATTTATTTAGCATAATTTACCTGCCAAACAAGGAAAACTCTAGAGCCAACTAAATGATTCTACAAACCTGGGAAGAACAACACACTGAAGCTTAATAGATCACAGTGACTGCTTGGGGCAGGAATCCATAACCCACAAGTGAAGACAAGATAGGGCACGCCAATTTTTCTGTTTCAGATTTACTACCACAGAGGATCTGCAGGAAAACTACCTTCGAAATTACCTGTAGTCTTAATCCTATGTGAGGAGGGGAGTCACTGCTGAAAATATTAAGTGTAAAGATCTTGATGTAAATGAACGTGTGTTTTTTCATGTATGTATTTGATGTATTTGAATTGATTGATTCAAAAACATTACTGTTCATTAATAACTGTATAGTTAATAAATGATGGAAAATGTGAGATCATTTCGTCTCGTGGGTGTATTTTTTACTTGTCATAATCAATTAGTTTAATCAAAACAACCCTAGATAAAATTAGGTTAACTGAGAGAGAAGAGGCAAAGAACCACCAAAAGGAGATGTTGGGTATTAAGGGGAAAACCTTGTAAATGTTTTCCTAGAGGTATTCCTTGGTTTTATGAGACTCTATTTATGGACTCAAGCAACTGAACCATTAAAGGTTAACATAATTAAAAGGGCTGGATCACATTGGGAAAGAGGAACTTAGTATCCTTTCTCTCTTTGGAGTTGAGCCATCAACCACACATCCGATTGTTGGTTTCCTTTTACGCCACGCATAAATGCCTGTGAATATAAATGTTATAGACGAGTTGTAAAAATATCTTGGATAAAGAAACGAACAAATGCATCCATACTTCAAGAGCTGAAGAAAGTTGGCTATTAAAGACAATAAAACAAAGAAAATTGAAATATTTTGGTCACTTGAAAAGTCACGAAAGTTTGGAGAGAACAATAATGGAGAGCTATATGCCTGGGAAGAGAGCAAGAGGAAGGCCAAAGAGAAGATGGGTGCAGGATGTGGCGGATAATCTCCAGATGGGTGTATCGGACGCGTGACATCTTGCTTATGACCGAGAGGTTTTCCGGAAGGTTGTTATGGGAGCGAGGTTCTGCAAAGGACATGATACTGCATGAATGAATGAATTTAAATCTCTCAAGTTACCAAGCAGTGGATGGCTGTCATCAATGGTAACTCACATGATGGTGAGTTAACGACCAGTGAAAGACACCTGGTCAAATGCAGCAACATTTACTTTTGATGTTTATGAGGAGTTCCAAATTAGATAGGAATCAATGTCAGCAACACTGGAACTTGAGGACAAATTTAACTTTATAACTGAGTGTCGCGAAACTGAAGTAAGCCTCAGATGGCTCAACGCATTCCCCACTTTTGTCCATCCCGTTCATGCGGCTATGCCACATTTTAAGGCGGGTGAGTGGAGTTCTCCGAGTTGAAATCAGTTAGGACAGTTTTCTAGGTTCTAGAGAAGTTATGTATCGGGGGAGGGGGGGGGGGTGTGTTCATGAACTTCACTGGTCTCGAGGAACATAACTCAACTCTTTGAATGTACGTAGATACTTTTGTGATGAAAGTCGTACATTCTGATAAACCTCGGGGATTGTGAATTGCCATCATTTCGTGGGGCGATTCTCCGTGTTTGGCGGGTTCCGTGATTGTATGATACTCCCGGACCTGATTCAAAAGTCATTCGATAGTCATTGAGACCAGAGGCCGCTTCTTCTACCAGCTGTATTACTATGCATCTTCTGGGGTGCCAGAGGTTGATTTACCGTGGAGGTCTTTATGAAGCTATCCTATCGATGTCTGTTGTCGAATAGTTCCTAAGTTTAAAGATAACACATTTATAATTGGCATCGCTTAAATAAGTTCTGTTTTTCAGTTGTCGATCAATTATGGACCAGGTATGCCAGTTGTGTCATAAGCACACTTCTAGTACCTAGAAGTACGCATGAGCCTAGGGTCAGCGGACACGACAAAATGAACCTCACTAGCCAGTTCTGTGGGGCAGTCTGGTTGAGGCGAATTACCTATACATCCAACGACCGATCTCAATGATGGTGTACCTTAGGGAAATACTGTTCTCATAGAGAACACAACTATAATTTGATTACCCTAATGGATAGGTTTGACATTAGTACTTTTCAATCATCATCATGTGGCGGTTTGAAACAAGTACTTTTCAGTCAGCATCGTGTGACGCGAGAGAACCACAACAAGCGTGTCTCGTCAGGGTTTTTTTGTTTTTTGCATATCCTTTACAGGACATCGCTGTCAACACCGGCATCTTTCAGCTGTATTTTGATTTCTTGGCAAGATTACGCACAGTAGTTTGCCATTGCTTTCTGAGCGGCCGGCTCACATACCCCGTAAGGTACCGATGCGATTCGAACCACTGCTGATTCTCACCGTCATCACGTTACCTATGAGAGTATACGAGATTACGGAGAAAAGTCGCTAACCTCTAAGCCCCGAAGTCGGCCTCGTCAGGGTGAAAACCCAGATGTGTAGGAGGGCTATAAGCTGTGAAGTGATTATTGACACCCAGGCCTGTTGGTATTTAACTGGGTATGGCCAAGGGGGGGAAATATATCTTCACACCTACTAGAGCTATCTAACCTTGGGCTATCTATTATAAGTGGTGGGGAGACACCCACACATGTAACCCTTGTTTATTTCAACAGTGTTATATGACGCAACACTCCTTCTGATAACAAAGGAACATTTTGTCAGGCTGATCTTTCTATTGTATCTGAACTTTCAGCGGAAACAGATTGTTCTGGGTTAGTTAGTTAGTTAGTTAGTTAATTAGTTAGTTAGTTAGTTAGTTAGTTAGTTAGTTAGTTAGTCGAGGTTCTAACTTCACGGCAAAGGGTCGTTCCCATTATGGCCGTTCCTGTGCCATTGAATATCACACAAAATGCTCCCCACTGTCCAATGTGAAAAGTGGAGCAGGCAGGAGTCTCGGCAACCCAACAGCCCGCACAGGTACATTGTGCATAATGCCGCTGCCAGAAGGCCAACACAAAATTAATCCACGAAAACCACAGTTCATCGTCGATGGACTCGGCAGTCACCAGAAAGACCTCATTGACCCGGGTTTTCTCACATGGCTCAGTCTTTTACCGCAGGGCGACCCGCCGAACGTGTCGCATAAAGCACGAACTCCGCAGCTTCAGCCCCGACTCCCGGGATTTTCTGGGTGTTTGACTCTACACACTTCCTTTGCTGACAAAGGACTATAACTATCGGTGTCTATTGTCTATATACACTTCAGACTATCCACGTATCCGAGGAAGAAAGGTGGAAAGCGACAAACCCAAGACCACAAAATTCTTCTGTGGTTTGTCTGTCTTTACATCAGTATTTCAGGGTGGGTTTACCAGTGCAGCCTGAGCATCTTCCAGCAACCTTGGAGGTGACAGAGAGTGCTTACTTGCGGTAGCCTGATATACTTATCTACTAGTTCTGACGAGACAGACTGTGATTGTTAAGAAAGACGATCCATGCCATAGCACTTGATGATCTCCATATGAGGTATGGAAGTCTGTCATCCTCGTGAATGGAACCATCATATTTATTATGTATGAGAATTGTTGCTGAAAGCTACTGGACTTAAGTTAGGATTACTAAGAGTCGTAACCTAACCTGTCTGCGAGATACGTCTGTGAAGTCAGACATACGATAATGGTCTGAGCTCGAGGAATTGACCACAAGAAAGAGTGAGTCGGTGAAGAATATTGGTGTAGAATTTACTATTCAAAGGTGTGATGGATTTGTACACCTAATCTGTTCTTGCTTATAGGAACCCCTTTGCTGTTTGCTGTTGGCTAGTGCTATTTGCTGTTTGAAATATGCCAGAGTAAATGTCTCACCTCCAGTCAGCCAGGAGACCGAGACTGGGCTAACAAAACGAAGCACTCTGAAGAAGACTATTCTACAATGTTGTCTGAAGTAGAAGATCTGAGTCTAGTCGGTGCAGAAAGCCAAATGGCTAGTGACTGTTGAAATCTACCAGGCTCAAGTCCAGAGGCTTCAGAAGGTGTCATGCAGGATCAGGTGACTGTATCCTACCACTTGTTTCTACAAACTGGCACTCAATAATTCACTGACATGACTCTCTTGGGATGATGAGACGGTCCACCAGACTACTCTCACCCTACTAACTGTTCCTGTCTAAATGTCTATTTGGTAGAATCTGGATCTCCCATAAAGATTATAGATTCGTCTGTTATAAGATTGTTATCTTATAGTTATTCAATTAGGTGTCTTTGTGTACCATTAGTCGTCAAATGGGAAGTTGCCGTCTAGATCGTTATGAGAACATCCTGCAACTACGGCAGCGCTAATGTTCAAATTATAATCTTATCTAAGTTTAGCGTCTTAATGGCATATATGACGTCATGCGACGCCACTGATGACGCCCACGGTAAAAATACCCAACAGTATTAGAGACGGCATTTAATACCACGTCATATAGTCAAGTTCACGTCGCATTTTGCCCTTCGACCCCTATCTTGCCCTTTTTTCTCATATTCTTTACAGGACATCGCTGCAACACCAGCATTTTACTGCTGTAGTTGATTTCTTGGCAAGATTATGCTCAGTAGTTTGCCATTGCTTTCTGAGTGGCCGGCTCACTTATCCCGTAAGTTACCAACTTGGCGAGAACCGCTACCAATTCTCGCGCTCTGCGTTAACCCACGTGGATAGGCGGGATTATTATCTTGCCCTATAAACTCAAAATGACTGGGGATATAGTTTAATTCAACCACCGGATCCTATGGTAACATGCGATATGCAATTAGTACTACATTCATTTACAGCCAATATAGTATCTTGCGGTGTATGGCGGGGGGGGGGGGGGGGGGGGGGTGCGGTCTTGAGCCTGGGGCATTAAGGCTGCCTGGCTAGTGCAGTCGCCGCAAGCTGTGCAGGTTAGAGTTTTCTTTTTGCCTCCGACAGAAAAAACAAAAAACTCCACGCTTTACAGAGGATTCGAACCTGAAGGAGAATCCGACGTTCTAGCCAATTTGCCAGCCGCTCCTCCTGTAGTAATTAGTACTACAGTGCCAGAAAAAAAGAAACTTAAAACTTCCGCCCTTTGCAAAATATGGACAGACGCAGGTGAAGACAGATTTCAGCTACCGAATCAGGTCCAATCATTGCTAGATGTAACTTTAGTAGCTTAAATTCTGCGCAACGCTGGCGGAGGGGTTTGGGCTGAGTGAGAAATTAAGACAATGGATCATCACCATCAAGTGCCATGCCGGCTTTCTCCACAGATCTCTGCCTTTGGTTTTCTGGATCAACTCTGCTGATGATATTTCTCCATGCCACCGTCTCAATCCATCCAGCATCATTTCTCTTGGTCTGCCTCTGCCTCCCCCTCCCACCAATCTTTCCTGTTGTCACGCTGTTCTCCAGTGCCACTCATGACCAAATAAAGCTGTTTCGTCTTTTATTTTTGTTGTATATAATGTTCTAGTTTCATTAGCCTCTTTCAGGCAGTCGTTGTCAGTTACTTTGGCAATCCAGGGAATTCGCTACATTCGTCTCAGGAACCACATCTCTGTTGCTTCTAATCTCTTCCTAATTTGTTCATTTACATTCCAAGCAATCCAGGTTCTGTATAGCAATTTAGCATTCTTTTTCTTGCATTCAATGATAGCGACTTATATCATAAGATATTCTTCATTTTCTGAAATGCAGCCTTTGTTTTCCCTATTCTGGTCTTAATCTCTGTTGTGCATCTTCTATCTGATGTTATAAATGCCCCTAGGTATTTAAAACTATCCACTTGGTGAAGACAATGGACAGGTGTTAGACATGTGTGATCGGAATTATATTCCGATATTGGGAAAGCTCAGAATTTCTCCCGATAATTTGTATATATGAAAAGGTGGGATGTAAGATACGGAGAAATTGAGAGTATGAGCAGCTGTGGTAACTATAATTTGAATAACCACACAGAGACTTGATATATGATGTGCAGTTGAGAATGTGCCTATTTATATATTTGGAAATTGTGAAAAGCATATGTAACGATTTCCACCATGTGGAAAGTCGGAAAACAAAAACCCGGCGAGTGTCTGAATAGAGCGGTAGAAAAAACAAATATGTGGAACATGATTCTCACATGCAGGCAATTTTACTAGACGATTTATCTTAAAACATAAATTTACTTAAATATTACCCAATGTCATGCCGAAAAGAGAGTCATTGATTGTCAGAGAAATTGGGTTTAGGATGTAAAGAAAAAGCAAGACTACTTAAATGCCTCATCCACCTTGCCTGAATGCTTTATTCTTACGTAGTAGCTATTATATTCTTGAGTTACACTTCGCGACTCCTTGGCGACAATCGATTGCTCCATGTCTTCTTCTTCTTTTTCTTCTTCCTCTTTGCGTTCATCCGGAGTGTTTTTTCAGATGTGATTGCGGTGTGTCTGTTATGCGCCCTTGGGCCGAAACCCGTAGGCCAACACAACCTGCTTTAGCGTGCTTTTTTGACCAGGTAGCATTCCTGGGAGACTCTCACTCTTGCGGTACCGTCCACAACCCAGCTGGCCAAGTTGGAACGGTCGAAGACAACGGTCGTCCCTCAATGGAAGGCAGGGACAGTCCAGAGCATTTTCCGCCATCCTGGGTGGCTTCCATAATTGCAGAACCGACACATAACGCTCTGGTGCTGGGCTCACCGAGGGAATATATTGGGCAATATATTGGGCGTTTCGTTCGCCCCGGGTCGTTCCTGCACAAACCAGACAGGTCTGCAGACGGTATCCACTCAGCGAGTTTTCGGACATGTTCTTGTCCTTGTGCCCGTCAGAGCTGTTCCAGGCACGGCGGACATTCGGAAAACTACCTAGTCAGAGCTGTTCCGAACAAGAGCGGCATTCGGAAACTAGGTAGTCAGAGCTGTTCCTAGCACGAGAGACATTCGGACGAGACATTTCACTCGGACGTAAATGCGTAGTGCTAATTTTTAGTTTGCCACCAGTAGGACGGCACTTCCGACTTCAGCGGGCATTTTTTAATGAGGTTAGCCTTCCTCGGGTTTCGAGACACGGTAGACTTATTGTTGTGATGTCGCCCACATCTCAGCTGGTCAAGATAGAACGATCATCGACATCACGGTTAGCCCTCAAGGGAAGGCAGGGGCAGACCATGGGCGTTCCCTGCTATCCAAGGAGGCTTCCATAATTGCAGAGCCGGCACATATTGCTCTGAGACTGGGCTCACCCAAGGAGTTGCCACATCCTGCTCATGGCTGCTTTAGTTCCTCACTTCCATGTGTTGGGCATCTTGCTTGCCACTGGTCGCTCAATCACACACCAGGAACGGTCAGTCTGCAGGCGACATCCACTAGGTAAGCTTTCGCTTCGGACTACGCAATGGTTTCGCTAGCCTTGCGTTCCATTTCGTGTTATTGAGACATTTTTCCACCTTGTTTTTCCACCTTTGTCTACACAATGAGTTATATAGAGACAGTTTTCGTAGCCATTTCATTCGACTGGGGCACTTCTCCAACCTTTTTGTACTCGCTCACGAGGTAGGCTACATGTGCTGCCGGCTCAGCACCTTACCTCCGTACAGCAGTGAGCGAGAAACGGGGGGCCCTCTCATCCGGGGATCCCTCATATCCCCCAGCTGAGAGACTTCGGACAGGTATCTGAACTGGGCATGTAGCGTGCTCAGTATCTCGCCTCCGTTTTTCGGTAGGTGAGTATCGGCCCGGCTCTCTCATCCAAGGGTAGTAGCTTAGAGGCGTTCAGCTACATCTCTCAGATGGAGGCCTTTGTGTAAGTATCTGGACAAAGTTTGTGGCTTCGTGAGCCTGAGTTTAAATTCTGACTGCTATCCTCAGTCTACCTGCAGAGCAGCAGGTTGTGTCTCTCTTAGTCTGGTCCCTATCCCAAGAGCTGTCCAATATGTAGTTTATATCCATTGTCACAGCGCTTGGGGTCGGTGGGACACTCAAGCTCCCCCACCGCGGCAAGGTGGAGACACATCGGGGGAGGATCTATGTCTAATGTATGATGTGTGAATATGCCTCTTCTTAGCTGTCTAGGGAACCATCCTGATTGCCCCAGGATTTCCCCATAATGGAAATAAGCGCAGGTAATTAACATACCTAAATCACGCTGAGTTTGTTCAGAAAGTAATGCACCACATAGTTTTTCTCAGGTAAATAATGAAGACAGAAGCATTAAATTTTGCACACTTAAAATATGTCATGTGCTGGTTGTGTGTACTAAATTGCAACACAACCGGCCAATTGATATGGCTGCCCTAAACCGTTGATATAGAGCGTGTTAGCAACTTGCGTTAAAGGTAGCGTAGGTAGATCAACTACCGCATGGATAGAAAGTTATTCAATCTCAGAAGGTCGAAAGCTAAAACAAAAATTAACAGCGACACCTTCAGAGAGCTCCTGTTTTCTGATGATTGCGCTCTATATGCCAACTCAGAGGTAGTCATGCAGCACAATATTTCAGCTTTCTCACATGCCTATGCCAACTTTGGGCTCATTATCATCAACTTGGAGAACACTGTAGTTATGTACCAGCAAGCTCCAGGGAATAATCACACTGTGCCGAATATCAAAGTGAATGGTCATAGACTAAATGTTGTGGACAAATTCACCTATCTTGGCAGCACTGTGTCACAAGCTGCCACAATTGATGACGAAGTGAATGCAAGAATCTCCAAGGCCAGCGCGGCCTTTGGCAGACTGTACAAGAATGTATGGGACAGAAATGGAATAATCCTGCAAACAAACCTGAAAGTCTACAAAGCAGTCGTATTATCCACACTGTTATATGCTTGTGAAACCTGGACTGTTTATCAGCGACACGCTAGGAAATTAAACCACTTCTACACAGTCTGCCTTAGGAAGCTACTGAAGATTAAATGGCAAGACACTGAAGTCCTAGAAAGAGCATCCATGCCCAGTATCCACACTCTACTAATGAAGAATCAGATTCGCTGGGCTGGTCACTTGACTCGCATGTCAGATCACAGGCTCCCTAAACGAATTTTTTACGGCGAGTTGCGTTGTAGTAAACCCACCCAATGCGGCCAGAGGAAACGCTTTAAAGACACTCTGAAACTATCACTGCATGCTTTTTGAATTCATCATGACACCTGGGATACTGCAGCCAGAGACCGAAATTCGTGGCGTGCATCATTACGTAATGGTGCAGTCACGTGTGAGGCAACCAGGACTGCAAGAGCTGTGAAGAAAAGGCAGGACAGAAAAACCACTGCAGGAAATCCTCCTTCAGAAACGTCAAGCATTCTTTGTTCACATTGTCGAAGAACATTTCGAGCCAAAATAGGCCTTATCAGCCATCTTAGAACTCAGGGCTCCATATTTTCAACCCCACTGGATGAAATGAATGGTCATCATCATTCTTGATGGACAAACAACACGCAACGCAACACAACACAACACAACACAACACAACACGGGTAGCTAATTGTGATAGCATTTCTCGTTAGTAGTAAAGTAGGCGCCCTGCCATACGACGGCACGGCCCACCACGAAAAGTATAAATTGGAAAATGGGAATTCCCCACTCGGACACGAAAGTGGACGTCAACAAAGAAATCCAAGGAGAATGTGGACAACGTAATTGGACAGCAACGGGAGACGCTGTGATTGTGCTTTCGAACAAGGACGTGTTTTCCGAAGGATCTGTGTGAGGTGACCTCTAGACGCTATGATATGAGCGTGAGGCAGCTCTGAGTCAAGGAGAGGGATCTGATGACGATGACACCGCAGTGAAGTAACCGGGCGGAAAACCCTAGAGTGGAATTACAGCTTAAATGGAATCAGTGGATCAGGGCTTCAAGCAGAGCGCAGTAGACTGGACACTCATCGGTGGATTAGTAAAGTAGGTGCCGATCCCGTATATAGGGGTCAACCTACAGGTCTGCGTGAGTTTTATGTTCGCATGTCTGCTACGGAATAAACTTCTGGTAGCGCTTTGATATCTTGACTTTTGCCGTTGATTGTCATTGTATTCAAGGTAAGGACGCAAGTTTAATTCCTCGTCCTTCGTTGCTGTTTTGCATTATTACGAGTTGATACCTCGACTGTTGCCGGTGTAGGCGCTTCGAGGCATATGGGGGTCGTTACTGGACTCGCTGCATAAAAAAATTGTCAACACGAAATTCCTGCCAGATTCAGTCAGCTGAGCGTAGAAAAATTTGCACGCCGACATCTTGAGTTGCACCGTACTACACGAATCACACACAAGCTCGACGTCACAAAATGGAGAAAAGCAGGAATAGGTAAACTGGAAGATCGTACAGTTTGCAAGTTACAACAGTAAGTTGGAAGTTTATATTTCACAAGAACAATCAGTACGACTAGAATTAACATGTCAAGACAGTGAGAAAGTAGTACTGTAATAACACCATTGCGTATAAGAATTGCAATAACAGTATAATAGTTACACAGCAAGAATGCACCATACGCGCAAAACTGCACTATATTAAACACAACACAGCGCTATCAAATATGTCTGAACAACGAACATTATAACAGATTGTAAGATATTTAAGAACATTACTTATTTAGAGAATGTGTGACATTTATAACTACAATTGTAAATTAGAAAAGAAACTAAACAATAGTTACAAGCCATACGAAACGTTTGACACCATGGTCGATATGGAATATACTTATAACCATCATAGTAGGCATTGAGAGCCTGAGAAACACTGCGCTGTCACATTAATCTATTAACAGATTGACATTTTACATTATCGTGCAGTACCTACAACAAATGAATACAGCTGATCGTTTGAAACTGCTCAGGAGTTAATAAATATAGAGTTAGTAAATACAGGAATAGACATTAATGGCAATTTGTGGGTTGAATTATTGCATACCCCACATTATCGAGGAACTCTGAAGCAGAAGACAGTATATACGAATTGTCCTATCAGAATTTGGGGGACAGAGCAGAGCAGTATACAAGAGCAGCAAATTACACTGCAGTCAGAGATATATATGATATATATGTTATACCGAACATGACAACCTTGAGGAGCATGGGTCACCGGTAAATTTCGGAGGTGCACTATTGTAATCTGTGGAAAACGAGCATACTAATTCATAATTAACAACACTACTTCCAAACCTTCGTGCCCCTCCACATAACCCTTTCAGGACATTTTTCCTCACTGACACTGCCTTCCACAATATTCCCACATTCAACCTTCATTATATCAACCAAGGTTATGATGCCGTTATCGGATACTAGACTCAGGAACTTTACGTAATATACATTGCGCCGCTATACCAAGTGAACAAGGATTTACTAACGACATTTCAGTCGTCACAGACACATTGTTGCTGACTATTTACAGTTGCCGAAGCAGCATTTCGGTTGTCTCACGGTGCCAGTTCATTATATTAGACTGACACCTCACTGGCATAGGATCAACGGACACGAAGTTTCTTCACAGAATATCGCATTCTTTATCGTCAACACTACACATGGGACATTACTTGACTTTACACGGAGACACTACACACGTCATCATGGAAGAATATAAGGACGGATAAGACAGAACACATCAGTCTACTGTGGGTATCGTTGCAATCATATACCCAAATTTAACTCAAAGTTCGACGGGTGCACCATAACCGACTAGGTGTTGTCAGTCGGCTACAGACCGCGTGGGTCTAGGTGCTGGTGTAAGTGCATTACACCATCGTGTCATTTTACCAGATATTGTGTTTCGAGGAGAACCTCCATTAATTGTCGACTGCAGAAAGCGAATATATTCGAGCATTTGGAACAGTCGAGCATGGAATGGACATTTGGAAATTCGTAGAAGACACCAACACCGCAATTTCTCTTAAGGCCAGTACCTGTTGTAATTGTCGATTGGTGTGACATTGATTATTTTTTTTTTTGGAGTTTAATAAGGTGTCGTATTTTCAATTATGTCAAAATTTATTATAAATTCACAACCGTGTGTTTTGTATGAAAAGTCAGTAGTATGTTATGTTGAATTTAAGTCTGAAAGTTTTTGTTGTCGTGTTTAAACAGTGATTGGTATTCTCGTCCCTCGTTAATCGTCTACTGTGACTATTAATTATCTAGTGTCATATATATATATATATATATATATATATATATATATATATATATATATATATATATATATATATATATATATATATATATATATATATATAATATTGAACGTATTTTCACATTATTCATGTGGTTTATATATATTTCGTTCGTTATAAGGGTATCGTAATTGTGAGTAGTATATAAAGTGTTTATCGTGTTGTCACTTAAATTTCAGGAATATTAATTTTGTCTTTTATGAATGAAAATATGTACTTTCGTCTTACGTCAATCGTCTTTTGTCAGTATTAGTGTTGGTCCGCTGTACTTATATATTTATATTCTTTATATTGAACATATTTTTCCATAATTATTTTTGTGGTTTACATATGTCACGTTTCCTATAATTATCGTATATTTTGAGTGATATATTCTTAGGTGGTCGTCAACGTGACATTATTCGTGTTAATTAAGTTGATATTTTGGGTCGACGTTGATACCACAGGACTTATTATTTAAGTCAATAACTACTTCGCTCCTTGAAGAACCTTATTGCAAATTTGTCGATATTCTTGTCTTCTTTTTCCACTTCGATATTTTATTACAGCTAGATTATTATACAGGTAGGACAAGATGTCTACACTACAATATTTCATGGAGTTGGGTGAGAAGACTGGATTGGCTGGAGCAGAACTTAGGAATTGGGTCATACAAGAATTTAAAGCTCAAGCTGCACGTGAGAGGATGGAACGACAGAAAAAATTGGCAGCTGAAAAAGAAGCAAAGCAACTTCAAGCTACACGTGAACGAGAAGAATGGCTAGAGAAGTTAGCTCGTAAAAAGGAACAGAGGGAAAATGAGATGGCTATCAAGCGAGAGAAAATAGCTCTGAAGGAACAGGAGATAGCTCGGCAATGTGAAAAGATAGCTGCAATGAGAAAAGAGGTAAAGGCAAGACAGATAACCGCAGAGGCAGAATTAAAGGCAAGACAGTTAACCACAGAGGCAGAATTAAAGGCAAGACAGTTAACCGCAGAGGCAGAATTAAAGGCAAGACAGATAGCCGTAGAGGCAGAAGTCAAACAAGAGACCAAAAGTTACACGCACTGGTGGTTGCACACAAAAGCTACATACACAACAAGCACAACCTATTGAACAATCAAGATTGGGTCTTGTATACATGTTTATTGCTCACATCATAACTTTGACAAAGACATACAGTTCACAGGTTGAATGCGTCATCACGAACAATTATGTTCGAACGAAGATATATGCTACCATTTGTTTGTAAGAGTCGCTATATTACAGAGTTTCCGGCTTGGGTCAAGATGGCGGGACGTGTTTTCTTCTAGCTTGACTAAAGACGGTTGATCGGCGGCTTGACAATCCGCCATCATAAAACTCCCAGCTGTTACAGAATCAGATTTCTGGCTCCAAATGTTTGACGCTTCACACAAACATAGAGAGCCACGACTTCTGCCCTATGCGCCACCTTAGGCACGAGAGGAAAGACAAGACAAGAAGATATATATGCAATTTATGTCAGTAAAAACATCTATGCACAAGCGAGGAAACATGGTGTAAACGGGTTCATACGAACAAAAAGGCATATCATGAACAGACGCACAGAAGTCAAGAAGTGTGTCACAAACATACATACGGACGTCATCAGGTGTATTACACATATGCACGCTGATATTAAAAAGTTTGGCACAGACATGTATTCACAATCAAGGAAATACATTACTTGCGGCATTACAATTACACACTCACAAACCAAGAGGAATTACACACAAACCAGAAAGAAACTTGTAGATTGGTTAACAGAAATCAAGAAATACACCAAAAACATTTGTGCGCAAATAAAAACAAAGGTTGTAAACTTTAGAGTAATGGCAAAGATATACTATACGAACTTGATAAGTAAATACAAGGAACACCACAGACGACAAACTACACTTCTTTTTGCTTACTGTAGTTATGGTTACTTATCTTACCTCTGGTACAAATTTGCCAAACATACATCGTTACAACAGATGTATTACATATCATACACAAGAGTGAAAAATAAAACATTGTTTCAATCAATAAAGTTACAATGTACAAATATTGTCATGAGTGTAGAAGAGAGATTTTACAGGTTTGAAACAAAGAAAGAAAGAAAGAAAATATTTGAATGAAAAAAAGAACAAAAGGTAAAGGAATAAAGAAAAATAAAATGGGATGAAAGGTTAGGATCACATACACTACAAACACATTAGAGTCTTAGGTCTTATTACTTAGTTATGCAAGGTATCACTTGTCAGAATTGTTCACACTATCTAATAATGCTATAATTCATCTTAGAAATAGTTCGATTCTCTATTCTTTGATAATTATGTCTATAATAGACAACATTACTAAATTTATATGAATATTATTTGATTTCAATATTTATTCTTGTTGAATATTATATTCCTGATTTAATTGTTTTAGATGTCTTGCTTGCTTGCTTGTGTTCGTTGGCTTGAGCTCCAACGCGAAGTCCTGTATGTCGGATGAAGGCATCCTGTTGTCCAACATCAGTGTGATGTCATACAGGACCTGAGTTTTGCGTGAGTATCCGTTGTCCCATGTCTGGCTTATTGGTGTGCAGACTGGTGGTTCCTCGCCATACAGGCAGACACTCTCCGACTTCGAACTTGAATCTTTAATAGGTATGATTCTTCACAACTCTATGTCTGCAAGAGAAAAAGCTGAATCAGTCAATCATATTATATTCTCAGTCGATTATAATTAATAGAGGAACAGATCTATGTTATAGATTTAAAAAAAATTATATTTAATGTTCTGTTCTTTTATGAGTGTTAGAAAAGTTAATAAACATAAATTCAAAACGCACCTTATTGAATAACAATGTTACATTAATTGACAAAATATATAATATAATATAATTACAAAGATGTGATGTAGTTAGATATGGATACACATGGTAGCGAATTTTTCCATATTGACAGAGTGTATGAAGGAATAACTACGCCATAGGAGTTATCTACTCAATGTGTGATCGATCAGTTGTTCAAACAGTATCTATTCCGACATGGAGTCGAGCGCACAAGTATTGTATTTGTAACTGTGACAGTGAAAATTGAAAAGTGAACATGTTTTAATTTAAATGTTACGATTCTGTGGTTAAATAACAATTGTTAGTTAATTAAGTATTAATTAATTAAAATGTTATAGTATTATACGGTTAATTGATCATGGTTCAGGAAGTATTTGATTATAAGGTTAAGTCATTAGAACGAATCTCTAGTTGAATTAAGTGTATTGCATGTCATTATCACATTAAGATCCATAAAAATCAGTCATCGCTCTCAACATATCCACAAAAGGAAAATATCTCTGAAGGTTCTCGTGGACCACAGATGTCATCCTACCCACAGATGAAAAAATTGTAATAAGGAAAATATATGGAGTACACAAGAATAACAGCAGCGCTAATCAACAATGAGGATGATCTACTTGGAACCCCATTATTACTCTCGTCCGAAACTCATGGTAGTACCTAGAGCTAGGACACACTTGTCTATTATGACAAGGTAGGGACTAATATAATTATTAGTTGGTCTGATTGCCCATGATCAGCCACACGACGTCCAACGTGGGGTTTGGACAGGTGGGCGTGCCCGTCGTATAACTTTTTTTTTTGAGGGTGGGTAAGGGGGAAAACCAAGTATTAGTCTGTTGTTATTATAGTTGTAGTTAGTGGTAATTATAAAATATATTTATATACATATATTTGAAAGAGAAAAAAAATGTTACACATTTTTTTATCTGGGAGGGGGCATAATGCCATACGGCGGCACGGCCCACCACGAAAAGTATAAATTGGAAAATGGGAATTCCCCACTCGGACACGAAAGTGGACGTCAACAAAGGAATCCAAGGAGAATGTGGACAACGTAATTGGACAGCAACGGGAGACGCTGTGATTGTGCTTTCGAACAAGGACGTGTTTTTCGAAGGATCTGTGTGAGGTGACCTCTAGACGCGATGATATGTGCGTGAGGCAGCTCTGAGTCAAGGAGAGGGATCTGATGACGATGACACCGCAGTGAAGTAACCGGGCGGAAAAACCTAGAGTGGAATTACAGCTTAAATGGAATCAGTGGATCAGGGCTTCAAGCAGAGCGCAGTAGACTGGACACTCATCGGTGGATTAGTAAAGTAGGTGCCGATCCCGTATATAGGGGTCAACCTACAGGTCTGCGTGAGTTTTATGTTCGCATGTTTGCTACGGAATAAACTTCTGGTAGCGCTTTGATATCTTGACTTTTGCCGTTGATTGTCATTGTATTCAAGGTAAGGACGCAAGTTTAATTCCTCGTCCTTCGTTGCTGTTTTGCATTGTTACGAGTTGATACCTCGACTGTTGCCGGTGTAGGCGCTTCGAGGCACGCCCTATCAGGTATATTTGGAGGTGAACATTTCCTCTATATTTCTACTGATTAATGTACTTAAAACTATGGCTGCAATGGACACAGAGCAGAGAATGCTTTTCACACTATACTAGCACTTGATTCTCTCAGTGATTGATTATGGTCTAGGACTGCTCCCTGTCTCAAAGTGTCAATTGGTGAAATTAAAACGCACACAGAACGAAGCTATGCGGGTCATTCTGGGATGCACCAGAGACACCCCAGTCGTGTGTATGCGTTACATCCTTGGTTTGCCGACTGTTGCTGGTAGGCTCAATGTGATGCAGGCGAAGGCATACCTCAGAGTAGTTGCTGAAACATATCACCCGTTGCATGAGGCGCTGGACGCAGTTAAGGGTCAGCGACTGATAAGAGGGAAATCATGGATGGCTCAGGCGGAGGATACGATCAGACAGGTGTGCATCTTGGAGAATATTAGGCGGGGAGAGGAATGGGCCAGAGTGCCAGCGGAGCAGTCAGACTTGTGCAAGGTTATAATTAGGGAGTGGCCAGCAGGGGCCACGGAAGTGGAAATCCAGCAACTAATTCAGGCTAATGCTCGCTCGGATGATATGATTATATACACAGATGGTTCGGTGTTCAGATGCAGGAGAAGTGCCTGGGGGTTCTTAGCAAAAGCTAATGGTCGACGTTTGGTGCAGGAGAGCCTGGCATATGATACCACAACATCTAGCTTAAGAGTGGAGGCAGTCAGTGCAGCTTTCCGCTGGATGGAGAATACGATACACACACACATCATGATTGTAACTGACTCAGAAAGCATGCTGAGTAGGGTGAGGACAGGCAAGCTTCGTGCAGAGTGACTTGCTTCGCTTTGGAAATCACGGGTGACAAGCATCGTCTGGATCTTTTCTCCGGGGCATGCTGGTGTGCTGGTGAATGAACAGGCGGACAGATTGGCTGGCTCTGCAAAACTTGGTGGAGTATTGATGCATGATAAGGAAGACGTGATTGCGGCCTTGTGGGGGCTAGTGTACACCTCGGAGGAGCACATGGATCACCATGGTCTGGCAAGAATGCGACAGCGAGGGGTGACGAGGGGATCTGGCCGACGATCGACGCTCAGAGGAAAGGCGAGACGGACATATAATCAGATTCCTACTGGTACTATTACTGGCGGAACGCTTCGCTGGCTGCTGACGATGGGGACGGAGCGCTTATAGGAATGCCCCGAATGCTGTGATGTCGGTTCCTAAATCAATCAATCAATCAAATCTACTCATTATGGATCGTCCACCTTATTTTTAAATCTAGTTTTAAATATTATTGATGTTTATTCACTGGCGCTGCCTGGATGTAGCTCAAGGGGGAAAGAGGGATGGTGCACTAAACAGAGATAACTCGTGCTGCTAAGTTACGTGTATTAATTATATTTTGTATTTATCAGTGCTGCAATTAATCATAATGGGAAGACTTAGTTAGAAAATGGAAGAAGAAATTAACGTAGTTCAAGCTATATTTAGACAAGGAAGAGGAACAAGAGATCGCATTCTCAATATGCGTTTAATAATAGAGAAGTGCAGAGAATTTCATGTAAACCTATTCTCATGTTTTGTGGATCATTCAACGGCATTTGACTGTGTACAACATCAGAAACTTTGGGAAATCATGAGGAATATGGGCACATGTAATTCAACTCATAAGAATGTTCTATCTAGACCAAGGGTCACCAAACTACGTACCGCGGGCCAGATCCGGCCCGTGACTTCATTTTATCCGGTCCGCCGACGGTACTCGAACTTGCTTGATATAACGTGTGGAACAAGAGACGTTGTGATACAATGTAAATGTAAATAGGAGATCTTCACACGTGCGGAGGCCTCCTGGCTGCTATGTGTTTTAAATTTACTGTTTTCAATTATATATTATTGTATCTAGATTTTCTTGTTTATTGTAATTTTTGCTTATTGCGCTTAATCTTACGCAGATCCTTACTCAAATGTTTACGTTGCTCAGTCAGAGAACTCTGTGCGATGATCCAAGTGTCTGTCCTACTTTATGTAATAAACCAGATGGGCAGAAATGTTACATTTAGGCGATTTCGGTCTGTTTCGGCGGAACCCCTGGTTGCCACTCGCGGACCCCAGTTGAAAAACTCTGCACTAGGCTATTTATTTAGGCTGGCTCTATTTGTATATTTTTCAAACCCTATTATGAGATATATTCTATTGCCAATTGTACCTATAAACTTTATATGTACCTTTGATGAGCTGTAGCTTCAACAGTGACCCCTGCTTTTGTGTGTGTTTCAATAGGATTTTAATTATGTTTTTAATTCAATGTCTTTTTTATCATTTTCAGATCCCATGTACTTCACCTTTCTTTATAACTACTAAGAAAAGAAAATTGAAAGCCGAGTGTCGCGTTTTCAATGCAGAATGGGGAGTAAAGTACTTCTTTGTGGAAACAAAAGACTAGAAAACCAGTTGCGTAATATGCAGCGAAAGTGTTGCCGTTTTGAAAGAGTACAATCTTCGGCGTCGCAACGAAACAAAACATATATCAACATATTCACAGTTTTCTAGAAAGTTACGCTCTGAGAAATAGTAATCCATGAAACGTGGTTTAAAAACACAAAGAAATCTCTTCACGAGAAAGTTTGCTGAAAATGAATCTGTCACTCTTACAAGTTACAAAATACTGCATAAAATGGCAGAACGAGGAAAACCGTTTACTGATGGCAACTTCATCAAAGAGTTTATGATGGAAGCAGCAAATGACTTGTGTCCTGAGAACGCCGATTTATTTGGAACTATCAGCTTTTCGGCAAGTTCATTTGTGCGAAGAACAGAAGAACTTGGAGAGAACAAGGTGCCACAGATACGCGAGAAAACTAGAAACTTGTTGTGGTATTCTTTTGCGCTGGATGAGTTTACTTATCTCTCGAGTACGTCACAACTTCTCATGTTCATTCGTGGTGTAAATTTGGACATTCAGATAACGAAAGAGTTGGCATCCGTTTGCAGCATGCATGGAACAACAACTGAAAATACATTTTCACGGAAGTGCAAAACGTTTTGTAAGACTATAACCTTCAGTGGAATCAGCTTCGAGGTAAACAGTTGATTAAGGAAAAAACATGACTGGAGTGAGGAAGGGTCTGATGGGGCAGACTAGGACTCAGTTGGAAGATTTGCAAATTCCGATCGCTCTTTTCATATACTGCATCATACATCAGCAAGCACTACGAGGGAACGACTTAGATATTTTTTTTGTACTGAAACCAGTTGTTTCTGCTGTGGACTTCATTCGGGGACATGCACTCAATCACCGTCACTTCCAGGCTTTTCTTGATGAAATTGAATTCTGAATTCTGTGACTTGCCTTATCACACATCTGTGAAGTGGCTCAGTTGCGGTAAAGTCCTGTTTCGCTTTTACAAGCTCCGAAACAAAATAGATGTTTTCCTCACTGAAAAAGATAGAGCTGATCCACAGCTGTCAGATCCTACAGGGCTGTCAAAGTTGTCATTTTTGATTGACATCACATCCCATATGAATTAACTGAATTTAAACCTTCAGGGAAATGATAACCTTGTCTGTGATCTCTATAGAATCATCAAAGGATTTCGGAGAAAGCTGTCATTGTTTGAATCACAATCGGAAGAGGAAAACCTTTCTCATTTTCACTGTTTCAAAGAGTTTTGCGCTACAATCGTTGAAGATGTCAACCTCGATTTTCAGAAAAACAAAATTATTCGTGACTTGAAGAAGCATTTTTTGAAGAGATTTTCAGATCTTGACAGGATTGAGAGTGACGTCCTTCTGTTCAGAATCCGCTTGATTGTAACCTTGATGATGTGCCAGTTGAACTACAGTTGGACCTCATTGATTTGCAAGCAAATAACTTGTTGAAAGAGAAGCACAGAAAATTTAAAACTTGTTGAATTTTACCGCTGCTTACTTGATGTTGAGTTTCCGAAACTGAAGAAATTTGCTACTGGTATGGCGTCAGGTGTTAGGCAACAACTTATGTCTTTGAGCAAACACTTTCAAAAATGAAGTCTGTTAAGTCAATACATCGAAGCGAGATTGACTGATGGACATTTGAAAACAATTCTCTTGATTGGATGCAGCAATTCCAAACCAAACATTGATGCCTATCGTGAAAGCCAGTTTCACAAATCTCATTAATCTTTTCTGCTGCTTATTTTGTGAGATTCAGATATGTGCACACTAGGTCTGATGTAACTATCTTTTTGCTAACGTCGCCTTATATGATACCTTTTTTTAGTAAATAAATATATTGATTGTCTTTGTTTTTTGTACATTACACGCCATTCACCCATGATTAATTTAGTGTTTCTTTTTTTTCCCCAGAGCTTTCGTTATGGCTTGCAAGTATTGTTAAAGTTAGTTTCATATCCTTTACAGAACGTCTGCAGTCAACACCAGCACTTTTTGCTGTTGTTGATGTCTTGGCAAGTTTACGTTCAGAGTTTACCATTGCTTTCTTTGAACGACCGGCACCCATACCATAGCGTAAAAACTAGCACAACGAGTTCTGCTGCCAAATCGCGCGCAGTTGTGTTTCGAACTCGGGTATACGGGATTACGAACCGGGTCCGTAAGATCTTCGCCAAGGAGACTGGCGCAAGTATTGTACAGAATGAGCATCCGGCCCGTGCTCGTCATTATGTCAGTTATCCGGCCCGCCGTGGAAAAAGTTTGGTGACCCCTGATCTAGACCAACAAGCAGCGGTTAGAGTTGAGTTAAGAACCGACATCACTGCACTCAGGACATTCCCATACGTGTCCGTCCCCTCGTTCAACAGCTAGCGAAGAGTCATACTACTAATCGTTTCCACCGTTATCTGATTAAAAGTTCTCCTGGTCTTCCCTCTCAGTTTTGAGATTCTGCCAGAACCCCTGCCGATCCCCCGCAATCTCATTCTTTCCACATATGGGTTCTCAAACTGTTCCTCCGCCTTCTCCACCTGGTCCTACAAGCGCACGACCACCTCCCCCTTTTCCATAGGCAAAACACTACCAAGAGGTGCCCTCCCTGCTAGCATATCAGCCTGTTCATTCATTCGGACACCCGCATGGCCGGGGCAAAATATCCATACAATTCTCACGATCTGTGACCTCTGAAGCGACGAAAGCCATTCCACACGAAACATTCCTTTCTCCACCTTGCTAAGCATACTCTTTGAATCCGTAATGAATACAACGTGTGTTGCAGTAGTCTCCTCTAGCCACCGGAATGCCGCTGTTACGGTTAGAATAGATGGCGAGACATCAGATTTGTTTGACATCAAGCACGGAGTCCGTCGGGGATGTGTGCTGTCACCCTGATTGTTTAACCTGTACGCCGAAAATATAATGAGAAATGTAAGAGATGATTATAAAGAGGGAGCTACATGATGCCCTAAATATCGGTGGTCATGACATACCAGAGATTCGGTATGCTGATGATACAGTATTGCTATCCACAATACAGACTGGTATAGAACACCTATTAACCTCAACTCAATGGAATAGTGAAAATCACACACTTATATCTTAACAGCAAAAACGGTTAGTTAGTTAGTTAGTTAGTTAGTTAGTTAGTTAGTTAGTTCGTTAGTTAGTTAATCGACAGATCATCCTCATTGAACATCTAACCATTCAGCTCATAAGTGCTCGGATCCCCCCCCCCCCTCAGCAAATCCCGCAGCGTGTAGCGGCTAACGACACCAGTTCTGTGTTGGTATATCAATCTTCTTTGGCTTCCTGCATAGTGTTCTTGTTTGGCGACCCGTCTTTTAAATTGTTGTTCTCGCAGTCTGGCCATGGTTGTAGATTCACAGTCATCACTTTATTCACGCAAAAGTCTTACTTCTCGTAGAGCATTCAGAATGTCATCCTGGTCCATGGCGCGTCCGCCCTCCACCGTAACCACACCTGCGAGCTTGTCAGCCCGCTCATTTCCTTGTACTTCCGCATGCCCTGGCACGAAGATGAAAGTAATCTTTGCCAGCCGAGACCGCTCCAGAGACAGCAACCATTCTCTTCAGATCCACCCCACCTCTATCCTCTTGATCATGTTCATTGAGTTGCTAAGGAAACATGCCCTAGTGAATGTCTGTGTCTCGACCCATGTTATTGCTTTGCTTTACTTACTGCCATGACTTCCATGGTCAGGCTACTTGTGGTCTCAGTGAAAGCACCAGAGTCCTCCTTCACAGTTCTCCCCCCGGCCTGAGCCGTAAAGGCCCATGAGCTTCTCACATGTCAGACGACCGACCCATCTGTGTAAATGACAGCATCACCGTCAAGCGAATTCTCGAAAATCAACGCTTGTACTTCAGCCTTCACAGCAGCCGGATTTTCTTGTCTGCATTTTCTATCTAGTTGGATGCAAACTGAAAAGGATGTGCAGAAATCTGTTGGCACATGTACCCACTCCTAGCCAGGTTCTAAGTCCTTCATAATTTCAGTATGCAGTGGATGCTGTGTGTTTGCGTTAACTATGAGGTAGGCGCGTGCTCTGCAAACTTGTATTCTGTCTTCAATGGTTGGAAAATCAAGAAGGTAGCGCATTGCCCTGCATGCTGTATCTCTTGTACATCCAAGAATAATGCGCATATCTTCATTCTGTATCCTTTCCATCCTTTCTATCTGCTTACGGGTGAGAGTCATGATTGCCATCGCGTAACTCAAAAACAGACATGACCAGCCCTTCGTACAGAAGACATAGATGGCGCTGCTCACAGTTTGCTGCTGCCATCACCCGCATCGCAGCCAAACCCCGCTTGGCCTTTGTTATCACCTGGTCTATGTGCTCATTATAAGCAAGGCTTCGATCAAACCGTATCCCCAGGTAATTCATTGCCTGCGTTCTTTCCACCGTCAGCTTTACAGTTGGTGTTGGAGTGTTGGCAATATGATTATTCAACGAGAACCAAGTCACTGTTGCCTTTGTTGGGTTGATCATTGCCCCAGCTTCATCACACCGAGAACTTATGCGATTGAGTTCGGTTTGTAGTTCCACAGCAACCTGATCTCTATCCTTACCCTGACGATACACTAAAACATCATCGGCATATGGCAATGTCCTACCAGGTCCAGTGTTCTGCTCACTGGTGATTCTCACTGTGTAGGCGTTTAATAGTACTGGAGAAAACAGTGATCCCTGTGGTAGGCCAGGATATATTGTTGTTGGTTCCAAAGTCCAACTGCCACATCTAAAAACTACTTTCCGTTGGAAGAGGGCTGCAGCGATCCAACTAAGGAGGAATGGACTTATTTTGAGTTCAAGAAGCTGAAGCATTAAAATATCCAATGGTACTCTGTTGTACGCGTCGATATCCCTGAATTTTTGTGAGGTCTTTGCCAGGTGTCAATGTCCTAAAGGGGACGTAAGAGAGGACAGATGTTAGAGAGCGGGACATGGGGTGAGCAAGGAGGAATTAGAAAAGACTAGATGCGAAAGATCGGACTGTAACCGTGAAGGACAGGTCAGCAGAAAGTGAACTACGCTATACGCCTAGTCTCAACCCGTCGTATGCGAGGCAGCTGACTTCCCACGGGTTGCACGAGGGGCAAAACACCTCGTGACCACTGGGCAGTGGAAGGAAAGCCATACGGGCTTTAGACAGGACGGAGAGAGGACGTGTGCCTGAGAGTGTGGCAGGATAGACTTTACTTTGTACTTCAGAGCTATTGATTAGCTTAGCCGTGTGACTTATGTTTGGGTGAGGGGCTATGATATGCGAGTGTAGAAATTGATATTGTATTGTTGCATTGCCGCATGATTACTGTATAATGACTAGTGCGAGAATGAACGCTATTAGCGAGTGATGAGACAGTATTTTGTAATTATAGTTGAGAACAATAAATCATATGTTATTGACGCCTAGATTTATGTTTCATCTGTGCTCGTACTATTTACCTGTTTTGAACTCTTCACCTTCAAATACCACTAGACGATGACAGGTAAACAAGTCCGTTTTGGCGAGTCCCAAGACAGTTAATTACGACAGTTAACTTATAAAATACTGTAACAGTCTTGGACTTACCAGGTAAAAAGGTTAACTATGTAACTATGTAAAAATTGTAAACACACACGACAACAACAATCTAAATATATATAGATGTTTATTCTGACCCACTCTGAAGTCTATTCTAAAACTTATTGACTATAATTCTCTCTCATTACATGACATTGACATAGGCATGACTACACGACGATATTAATGTTTTTCTCTCCTACAAGTTGATGTTGATGTATTAATTTAAAGTACATGTAAACTAGTTGCAGAGACCACAAAAGCAACTACAGCAGAAGTTACAAGTAGTGCTGGAACGAAACCCATTAAAGTCAGATGAGTAAAACTTTATTTCTTGAATTGCAATTCTAAATTGGCACTCATTTTGTTTTCACATATGTAAATTTATTGTACCATTGTTCAATCTTACTGAAAGGTAAATAACCAACAAATATATTCCGTAATTAATTACTAAGGGACATAATCTTTTTGTGTACATAAATATTTTGTAACAGTCTAGAATGTCGACTTTTGAAAAGTGTATCGAATTAGAAGAAAAGCTAGGTAACACAGGAGACAAATTAGCAGAATGGAGTCAAAAGACACATGCAGATAACTTGTTAAGAGAAGCGAAAGAACAAGAACGACAGGAAAGGGCATTAGAACGTGAACAAAAGAAATTAGAATTAGAAACAGCAGAAGCTAACAAAAAATTAGAAATAGAGGCAGCTAACAAAGCAACTGAAGCAGCCATAAAACAAAAAGAATTAGAAATAGAGGCAGCTAACAAAGCAACTGAAGCAGCCATAAAACAAAAATAATTAGAAGTAGAAGCTAAGAAAATTGAGTCAGAAACACAAATAAGAATAAAGCAATTAAAAATTGACTCCAACGTAGAGATTTCAATGAATAAATTAAAAAGCAAGGAAGAAGAACAGAAATTCAATAAATTCAAAGGAATCGTAAAACCTTTTTGTTCTGGAGACCCAGTCAGCGCATGTACAGAAAATTTTGAATGTTTAATACAATATCATGACATTGCAAAGGAGAATTGGGCCTATATATACATGCGAAATTTAGCTTTAGAGCCATTGAAAGTAATATAAAATATACCTCAAGATTTAAGGAAAAATTATGACTACATCAAACAAAGGATAATGCAACATTTTTCATTAGACACTGCTGGAAATCAGATGCAGTTTGCTAAACTATGCCCAAAAGCTAACCAAACATTCATAGATTACGTCTCAACAACACAAGATGTTTTCACAAAATGGATTAACTCAGCAAAAGTAGAGAAAAGCTTCGATAATTTAAGAGTTATGGATTATAAATAAAATAATAACATCATTACCAACAGCTTTCTCCAAATTTTTGCAACAGAATGATTGTCAAACTATTCAGGATATTGAACAAAAAGGTAACGCATTTTTTCAGCAAACATAGATATTTTTATCTTAAATGATAGTCTAAATGATGCAGCAGCTGATATAAATGTAACAAAACCAAAACCATTTCAGAATAAGAATAGTCCAAAAAGGAGGTACACAACGTGTATATATTGTAAATTGGGACACGATGATTACTAAATTTGTGATAAAAACCCGAATTATCAACATCACCTAGAAATGATGGTAAACAAGCAAAAGACAAAGCGTACAGAGTACAAAAGAGCTGTCAAATGCTTCTTTTGTCGTGCTTTTGGCCATTATTCCACTGATTGCGAGGGTCGTCGCATGCTAAAGGAAGCAAATGCTGTTTTGATTGACACATCATCAGATGAAGATGAGAATGATGAGAATGATAGAGAGAATGAAAGTCAACATGAGAATGTTAATCCATTAGAGGCTATAGATGTATTTCACTTGAATGAATGTAACACCTGTAAGAAATTCCATTCAGACAATGTTTTGGGTGTGGTCATACCATTCCAGTCACAGATGAAAGTGCCAATGCTGCCTTAACATCAATAGGCAAGTTAGATTTCCACAAAGGCTTTATAAACAAACAGCCATGTAAATTAATTTGTGATAGCGGGTCGACCTTGAATGGGGTCAGAAAAACATTCATACAAGACAGTGACTACATAGGAGACTTTGTAACATGTCGCACATATTGCAGGTAATATTGAAAAATATCCTCTGGCACAGATAGAAATTGACACACCATTCATATCAGGCCAGGTAATCTGCGCGGTATTGAATAACCCGTGCGCAGATCTTGTTATTTGGGATCTACCTGATGTCAAAAAGTGTTCCAACAAAGACATCAAAATTTGGGAATAAAAGCATTGTAACATTAAGGCAGTAACAAAACCAACTGCAATGGAACAAAAGTATAAATTCCAACAAGAAAATGAACAAGTAAAAAAACTCCAAGGGAGACTATCAGTGACAAAATGATCTAAGAAACAAATAGTCTGCATTATACTTGTTCCGCACAAATTTATCACATCAGATTAACAAATAAAAGAGTCATGAATTCTCTTAACAAACCTACAAAAATTATCATCAGTACCAAACTAACATCACAAGACAACAACCATGCATACAAACAGCATGCAAATAAAACAACGCAAACGGTTAACTTAAGACGAAAACTAAAGTTACAACTACCGCATACAAACAAACCGTTTTATCGCAAAAACATAAACAACAAACGACTGTTCTCAACACTCAACAGCAGGGAAACAATTAACAAAGTTAAGTCAGAGTTACCACCCATCAGTTCTACTGACAACAACAGCAACATTTTCTCTAAAACATACAACATACAATAGAGCTAAACACCCAAATTCACCAAAGGTTAGATGTGACTTAGTTAGACTACTGACATTTCTGCTATTATTGACAAAACTTATAACAACACTGCTTATACATCAGAATTTATCTTTAACCACAATCTTGTGGACAAATGAACTATCTGTGATAATCACAACCTTACTGATGAATCAGTCAACATTATTTCATACTGAAATTGCAAATACCACCATGATGTTTATTCATTCTTACTGGTGCAAAATTGTTAATGTATTTTTCATATATTTCTATGGGAAATTAATACCCACTCTTACAATTTCCTTAACTGTTATTCCATATTTAATCATATAATTTTGTATTAATCGCATTTGTAAGAGTGTTGATTTAGAAGACGCAATTAAGAAATTGAAATTGATTTTTTCGATTCCACCCATTCTTCATTTCCCAAAAATAAATACTCCATTTGTTTCAAAATCATATTTCAGCACTACCACCATATCAGAGGTACTCATGCAAAACCAGGAAAGCACCGAGCATCCATTCGTTCACGGCAGCAAGAAGCTAAAGTCAGCTGAACGCAACAGCATTGCAGAACACATAAGGGGCACCCACTTTCTCATCCAAACTGGTAACTCACCGTTGTTAGTGATCAACAAGGCACACCGAAAAATAACAGAATAGCAAGATGGTCGCTAATATTGCAAGATTTGAGCTATGATATTTTACATATTAAAGGGTCCAAAAATATTTTGCCTGACTTTTTGACAAGAATGCCAAGCTGCAGGCAAGACAGGCGAAAACAGGGTCACTGTGTTTTTGTGTCACTTCTTTGAATGTCTCAATGCTTGTTATCTTTTAGTGTATGTGTCATTTTCAGTGGTTGTCCATTTCTTTTTGTGGATGCGTCTGTTACATTTGGGTGTTTTGTTTTTCTTTTGGTGCATCGGGTTCAGTCTTTTGTGTTGATTTCTTTTGGTTGTGTCAGTTTTCGTTGTTTGTTTCAGTTTTATTGTTTGTGTCACTTCTTTGATTGTCTTAATGCTTGTCATTTTTCAGTGGATGTGTCATTTTTAATGGTTGTCGATGTGTGTGTGTGTGTGTGTGTGTGTGTGTGTGTGTGTGTGTGTGTGTGTGTGTGTGTGTGTGTGTGTGTGTGTGTGTGTGTGTGTGTGTGTGTGTGTTTTTAAATTTGGTTATTTTGATTTTTCTTTTGTTTGTGTCAGTGTGTTTTCTCAGTGCTTTGTTGTTGTTGTTGTTGATTTATTTGATTGTCTCAGTCTGTCATTGTGTCAATTTTCAGTGGATGTGTCTTATTATCATACTAAGTCCTCAAATTAATCGCCCCTTTGTCGGCAGTGATTGAACGGAATCTTACAATTGATGCTGTCCTACAGGACAATGCGGTAGATTTTCTCAGTATGATGCAAGTCTTCAAAATGCCGCCCCTTAAAGATTTTTAATTATTGAATGGTTCAAATTGTATTTTCTTCTCTTCTTTGCGTTCATCCGGAGTGATTTTTTCAGATGTGATTGCGGTGTGTCTGGTTAGGCACCCTCGGGTCGAAACCCTCAGGCCAACACATCCGACTTTTAGCGTGCATTTTTGACCAGGTTAGCAATCCTGGGAGACTCTCACTTTTGTGGTACCGTCCACATCTCAGCTGGTCTAGTTGGAACAGTCGAAGACTACACGGTCATCCCTCAAGTGAAGGCAGGGACAGTCCATAGCATTTTCCGCCATCCTGGGTGGCTTCCATAATTGCAGAGCCGGCACATAACGCTCTGGTGCTGGGTTTACCGAGGGAATCGTCACGTCCTGCTCATGGCTGTTTTAATTCCTAACTTCAATATATTGGGCATTTCGCTCGCCCTGGGCCGTTCCTGCACAAACCAGTCAGCTCTGCGGTTGGTTTCCACTAAGCGAGTTTTCGGACATGTGCTTGTCCCTGTACCCATCAGAGCTGTTCCAGGCACGGCGGACATTCGGAAAACTACCTAGTCAGAGCTGTTCCGAACAAGAGCGGCATTCGGAAACTAGGTAGTCAGAGCTGTTCCTAGCACGGGAGACATTCGGACGAGACATTTCACTCGGACGTAAATGCGTAGTGTCAATTATTAGTTTGCCACCCGTAGGACGACACTTCCGACTTCCGGCGGGCATTTTTTAGTGAGGTTAGCCTTCCTCTGGTTTCGAGACACGTTAGACTGTTGTAATGTCACCCACATCTCAGCTGGTTAAGATAGAACGATCAACGATATCGTGGTCTGCCCTCAAGGGAAGGCAGGGGCAGACCATGGGCATTATCTCGCTATCCAAGGAGGCTTCCATAATTGCAGAGCCGGCACATATTGCTCTGAGACTGGGCTCACCCAAGGAGTTTCCACATCCTGCTCATGGCTGCTTTAGTTCCTCACTTCCATGTGTTGGGCATCCCACTTGCCACTGATCGCTCAATCACACACCAGGAGCGGTCAGACTGCGAGTGACATCCACTCGGTAAGCTTTTGCTTGTGACTTCAGACCACGCAATAGGTTCGCTCGCCGTGCGTTCCATTTCGCGTTGATGAGGCATTCTTCCACTTTTGTCTACACTCTCTATGAGTTAGATACAGACAGTTTCCGTACCCCTTCGACTGGGGCACTTTTCTGACTTTTTTGTACTCGCTCACGAGGTAGGCTACATGTGCTGCCGGCTCAGCACCTTACCTTCGTGCAGCAGTGAACGGGAAACGGCCAGGCCCCTTCATCCGGGAAACTCTCATATCCCCCAGCTGGGAGCCTTCGAACATGTATCAGACCTGAGCATGTAGCTTGCTCAGTATCATGTTTCTATTTTCCGGTAGACGGGTATCAGCCTGGCTCTAAGATCCGAGGGTTTGTGGCTTAGAGGCGTTCAGCCACAGCCCTCGACAGGGAGCCTTAAGAGCTTTGTCCGGACCAAGAAATTCTGCCTTTGTGCACCTCATTTAAATTTTGACTGCTATCCTCAGTCTATGCCTGCAGAGCAGCAGGTTGTGTCTCTCTTAGTCTGGTCCCTATCCCATAAGCTGTCCGATATGTAATTTTTCACCCATCGGCAAGCAAATGGGGTCTATGGGACACGCAAGCTCCCCCACCACGTCAAGGTGGAGACACATCGGGGGAGAAAATTGTATTTTGATGTCGCTGCTTATGCCGCCCCCTTACGGTGCCGCCTGATGTGGCCCCTCTCTATATCATAGCATGGCACTGCCCTGCTCTCATAAGTCTTGTATTCTCCAAGCTCAGGCGGAATGTGTTACGCTATACCCGACGGAGGGGCAAGACTTGCAGGAAGTGACGCCAAAACCTCTTACAACTACAAAAGACAAATTTCCATTTTCATCAACACATTACTGTCATTACACATTATACTAGAAAAGTATCGATTTTATACACCTACTACTACTGCTTCTACTACTACTACTACTACTACTACTACTACTACTACTACTACTACTACTACTACTACTACTACTACTACTACTACTACTACTACTACTACTACTACTACTACTGCTGCTGCTGCTACTACTACTACTACTACTGCTGCTGCTGCTGCTATAACACTAGCATAATGACGATTATGTAAACACAGCAACCAGAAGAATACTCATACAATTAATACATGCACACACAGGCATACTTACAACTACAAATATATAAGTAGTAGAAAAACGTATGATAATACTGTTTTGGTAATCGTAACTACAACGCCTTGGGAAACGATGAGTGGATTTATTTCTGACACACACTAATACAAGGCTGCCTTTTTTTCAAATAATTCTATACTACCCAGAGAAGACAACTCAATACATCGATGCCCCAAGCGCAATCTACCGCTCAATCTTTTGCATACGTAACATCATTAACATATTCGCACCGGCCATCTTTACTTTTCAGATCATTTGAAGTTCAAATATTGAGCACAACCCACTACTGGCAACGCTGATCGTATTCTAATATGAACCTAAGGCGTATCCACATCAATGTGGAAGCACTAGACTGGAATTTCACTCTCGTTTGAGCTCGTCAGTAGTGCATATCCTTGACCGGACCCGGAAACAAACCCCGGGTCACTGGCGTGTGAAGCGAGTGTGTAACCACGCGGCACACGCTGGACACGGCCAAATTATCATAACAGAATATTACAGCGTCACCCATCGTAGGCTGTAGCTCAAGATTTGCCCGATCGCCGCGACTGACGTCAGATCAGACCAAACAACCAAATAAATCAATTTGATTATTGCTCGCTGGAATTTAGGCGGCCTGGTGTGCCTTGCCAGTGAGAAGACCTGATCGTTCGGGTCCACGTCGATTGACGGACGTCAGTCGCGGCTTCGGGCAAATCTTGAGCTACAGCCTACGATGGGTGACGTTGTAATATTCTGTTATTACCACTAACACCTATCAGAAAAGAATAGCCAATATATAACTCAGCAATGTTTACCTCTTGTTTCTTTATTTTGTATATATCAGTCTTTGTGATTCTAACGGTTTTCATTTGAAGCTCCTTTGCACACATTCCCAACAACTGGACCAATCAACTATATCACCATAACCACTGGACCTATCCACCCCTCCCCCATAACCCTACCCAGTTAACCCTACACTTGTGTATGATGACAATGATTACAACATATGAGTTGAGTTGAGTTGAGTTAAGAACCGACATCACTGCACTCAGGAATTCCCATACGTGCTCCGTCCCCTCGTTCAACAGCCAGCGAAGAGTCACACTACTAATCGTTCCCACCGCTATCTGATTAAAAGTTTTCCTGGTCTTCCCTCTCAGTTTTGAGATTCTGCCAGAACCCCTGCCGATCCCCCGCAATCTCATTCTTTCCACATATGGGTTCTCAATCTGTTCCTCCGTCTTCTCCACCTGGTGCCACAAGCGCACGACCACCTCCCCCCTTGTCCATAGGCAAACTACCACCAAGAGGTGCATTCCCTGCTAGCCTATCAGGCTGTTCATTCCCCCGTACACCCGCATGGCCAGGGCAAAATATCCATACAATGCTCACAATCTGTGACCTCTGAAGCACCATTCCACACGAAACATTCCTTTTTCGACCTTACTAAGCATACTCTTAGAATCTGTAATGAAAACAATGTGTGTTGCAGTAGTCTCCTCTAGCCACCGGAATGCCGCTGTTACTGCCTCCACCTCCATTCTCATGCTGGAGGTCGTAGTCTCATATGCCAGACTCTCCTTTTTCAAGACTCGCCCATTAGCCTTTGCAATAAAGCCCCAGCCACTACGTCTGTTTCTCACCACTGACCCATCGGTGTAGATGACAATGTCACCTTGATGTGTGTTACTCTGAATCAGCTGTTGCACTTCAAACTCAGTGCGGCCCGCTGCCCATTCTCTGCACTCACGACCTAGTGTTTTTATTACATTGTGCCAGTCCGTCATGTCTTCAGGAACTTCAACCCACTCTCTTTCACGCTTGATGGTCTCTAGATCACACACCTGACGCATAGAAAGTTCTGCCTGTGCCATCCAGGACCTGCCTCGTCTTAGTCTATGACCCTTGACCATATCCATTGCTGCATGCAGCGGGTGATCCCTGCCTGCAGCAACTCTCAGGTACTATTTGTCCTGAAGGACCCTATGCCTATCAGTCATTGTTGGTAGCGCCAGGATATGCCTCATGCATATAATTGGTGTGTCCTTTGTGCACCCCAGAATTAACCGCATGGCAGCATTCTGTATGTGCTCCAACCTTTCAAGCTGGCTCTTTGATACTGTCAGCAGCCCCAAACCATACTCAATGACAGAAATTATTAACTGCTGAAAGAGCCCGTACATCATCCTTTGATTTACCCCGGTTGCTGCCATAGCAACTGCTGCCATTGGTGAGCCCAAAGTCTTTGCAGGTGGCTGCAAAACGGTCTACGAGCCGTTGGAGATCTTCTGCTGTATGAGTAGTCAGTGCTGCATCATCTGCAAAAATTTCTCTTATGCATCTTGATCTTATTTTGGTCTTAGCTTTGAGTCTTGATGGGTTAAAGAATTTGCCATCAGACCTTGTATGGAGATATATGCCTTCAAGTGGCAGTCCCAAATGTCTGCCTTAAGAGAACGGCAAAGAAGATACCAAAAAGTGTAGGAGTCAAGCACGCAACTCCACTGCTGATGCTGAATGACTGGGATGTTGAGCCGTCAAATAAAATGGTCCCCTGCATGTTTTCGTGAAATGATTTCACGAGACTAGGAAGGGTGGGTGGACATCCTATCTTTTCAAGGACCGTAAAAAGGCCGTTTCTGCTCACGAGGTCAAATGCCTTTGTGAGGTCGATGAAGGCAATATATAATGGCTTCCTCTGTTCTCTGCACTTCTCTTGGAGCTGCCGGAGTGAGAAAATCATATCGACAGTGGACCTGTTGGGTCTAAATCCGCACTGTGATTTGGGGTGGATTCTTTCAGCAAGAATGTGTAGCCTATTAAGGATTACTCGAGCAAACATCTTGCCTGTAATACTGAGTAGGGAAATGCCGCGGTAGTTGTTGCAGTCGCTCCTGTCGCCTTTGTTTTTATAAAGGATAACGATGTTTGCGTCTTTCATATCGTGTGGTACTGATTTTTCTTTCCAGCAGAGCTGAAATATTGCATACAATTCTGGGATGATTGTTACTTTGCTACATTTTAAAATTTCAGGTTGAATACAATCTTTTCTTGGTGCCTTGCCGGATTTGAGAATGTCTAGTGCTTCGCTGATTTCGTTATCCAGGGCATGCATTGTGGACTGTTGATCGATGGCTTCCAGAGCTTCTTCTCCGACAGTGCTCTCCGCCGAGTATAGCTCTGAGTAGTGTTCTACCCAGCTATCCATTTGTTTCGCTCGATCTTTTATGATTATACCCTCTGTTGATCGTAAAGGGGACATCTTATTTTTTGATGGACCGACAGCTTGCTTGATGCCCTCGTATATTTCTCTTATATTTCCAGTGTCTGCACAAGTTTGAATTTGAGCAGAGAGCTGTAGCCAGTATCTGTTCGCACATTTTCTTGCCATCTGTTGTACTCTGGTAGTATTTCTTGCAGTTCGCAATGCCTGCAATGTTTTCTCTGAAGGTGATGTTTTATACACTGAGAATGCGTGTCTCTTTATCTCCAGGACTGGGGGAATCTTTTCAGAGTGTGCTTCAAACCAGTCGGTTGACTTAGTTTGCTTCTTGCCAAATGTTGATAGAGCTGTATTGTAGATGGTGCCGCGAAACCGACTCCATCTCTCGGTGGCAGTTCCATCTGTGGGGCAGGCAGAGTCTCCGCTAGAGCTTGGGTGAATTTGTTGACCTTCTCTTTGTTTTGGGTGCCGCTGGTGTTATGCTTCTGTAGATTATCTTGGGCTTTATATTCACCTTGCTGGAGACGAGTGAATGGTCGGTGTCGCAGTCAGCACTATGATAGCTGCGAGTCAGCCGTACATTGCGGAGATTGCTGCGTTTAGTGAGCACCAGGTCGAGTTGGTGCCAGTTCTTTGATCTGGGGTGCCTCCATGACACCTTGTGTTGAGGTTTCGTGTCAAAGAAGGTGTTGGTTACGCACAGATTGTGGTGGCTGCAGAATTTCAAGTGACGTTGTCCATTGTCATTGATCTTCCCAACGCCAAACTGTCATAGACACGAAGGCCAAGATTTGTGGTCGGAACCAACCCTGGCATTGAAATCCCCCAGGATAAA
Source organism: Cepaea nemoralis (assembly GCA_014155875.1). Lineage (NCBI taxonomy): Eukaryota > Metazoa > Mollusca > Gastropoda > Stylommatophora > Helicidae > Cepaea > Cepaea nemoralis. The sequence continues at coordinate 1,291,304 of JACEFZ010022299.1, read as the reverse complement.
AATATGTTGTTTCTCCGACTTCTTTGCTAAGGTCGTCATAAAACGTGTCTTTAGTTTCTGATGCAGCAGTTAGTTTTGGGGCGTAAACGCTTATAATACAAGCTGGGCCTGCCTCTGTCTGGAATTGGAGCTTCAGTATTCTTTCAGTGCCATCACTAGGTGGTGTGATGGAATTAAGCAGCTTGTTTTTGATAGCGAAGCCAACTCCATGCTCCCTGGTCTCTCCGCGCGGCTTGCCATGCCAGTAGAAAGTGAAGTCCCTCTCCTTGATGTTTCCAGATTCTTGGAGTCTAGTATCTTGCAGGGCAACAATGTCTATCCCCAGTCTGAGTAGTTCGTTGTTTATCACTGCGGTTTTGCGGGCATCCACAATCTCGTTTAGATCGTCTGAGATGCCAGGGGTCATGGTTATTACGTTTCATGTTTCCAGCTTTGGGGCCGTGTTTTTTCCTGGTTGCTAGGTGTATAGATTGCGGTCCATCTGCCAGGATTTTCCCCCTTAGCTCCACACACCCTCAGGAGCAGATGAACCGTGGCGAGACAGCACCTTATTGACTGGGGGATGCCCAGCTTTAGCGGGCGGTAGCTGTCTTGTGAGATACGATGATCTCTCCCACCGTCGGAAGCAGTCCCTGACGCCTTGTTCTACGCCAATCGAGCATTAAGACTTATAACCGGCAAATGCTGCTTCCCGTGTTGTGTCACCACTTTACGCGGTGCTGAAGTGACCTCTTCAGGGCACAAGCCTGGGCAATGGAAATCGGAGAACCAGCTGTTGCCCAGTAGCAAGTTTCCCCTCTCCACGTCGCCGATGTTGACCAAGGGAAAGGCAGTAGCCACTCCCGAAGCCGTTCCCATATGGGTATACCCGCAAGGCAGCGGAGGTTTGAGATTTAGAGTTCCCTCTCTTAGAAGATATACCAACCAAGGCTGACGAGCCTCTTCTGCCCGAGAATCAATAAGGAGGGAAGTCTACCCTCGTCCTTCCTGGCAGTGACCATACTGATCGGATGACCGTAGCCATTGTCTCTATTGATAGATCCTCTGTCCACCGTCACTGACTTCAATGACTTGAAACCATAGCCAACAACTATCTGTTGGCTGCTCCGTGGCAGTCCAATCCACCACCAATCCCATGACTTCACGTTACCCTGTTGGGGGGGGTGGAGGGGGCTAAACGCCTTGCCCAAGGGTGTCCCGTAGGCTAGCGGAGGGAAGGAAACACCTTACTTCTCCTTTGATAGGGGGTACCCCTACCCCGCCACCCAAATAATACTAGAGACACGGCCAGAATATCAGCAGGAGAGTACTGCCATAACTATGATGCTGAAATTGAGGCAATCAAGATAGCAACAGAGAAATTACTAAATACCAGACATGGTACACAACCTGTAGTGCTATTGATAGATGCCAAATCAGTACTCGAGGCTCTCCTATCTGAAAACTTGCCTGTACTGCGGACACTACTTTCTGAACTTTGCAGTCAGCGTAAGATCACCATACAGTGGTGTGGTTTACAAAAACGTCTCTACTAACATCCGTCTATGGACGCCCTTAAAAATAGCAATCTCTAATAATTACTGTTTAAGTATCTTACTTAATGTAGGAGAAAGGAAAAGTAGCACAGCTAAATTTAATTGACATTAATTAAATTTTGGCCTTATTTTGGTTCACGGCACCTGGCCAAGACCAGCTAGTTTTAAAACAAAGGCACTAAAGCGGCCATTTCTATTCAAGAGAGCACAAAAGAAAGTCGGCCTTTCCCTTCGGGGATAGGGCATTTTTGCCCTAAAAAAATATGTCATTCTCTGCAACCATGGTACGTTAAATCTACATTATTAATACGTATTTATGTATTACATATACCATTGTGTTTAATTAAGAATTAGTTAGAATGATAAATCAACAATTCTTGTAAACCAGAGTCTTGAATGATTTTTACCACTAAGCGCCATGCGGTAACACGCTGTAATTTTTCCTATGCTTTACAATTTAAAATCCCTATGTTATAGGCATTATGAACTTATATCTAACTAATAGTGCTTATAACCTATAAATATTATGTGTACTGCAGAGTATCAACTCTCATGTCAGAAACACATTCAGAAACTCTTCTCAATTTGGGAGCAGACTCCTGATTCATACTTCATAGTATAGAACTCGTTTCTGCCAATTTCATAGTCCTATGAAAAATAACTTCTATGCATGGTGAACTATATCTCACTATCTATGCTTAGAAATCTGCAAATAATCTATGTACTATAGAGATTGAACTCTAAAGAACATTTTCAAACGAATTGTTATCCATGCGGGGACATACAAATGATTACGCATATTCCTGACTCTTAGTCAGGGGATAAAATGCTTTGCCACATTCTAATCTGTAACTTGGAACTATAGTGCTAAATTTTAGTACAATCCTTTTGTTAACAGATTAGTAACCACTCAACATGAGTGATGAACATATAATCATTTCATAAAATAGTGCTAGGGAATTGCCATGTTTGAGGATATAAATTCAAGAACAAAGACAGTAAACGCTTGATATAACTGAATGTTCGGATAGGATGTGCCTTCAATCCGCATCACCTCACTGTAGTAGGAACAGAAGCGAAGATTGATGTGAATAAATTGCTTGCAATATTCAGAAGACTGGACCATGCGGCATAAGTTATTCTAATAAATACACTCCGAATAATAGCAGTAATTGGCAAAATATATCACAGCGGTCACTATCCTTATACTGCTGTAAGCAGTGGGGGAAAACAATGTATGTTTTAGTTTATGGATTAACCCCAGAGGAAATCCAAAAACCTAGGCTCCTTGCATCATCATTATGATTAATTATTATGTATGATTATCATGTACTTGATATCAGAGAAATGTACATGTATGTTTTCTCTGTTATGAGAATTTTTCTCTGTCCTGATTGTTACTCTTTACTGTGGGGAATATACATTTTAATGTTGCCCTTGGAGATTAGAGGATGTTGATGTAAGACTCCTTGTGCATGTCAGTACACAAGAAAAGGTGAACCGTATGGTCATTAGCCTTGGCCTAATGCTGATTATAGCGAAGGAATGGAGACGAGGAATCGGAAACAAAAGAGCCTATTTCTTGACTATTCTCTTCAAGGTATGACAAATGCACTAGCAAAGTGTTGGATAAAAAGGATGGCTTCACTCATCTAATAGTCCCAGTAACAACAGAAGAAACATAGAGTGAAAAGATATCTCACTCACTATCAGAGCTAGAAAAGCCCTACAACAAGCGACGAGGGGCAGGGAACTTGGAAACCCACTCCTATCTCCTTCCCCTTTTTTGTTTGTAATTGTGTTGTGAAATTAACATCACACAGTAGGTTAATGCTCGTGTTGTATTCTTGTCATCCCTTTTCTATAGAAGAGAAGCAAGTGGTGGTTGAATTTGGTGGGACTGCGTTGCCTCCCATATCCACTGGAAACTGGGTCAACAGCCAGTAAAGGATAAATGACAACCTGTCCTAAAACAGTCTGGGCCAACACAATCATGTTTACTGCTGCAATCATAAGCTGCAAACGCCAGCAAAAGACCAATTCGAAGAAAACTGACAACGTTGCGGATGAAGTCCTACTTCAGTAGGAATATCCGGGATGGACTTCAGTATCTAATAATCTGCAAAATGAAGATCAACAGAGTAACTGACAACAGTGTATCGTCTGCTTTACTTCTGAGAAGTACCACCTATGGCCTCATCATTCAACCAAATCAGTGAAACTATGGGACAATTCTACTACAAGTTACTAAAACTAGCAATAGTGAAAACCCTTCAACTGTTGGTTGGATTACCAAGTTGATTTCCAACAATGGATAAGCCTTCGAAAGAAAAGTCACAGAGCAGCAAGTCAACATAAGGTTAGAGACACCCAACACCAAGTTCTAGAATACTAACATCAACTCAAACAAATGGGGAGAAGACACTGAAACAATATAAGCCAGTACAACCAAGGTACCAACTGAAAACCATAACTACACCAGATTACCTCAAGGATCCAAAACCTGAACACCATTAATAAGACCATATGAAAGCAGCTAGCGGAGTAAATGCCTTTACGCCTGCAACCTAAGAAAGCATCTGATTGCTTGCAACCCTGGGTATATGTGTTGAAAGTAATATTCTTCAGTTCCATGCCTGCAGCAGAATCCTGGAAATATCTCCAGATGAAACCAAATGAATGACTCACCATTGTATGTTCTACACTGAAATGAATGAATCAGAACTCTATGCTGGTTCCATGTCGGCCTAACTGCCCCATCACCAAGTGTGGGATGGCCTATCAACATGAACCGGGTGTGTGACAAAGCCTTTTGAACTAAATTGGGAAACGGTTAACATAAACCGAGCTGTTGGACAGTCGTCATCTTTTCATCGATAAGATGATATAGGGAAGAACCTTCTGCACGAGCTTAAGTTGCATCTCCTGAAAGTATGACAGACCTAGGCATCAATTTCAATTGGAACACAGAGCCCAATGGCAACAGAGTATTCTTGAATTCAGTCCCATGGAGGAAATATATGCTTGTGCATAATTCTATTCTTGGATTATGGAGTATAAATATTCAACGGCCAACTTCTGTGGACATATTGTAAAGTAGAAAATGACTGTGAGTACATTTATTTCTGCCAGGATAAATATGGACATTATCTGCTTCGCACTGGAGAAGAATAACCGACAGCAACACCTAAAGGAAAAGACTGTAATTAAATCATTAGTTTAATTATTAGTACAAAATGCTTTTTATATGTGTTTTTTCTATGACAGGTATAAGGTAAATAGTGTTATATTTGGTAATGAAGTATAATCAAAGGGCGGTTATGTTATATATATAGTATTTTGACACCAACTCATTATTTTTAAATATGAGAATTGTAAAGGGTGTCAAAAACAAATGTTTTATATGTTAGGTTTTCTGCACTTAGACCAATGTTGTACTTTTATCTAGGTAAAATAAGTCAAGTCAGCAGAACCAATTTGTGGTTGTTGTGTTGTTTGTAATAACATTGTTGTTTTCTTGGGGCACAAAGGATGTAAATGTGTTTTGATACTGCAAATCATTCCCATGCCTGTTTATGAAATTCAATAACACTATTGTCATCAACCGATGTCACAGGCATTCCAGGATAACTTCTCTCGCACCACACAAAAAGACTTGTTAGTTGTACGAGAGGAATTGATTACACATTTTATTGCCACTGGCTCTTTGCATCACATCAATGTACAACAAACAGTCGCTAACAAATCACACACGAATAAATGCACAGAATTGCCTATCACTAGTCGTTTCCTAACCCTATTGCTAATCTATCTACTCGGCTAACGAAATAAGCATCGACGCTAAGCGATGCGTTCACCACTAAGTCTCTGTCCCATCTCATCATTCCTCCCGTGCTGTTTACACAGTACGCGGAAGGACTTGGGGCGCACTACGGCTTTTGCGTGCGGCCTCATTCAGCACGCTAGAGTAGTGGCCTCTCTTGAGTTTCAGTTTAGTTCTCCGTGTCTATCACGTTGGCGTGATTATGCCGTGACCAGAGTGCTTACTCTCTGGTTGACACCTCCGTGTCCCATGAGAGAACTATTTAATAGTTCCCCTTCTTATTTATTCCCTACACCTACCCTGCCCTCATGTAGGGGCACTGGGTTACCTCTATTCTACTTGAGGTAGACCACTCTTTCAGGGTGGTCTTCATTCCTATATAACTGAGTCTTTGACACACACCCTCCCCTCCTCTGTTGCGTTACAAACTTTGACTCATGGTTGTGACGCAAGAAGTTTCTAAAAATTAGTGTAGCTAATTTTTTGTCAAAGACTATTGATAACTTGGTTCTGGGTACCTCAATAGACTTCTACTGACTATTGTCACAGTGTAGTATCACTTTACTTGGCTACTGGTGATCGCCACAAACTTGTCTGGTTGGCCTGAGCCCTCTTCTCAATCGCAATATTATATTAATTAGAGGTTTGTCTGAACCGGACCATTGTCTTATAAGACCTGCCCTCAAATAGTAAATTAACTCACTACCCATACAAAGTTGACTTTTTAGGGTCAACACATGAATTGCTTCATGTCCCCCATATAATATTAAACAACCCTTGCACAAGCTGTGTGCGACAGGTTTTACCTATCTCGCTTCCGCGTGTAAAGTTATCTTCCACTGTTAAGTTAGTGTTTCGTTGTCTATTGTGTCCCCTGACCCGGAGTTATATCCCTTTGTTCTAAAAGATGTATGTGCTTTACATGTGTGTTTTCCTGGTTGTTTGTGTGTTTGAATCTACCTAATCTAATTTAACTTCTAACATGTGTGTCTGTCTATCCATATGTATGTAAGTTAGTTTTCAAGTGCCATAATTCGGTTAAATGTGGCCACAAACAAGTGTATAACACTGATTCGTGACTACGTTAACGTCTTATGACACTTAAAATACTTTCTCTAAGGTTAACTCTACACTACACAGAATACATTTGAGACAGCACATTTCAACATTGAAAGCAAACACTTGACGCAGACAAATAATAAAAAGTCGCGCTGAGCGGCAGAAAAAATCCGCTGGCTGCCTTCACTCTCCATTGTATATTTACCATTTTCTCTCACTTTCACACTTCTGTCACACATCTTTTATTCTCACAATTATTTAAAAACCTTGAAGTGACACTGTACAAGTTTGGCTCAGTTTGAAAAGAGTTGAGCTTAATGACTGTGCGTAACTTACTGCACGAGTCATGTATTTACAAAATATTTACATGGATGAAATAGGGTTGATAGATTGTACCCTGATATTATTACACACTATATTCTATTGAAATACTAATACTAATTCTCTAACTATCTATATTCTATTTTGTTGTACAAAATTAACCTAATTTAAGGGAAGTAATCTAATTATCTAAAAAAATGAAAATGATGTGAGATGAGTTATGTATCTTTATGAAATGGGTAATGTGAAATATAAAAAAAAAAAAAAATTCTAAATAATGTTTTTAATGTTTAAATGAAAAAAATCTAATGGATATTTTTAATGTACATGGTATACATGATGTATGTTCATGTGTATAATTCTTTTATCCTATAAAGTATAACCTACTTTTAGTCCTAAATGATGATGTTGTTAAAGTATTCCTAAAGCTGCAATGAAATAAAATGAAATTAAATGACTACATGGTGTTGTTCCTATCTTAAGCTTTTTATACTAATATTTAATTCGCTGTTATTAAGTTTAAAGTACTATCCTAATCTACTTTTATGCTAAGTAAGTGGGTAAATCAATGATTTATCTAAAGTACATAAAAAAAATCTATTATATTCCCTAAATCTAATCTAACTCTTTATTAAAGTAACTAATCTAACTATAATTTACCACTATCTTAAAACCGTTATATTACATATCACAATAAATATATATATACATGGTATTTATTTACCTCAGGTTAGTGGTTGCCATAACGTATAGAAATTGCTTTCGTTGGCATAGTTTATATATACACAATTATCCTGGGTATACTAACTACACTGCACAGTCATACTTGTGTCTTATGGGTATTCTTCCACTCGTCGAGTCCGCTGGTGTCATAGACAAGTATCTTCGTGTCTGTTATTTTACAATGTTCTGACACTGATCTTATGTGATTAACACAGGTGATTCACCGGAACACAAATGGAGCATAGTAAGTAACGAGCTGTCTATGTACACACGGTGATTCCCTTGTTCTTGGCGCACAGTTCTTATTCTGCTGTCTACGGACACATGGTAGTTCACTGTTCTTAGCGCACAGTCCTGATCCTGATGTCTATGTATTCAATAGCATATTCTACACAGGATATTTTAAGTGTACTAAATTAACATTTCTTACACTACCTATTCATGTGGAATATCAGGTATTTCTACCTCAGATGGTCGACTAAGGGTATCAGCAAGAATGTTGTCCCTACCCTTAATATGCTCTATACTAAAAGTATAATTCTGTAATATTAATGACCACCTGTAGATGCGGTCATTGCGATGTACCCCACTTTGTATGACCGTGATTGGGGAGTTGTCAGTCTGGACTACGAAGTGATTACCCGCCAGGAATCGATGCAACTTCCTCACCGAATAGATGACGCTTAGGGCTTCCAACTCTGATATGGAATATCTGGACTCAGCCGGTGTGATCTTGCGGCTCACGTAGCAAATGGGATGGAAGATGCCATCATAAAACTGGCCTAGTACTGCAGCGATGGAAATCCTGCTGGCATCTGTCCTAAGATAATAAACGAGCCTAGGATTAGGCAAACGGAGGGTTGGTACATTACTAAATAGGATTTTCAATTTTGACAATGCAGAAATTAATAATGCATCTTTGACATCCAATTTTACTGATGCTTTTAAAACATTTGAAAATACACTTGTAATTTCAGCTAAGTTCGGTATGAACTTGCTATAATAATTTACTAAACCCAAAAGGCTCCTGACCTGCTTTTTTGTTGTAGGCATGGTCAGGTTCATAATTTTCGTAATAATTCTATTGTCAGTTTTCAGTTGTCTTTGTGAAATGACATGACCCAAAAAATCAATTTCTTGTAGGCCCAATTCGACTTTGCTCGGTTTGACAGTGAGACCGAAGAGTCGCAACCTATCGAAGACATGTCTGAGTTTCAGTAAGTGTGTTGTCCAGTCATCTGTATGGACACAAATATCATCTATATATGTCACCGTATTCGTCACTCCATGTAGTAAATCTCTAGTTAAGCGTACGAAAGTGGCAGGAGCATTACGAAGTCCAAAAGGAAGAAATTGCCACTCGTAAAGACCTAGAGGTGTTGAGAATGCAGTAAGATGGATAGATTGAGTCTGCATAGGGACCTGCCAATATCCCTTTGTAAGGTCTAATTTAGAGAAGATTTTGGAGGTGGACATATCAAGAATAAGATCTTCGCAGGAAGGAATTGGTTCTGCGTCGATCTTAGTGACATTGTTGAGTTTCCTATAGTCCACACAAAGACGAATGGTGGAGTCTTTTTTCTTGACCAGGACGATTGGAAAGGAGTACTCAGATGTAGATTTTTGAATGATTCCACTAGCTTCTAAATTAAGAATTTCCTTATTTAGACTTTCTCTATAGCTAAGTGGGATAGAGTACGGCCTGCATTTGATAGGCTTCGAGTCCGAAAGAAGAATGGAGTGCTCGATCATGTCCATCCTACCTGGAATGTCGGAAAATATGTCTTTATATTCAGTCACTAATTCCATTATCTGTCGTCGTTGCTCTTCTGTCAGTCCCGTTTCTAATCGTATACAATCTAATGTCGCAGTCTTGTCTACAATTGGAACAGGTAGTTCCATCCCGTCGTCGTCTACCTGATTCAGTACGGTTGTGGTGCTAAGTGCGTTTTCTGTAAACTCACTAAGTGTATGCATTTCGTCGGCTTTGCCAGTCTCGCTAACTAGTGTAGTTGCGTTGTGTACGTCTGTTGTCTCATCCATAGGTGTGGGTGCATTGTGTTCGTCTGTCTCTACTTCTGTCTCTTGTCGTGAAAAGTAAGGTTTCAACATGTTGATATGAAATATCTTTAAGTGTCCGTTTATCGATATTTCATAATCGACATCCGAAATTTTTCGTACCACTTTGAATGGCCCTTGCCATGAGGTCAATAATAAATTCTGTTTGTCTGGAAGTAAAAGCAGTATGTCTTGATCTGGTTCAAGATTATTAGTTCTAGCACCATTGTTGGGGCTGTGATGTTTGAGGATATCTGCACTGTTCACTGGAGTTAGTCCATTTTCCTCCTCCCAGGCGGATATTTCTTCATCTGTGCAGTGCCTTAGCTGGGGTAGACACCCAAGAATTAAATCAGTACAAGGGTTGTCTAGTATTGCACATGTAAAGGTACCAGAAAAGAACGAGGTGTTTATACGGGCTCTTGCCAGAGGATAGGTTTCTATATTACCAGAAAAAGTACGGCATTTTACAGAGTCACCAGTATAATCCTTTGGATTAACAAGTTCCTTTTTAACACCAATAATAGAGCTTCCACTGTCAAGCGAACATCGGCATGGTTTTTCATTGACCATTGCAGAGTGAAACAATAGATTGCCTCTGGAGGCTACAGCTGCATTTGCATTCTCCAAGGAGGATGTTACAATATGTCCACATGTAAGTTTGCCGTCTGCATGAAATTGGTGACATCGCTCACAATTGTCAAAGCTTAAAATATCTTTTACACAACAAACATCTTCAGATTGGTTAAACGGTAATTCATTCTCGACCTCACACTCAGTCTCACTACCACTATCAGAGGATGTATCAATCAAAATTGCATTGTTGGCCTTCATTCTTTGGCGGCCTAGGCACTTATTGGAATAGTGCCCGTAGCTTGAACAGAAGAAGCATTTGACTGCACGCCTGTATGCAGTTCTTTTGTTTTGTTGTTTCTTAATGACCATCTCAAGATGTGTCGGATAGTTTGGTGATTTATCACACATAGAATAAGTATCATGAAAAAGTTGGCAATAGACACATTTCAACACTTTTTTATCTTTCTTGTCGACTCTATGAAATGGTTTTTTATTGCTCTGATAGCTTTTAGGTTGGTCCTTAACAAAAGAGACTATTTCAGAGTCGCTATTTGATGTCTTAAAAATATCTCTATTTGAGGAAAAATATGCAGAGCCTTTCTTTTCAAATTGTTCTATGGTCTCAATGTCTGACTGCTGCAGGAATTTAGCGAAAGGAGATGGTATTGTGGATATGACTTTATCCATGGCTATTAAATTTTTAAGTTTTTCAAAATCCTTTCCTATTTTTGATGCACTAAGCCATCTATTTAGTACGCTTTGGACATTTGAGACATAATCGATAAAGGTCTCGCTTGGCTTAGGTTTTAAATTGGAAAACTGTACTTGATACCCAGGGGCATCAAGTAAGAAATGTTGCATTATCCTATCGTGGATGTACTGATAGTTAGATCTAAGATCAGTTGGTATTGATTCTATCACTTTAAGGGGCTCCCCACTTAGGTTCTTCATGTAGATCATGGCCCACATATCGATTGGTACTTGGTGGTATTTCAGCTGATACTCGACATTTTCTGTCCAGGCTGATATGGAATCTTCTTTACAGAATGGCTTAATAATATTTTTGTACTTATTAAATTTATTCTCTTCTTGCTGACTTTTTAGTTTTGTAGCGGAGATCTCTAAGTGTGAATCTACATCCATACCTTTCATCTTTAACTGTGTCTCTGATTCCACTTGTATTTGTTTTTCTTTTACTCTTGCCATTTCATCTATTTCTTTCTGTTTTAATTATTTCTCCTGATCTAATTGTTTTTGCTTTAATTCTCTTTCCTGATCTAATTGTTTTTGTTTGATCTCTTTATCATGATCTAATTGTTTTTGCTTAATCTCCTTATCATGATCTAATTGTTTTTGCTTAATCTCCTTATCTTCTTGTGTCTCTTTGTGTTTTAGCTCTAATTCCTTTTGTTTTGTTATCTCAGCTAGTTCTACAATCTCCTTTTGATGTTGTCTTTCTCGTGCACGTTCATCTCTCTCAGCATTTTTTGCTTCCCTAAATTTTTGAGTCAGCATATTGCTCTAAGTCCTTTCCTGTGTATTCTAATTCCTTGCCTGCTTTTATGAAATCAGCTAAAGTTGCCATGTTGTTGGGTAATTAGATAGAGTTGATAGGCACTCAAATATTTACTCACTTATTTATATTAGATATGTTAGGTTTTTAAATCCCTGAGTACAAAAAATGTACTCTTAGATTATAACCTGAAAAACAGATCACAAAAAATATGCTAATAGATCACACCCTGAAAAAGAGATGCATTATTAATCATATTGCATGCAAAATCATTTGGGTATACTCATCTTAGCATTCCAGATCAATCATGTACACTCGTTTGGCACCTCAAGTCCAATCGTCTGGCAATACCACACACAGCTTGCGTTATGCTTATGACCAGCTGTTGTTGTGCCTGGTTACCAAGAGCATCAACAATTAACCACTTGTAAACGATATATAATTTTAGACAATTTTGTACAATTACATGCCCCAGGACAATACAATGTGGTTTAATTAATAATAAACGTCCCTGTCCTGTCTTCGTTCTAACGTCTTCTGCCTTCCCTAAGTCTAACTGTTTAATTTATGGAAGTGTTGTGCAGACTGCATCTCATTTGCATAGCAAAAGTAGTGCCATCGCGACGGTAAGCAATAGAAAAAGTATATAAATAATTAAATAAATGCTTTGAAATAAATATAAAGGTAATAATAATGTTCAAATAAATAAATATATTAAATAAATAACTAATATAAACAAATAATATTTGATATAAGTCAACGATTCAGGCGAGCAGCCGCTTTGCGATTTGTAAACAATCAGTCGCTGACTGCAAATGGCGTAACGCAGCTGTTTGTCAGTCGCGATACGTCACAGGCGCAGCGTTATTTTTAGATTGGAAAAATCGATTTTTGTTCTCGGCTCATTTTTGTGTATTGCTCCGCCGTGAATCATATTTGACAAATACTAGTAAATAAATAAGTAATTGTAGAAATGAATGATACAAAACTATAATAATAATACTTACAAATCAGAAGAAAACATGTTCATAAGCACAAAACAATTCAATAAGCATAAATAAACATAACTTGGTCACGATGGGCACAGCTCGCACTTTGTTCTGTCTGCACACGCCATTATCACTAACATAAATTAAACCCTGTGATTATCTAACCGTAATATTATTTTAGAGCCGTGGGTGAGTGTTTTAGCTTGAACAATTGTCCAAGCTACACTTCTGACACCACTTTATCCTAGCCTGTCATCAACCGATGTCACAGGCATTCCGGGATAACTTCTCTCGCACCACACAAAAAGACTTGTTAGTCGTACGAGAGGGATTGATTACACATTTTATTGCCACTGGCTCTTTGCATCACATCAATGTACAACAAACAGTCGCTAACAAATCACACACGAATAAATGCACAGAATTGCCTATCACAAGTCGTTTCCTAACCCTATTGCTAATCTATCTACTCGGCTAACGAAATAAGCATCGACGCTAAGCGATGCGTTCACCACTAAGTCTCTGTCCCGTCTCATCATTCCTCCCGTGCTGTTTACACAGTACGCGGAAGGACTTGGGGCGCACTACGGCTTTTGCGTGCGGCCTCATTCAGCACGCTAGAGTAGTGGCCTCTCTTGAGTTTCAGTTTAGTTCTCCGTGTCTATCACGTTGGCGTGATTATGCCGTGACCAGAGTGCTTACTCTCTGTTTGACACCTCCGTGTCCCATGAGAGAACTATTTAATAGTTCCCCTTCTTATTTATTCCCTACACCTACCCTGCCCTCATGTAGGGGCACTGGGTTACCTCTATTCTACTTGAGGTAGACCACTCTTTCAGGGTGGTCTTCATTCCTATATAACTGAGTCTTTGACAACTATTACACTTTTATGTATGTTACTTCAGATCTTGATTTAGTACTTGAACTGTTTGTTCAAAATTTGTGATGTGTACATCAATTAAATGTGGTGTTCACCAGTGGTTGTTTATATGTTGTGAACAATCAATGTCTTCTAGCACTAGATAAACTTTGGAGGGTGATAAGTGGGAATGGAGAATTACACATAAATACAGCTATCAACAGGAGTGAAGTATTTTCCTTCATGGGTTTATGGTAGAATTCCATGATCACCTCCAGTGGCTAAAATAATAGAGAATCAAATTAAATCCCCTAGACACTTTTAATAAAATATTCTCATAAATTAAAATCCACATCCCACAAGTGGATACCATCTCACTGTGGAGTGCCTGGAAACGAGATAGCTGATCGATTAGCTAAAAAAGGAGCAAAAGAAGAAGAACCTGGTGTGCCGGTTCAATCAATCAATCAATCAGGTGCTGTCTACGCAATGAAGGTTGGCTGCAATGGATCTCCAACACTGTCTGTCTCTTGCCTTGACTGTACATTCTGATGTTCGTCCATCTCTTGATGTTATCCTCCCACTTGTATCGTTGTCTACCTCTTGCCCTCAACCTAGCCTTCCAGTATGGTTTTTATAAGAGTATCATGTCTTTTAACGTGGCCAAAATATTTCACTTGTCTCCTCTTTATTTCTTTCATCAACTCTCTCTTCATTCCCAGTTTTTCTTAGGACCTCTGCATTTGATTGTTTTTGTTTTCATGAAATACGACCTATTCGTCTGTATATCAACATCTCCAGGGCTTCTATGCGACTTTCTAGTTGTTTGTTCAATGTCCAGGCTTCCGAGCCATATAGTAGCGTTGAATATACGTAGCATTTGACAATTCTCATTTTTAATGCGTTAATGCGTCTAGATGTTAATACTGATTTCATGCCGTTGAAAGCATTTTTGGCCATTCCTATTCTCTTTTTGATTTCCATTTCACGTCTGCCATCATTTGTTTTTATATGTCCAAGATAAGAGAAACTTTTTACTTGTTCTAGTATCTGCCCGTTTACTGTTATGTTCATTGATGGCCTTTCCTTTTCACTGCTAATTATCATAGTTTTGTTTTTTGGATGTTAATATCTAAGCCACGTTCTGCACTGTGCCTGTTTACTTCTTCTACTAGGTCTTGCAATTCTTGCTCACTTTCTGCTAGTAAAACGGTATCGTCAGCATATCTAAGATTGTTTATGATTCTTCTATTGATGCTGAGTCCAGGCATTTCAGCTTGTTCAAAAATTCTTTCTGTGTATAGGTTGAAGAGGCTTGAGGACAGTGCACATCTCTGCCGTACTCCTCTTTTTATCTCTATAGGTGACGAATAGTTATTACCACATCTAATAGACGCCACTTGTTCCCAGTACAAGTTACTAATAAGTCTGATGTCCTTTCCGTCTACTCCTATATCTTGAAGGCACGCAATTAGTCGTTCATGTTGTACTCTATCAAAAGCTTTCTTGTAGTCTTTAAACCAAACATATATACTTTTTTGAACTTCTATATATTTTTCAATTAACATCCTCAAACAGATTCTTCTTCTTTCGTTCGCTTGAAATATGTCTATAACTGCAATGTTGTCTCTTGTATGAATCTAACAGTCTTTTTCAGTTCACACAGCGGTCCATAGAGTTTATCTTCCATTGTCGTCTCTCTAGGCCAGAAGGTTTGCCTAGACATGTTGTATTTTGGGCAGTCTTGGAGTATGTGCTCTGCTGCCTGCGACGCCAATCCACATGTGCACATGGCTGTTTCACCAATCCTGAATTTTGTATACATGTGGTTGCGTAATCTATTGTGTCCTGTTCTGAGGCGAAGAATAATGACTTTTTTGGTTAAATTAAAAATAACATAAAAACATACACATATACATACAATGTAGAAAGGTTATATGGCCTTCCCTGTTCTGTATATGAACTGTCTGACCAGTCGCTGTATTTCTGGGTTGCTGTTAGTGTGCAGGCACTCCGTCATTGTCATTGGAGTCCCAGTTTTGACGAAGTAATCTCTTAGATTTCTTCGCTCTTTATTGAACTTGTTGCATGCTAGTAAATAGTGTTCAATTGTGTTGTTTTATAGGCAAGCTCTGCGAGTGGGTTTTCTCTTGTGTCTTTCCAATTACCTAGTCTGATTCTCGACAGCTGTCTGTTAGCCGGCGCTTTCATGTTGGTCTTGACTTGTGGCTTGTATCTGGGTTCACCCAGTACTTGGTAGGCATGGCGGCCTTTAGCGCTGTCTCGCCACTGTTGCCTCCATTCCTTGAGAATGTAGTTGACGATATTCTTCCCTTCTACTTTACCTAGGCCTGTGCTGATTATATTATTGCTGGCTAGTCCTCGTTTCGCCGCTCTGTCTGCCTGTTCGTTTCCCGGGATACCCCTATGAGCTGGTATCCATCCGATGGTGACTTGGCATCCCATGTACCTGAGGTTTGTGGCTGTCGCTAGTATCTTCTCCTCTTTTATGACGGGTCTATTGTCTCTATTGAAGTTCCCGAGCGTTTGTACTGATGACAGGGAGTCTCAGTGGTGGTTTTTCGGCTGCGATCTCCAGTTCCTTTCGTTATGGCTAACAGTTCGGCCGTGCATACTGCTGTCTGGTCTGTTAGTTTGAATTGTTTCTTCAGCTTCTAGTCTGGGACCACTACTCCTGCCTCTCCCTGTTCGTTCTTGGGCCTGTCAGCGTCTTAATTCACAATCACACAGGCTCGTAGTAACCAACAGATGTGATAACAAACACTGTCACAGAATGACTGTACGTGACACACGGTGACTACAATTATAACCACTTTATTCACACTTCTCACTAGCCGCAAACGGGGGTCTGCGTGGTCTCGAGGTATGGTGTCCGCCTCGAGTGCTGGAGGTCCCGGGTTCAGGCCCCGGTGATGCCGGGATTATTTCTCGTGGACTTCTAGTAATAAATTTCCCCTGGTCTCTGGGTAGTGAGATCGGACGCCCGTGTGTATTGTTGCGCGCGTAAAAAATCCCTTGGTAGTTGGAAATCGGAAAAGAGTAGCCTAACGGCGCTGCCCGGGCAAAATTTCGAGTTAAAAATCTACCCAAAGTATTTTCAGGATCCTCGGCGGTGCTACGGAGTTCGTGCACTGAGCTGAGTTTCTCCAGACTCAGATTTGAGTTAGGAGGAGAACGGAGCACTTATGGGTTGCACCCGTGTGCCGTGATGTTGATCCATCGACTAAACAAACAAACAAACTCGCCGCAAACATTACAGGCATCGCTTAACCATAACGGCGATGTCATTACACAATAAATATATACATTCAATGCATCAGTTCATAACTTACAACACTACGTCCCAGGCGCACAGGCTTCTATACTCAAACAGGCGTTCTCTCTAATAGCGTCCACTCACACAAGCAATACGAGCACACATCTCCCATGTCTGTCCTCTACCACAGTCCGAGGCCGTCTGCCCTCTAACCGCAGTGAGTCCTCGTTGGTCGTGTTTCCTTACTGCGTGGACTCCGTGCGCCACAACTGACCGTTCTCGTCACTGCGTAGTTAATGCCGCTCACAGACGTACCTGGCCGTAATTGCCAGGCGTCGATGATGAAGACACGGCAGATCTGGTGGGGAGATTCTGACAGACCCGTCTGTGTATATTATGAGGTTGTCCTTACTGATTTCTTGTATGTACGCCTCGGCCGCTTCTCTTGCATCTGTGTCCTCCGTGTCCCTGGTGATGGTCTTTGCTAGATTACAGTCAGTGAATGGGGCTGTTAGTTCCCATGGTGGGATTGTTGGCTTGAACCGTATTGTCTGTTTCAGGGTTTCTGCTAGCTCGATTTCTTCCTTCATCTTCTCTGCTGCTTCCCATCCTGCCGGTCTTTGCAGTTTTACTATTGGGATTGGGATCCCCCCCCCCCTTTTTTTTTTGCTGCGGTTGTCACTGAACGTTTGGTATCCAGGGTGGTCTTTGTCTTGTGCTACCTTTAGCCAGTAGTTATACGTCAGCTGTTTACGCCTCAGACTCAGTGGTAGTACACCCAGTGCAACGTCCATTGCTTCTTTGGATGTTCCTTTTCCATCTCCCAGGATGGTGTTTAGCGCTTGGGTATGTATGGTGTCTAGCCTCCTATTGTTGGCTTCTGATGCTGAGTTGTACAAAATGCTGCCATATTCTAGCTTGCCTCTGATAAATGCTTTATAGAACATCAGCATTGTTTTGGTGTGGGCACCCCAACCGTTTCCTTTTATCACCCGCAGTAGGTTGCTTGCTTTCTCGCATTTTTCTAATGTCTGGCATATATGTTTTGACCAGTTCATCTGTTCGTCCAGGGTCATTCCTAGGAAGACTGTGCTGTTTGTTCTATTAATGGTTGCCCCTTTTATCTCTATTTTCCAGTACTTATTAGGATTTATCTTCTTCTTGCTGCTAAATACTATGCTGACTGTTTTATCCATTTGTCCATCCATGCGGTTAGCATGTTTATCTGTTTTTGGAGGGGTCCTCGTGTAGTCTTTGCCGCCTTACCACTCCTCCATATGGCGCAGGCGTCCTCGAATTGAGATAGGTATGCATAAAATTTGGTGGAACTGCGGTAAAGCTGTGAAAGTTTAAACAATATAAAATGACACAAAGTAGTGCAGCTTTACATAACAGAGTTACGACACATACAGAACGTTGCGGCGGTTAGCCTTCATCAGCAAACAAACACATTCACAAACACAACATACAGTCAAGGAGAACTCCTGTGACTACATTAGAAGGTGATGACAGGACGAGAGGAACAAATGCATGGAAAAATGGAAGCAATGAAGAGAAAATGAGAATTGACAAAATGTTAATTGAAAAGAATGTTAGTCGAAGAAAATGTTTAATAGAAAAACTGTTTATAGAGAAAAAAACTGATAGGGTAAAGTACGAGGGAAACGTCGTACGTGTAGACTGACGCGCCCCACATGCCTCATGTGGTATATCACAGGCACTTCTCCTCTCTCTCTCTCTCTCTCCTTACATCTTGCTTCTCTGTGCCCACCCACTTCACTTGTATTACCAGTGGTTGTATCTCACACAGCCCTAACAACTCAAACACTGGGCGAGAGGCTCCTGAAGTGTGCTGTGTAATAATCAACCATACTGACTATTTCATAGGGTACAGTGCGAGGGAAACGTTGTACACGTAGACCAACGCGCCCTACACGCCTCATGTGGTATATCACAGGCACTTTTTCTCCTCTCTCTCTCTCTCTCTTTCACCCTCTTTCTCTCGCGCTCTCTCTCCCTCCCTTGATCTCTCTTGCCCTCCCCCTCTCCCTCACTCTCTCTCCCTTTCTCTCTATCTCTCTCCCTCCCTCTCCCCTTTCGCTCTCTCTCTCCTCTTACATCTGGCTTCTCTGTGCATACCTTCTTCACGTGCATTGCCAGTGGTTGGATCTTACACAACCCCAACAACTCTAGGACTGTGCGAGGGGCTCCTGAAGCACGTTGTATGACTAGCAACCATACTGACTATTTCGTAGGTTACAATATACCCCATGTGGTAGGTCGCAGGCACTTTTCCTCTCTCTGTCTCTCTCTGTCTGTCTCTCTCTCTCTCTCGCTCTCTTCTTGCATGTCCACATACACTAGCATTTTGTCTGTTGAAGTGTGTCTATGTAAGTACGCGTGTTCATGCACACCAATCCACCCAGACCAACAACATAATGGGGTCGTGGTCAATTTTACACGCCTCCTACCCCCTTCTTTCTATGTGCTCACTGTACCGTAACATCCAGCACCGTTATACAAATACACCCGAGATTTCCGTAGTCATTCACAGGTCCGTACGTGAGGTGAGTATACAGTTTTTTTTCTCTATAAACAGTTTTTCTATTAAACATTTTCTTCGACTAACATTCTTTTCAATTAACATTTTGTCAATTCTCATTTTCTCTTCATAGATCCATTTTTCCATGCATTTGTTCCTCTCGTCCTGTCATCACCTTCTAATGTAGTCACAGGAGTTCTCCTTGACTGTATGTTGTGTTTGTGAATGTGTTTGTTTGCTGATGAAGGCTAACCGCCGCAACGTTCTGTATGTGTCGTAACTCTGTTATGTAAAGATGCACTACTTTGTGTCATTTTATATCGAATTGAGATAGTCCTATTTTCTGGTCTTGAATCTCCTCTGTCAGGTCATTCACTAGTATTGAAAAGATTGTTAGTGAGATGACCGAACCCTGAGGGATGCCGTTCTCTTGCACATGAGTCGGATACCTCATTCCCTATCCTCACTGAGAAGCTTCTATCTTTGAGGAAGTTTTCTATGTATTTGTAGGTTCTTCCCACTATGCCTACTTTCTTGATCTTGATTAGTGCGGCTTCTCTCCAGCATTGATCGTACGCCTGGGCTAGGTCCAGGAATACAGCCAACGTTTTTTCCCCTCTCTTGAATCCTTTCTTTACATGGTTTTCCAATTTGATGATCTGAACCATCGTGCACCTGTTGGCTCTAAACCCGCATTGTGTATGGCTGCACAGTTCAGTCTTCTCCAGGTAGAATGTTATTCTTTTATTTATCGCAGTCTCCATAACTTTGCCCAGGTGCGATGTCAGCGAGATGGGGCGGTATGATTCTACCCTTGTTGGTTCTTTGGCTTGTTTCTTGATTAGGATCACCGTGGCTGTTTTCCACTGTCTGGGGATCTTTCCCGTCTGCCATATTATTATTACATTATACAGCTTAGTAATTGTTTTTATGGTGTTATTTGGGAGCTTTTTGAGGATGGTATAGTTTAGAATGTCCGCCCCAGCCGCGGTTTCGGATTTTTCGTATAGCGCTGTCATCACCTCATCTGTTACGATGTCTGCATCCATAAAGTGTTTTTCGATGTTCTCGTCTGCTGTGTCTTTTAACTCTTGTATCAGCTTCTCCCTTCTTTGTCTTTCTTTGCTTTCTAGTCTTTTGTTAGAGCAGACTTCGTGAAAGTATTCTCCGAACACTTTGGCTTTGTCCTGGTCTGTTACTGCCAGTTTCGTGTTTTGATGGTTGGAATTTTGCTGGTCTTTTTATTTCCTTGAATTGCTTTTATTTTGTGGTCGGTGTATCTGGACTGAGTGTCTGACCGAACCTTTTCCACTCCTTTCCTTTTGCATGTTTTACTGCTCTGTTTGCTTCGTTTCTGAATTTCTTGTATTCTTTGTAATTCTCTTCTGTCCTTGCCTTTTTGTATTTCTGTAGAGCTCTTTTCCTATTTTGTTGTGCCGCTGTGCACTTGTCGTTCCACCAGGCCACTGGGTTTTTTGTGCCATTGTTTTTGGGGTGTCTGGGGCTCTTTCTTACCCGGTCTTAGATTCTCTGGCGTATTGTTGTTAGGGACATGTTTGATTGCTATCCGCAGTATGCTTCTTGGTCAGTCTCTCCGTATATTTATCAATGTCTTATTGTTTTATATTGTTATTGTTTTGTCTTATTGTTATGTCAGTTGTCTAAACAATTATTTCATACTACAGGATTATGGTCAGAGTTGATATCAGCACCACGGTATGTTTGGGCATTTTTAACATTGTTTTTAAATCTTCTTCTTCTTCTTCTTCGTTCATCCGGAGTTTTTTTTTCGGACGTGATTGCGTTGTGCCTGTTTACAGCAGAGCTGCGTTCTTGCGCCGTTAGGCCGACACATCCGACTTCTGCGGGCATTTGTTGACCGGGTTAACCTTCCCGGGTGTTTTTAAATCTATTTCTAATCATAATGTAGTCAATTTGGTTTCTTCAGGACTTTTCCATGTATACAGTTTCCTAGGGTTATGTTGAAAGAATGTGTTGCAAACAATAAGATTGTTTTCTTCATAGAACTGTATCAGCCGGTCTCCTCTGTCGTTTCTCTTCCCCATACCATATTGCCCCACTATTTGCTTATGTTTATTTTTTCCGACGTTTGCGTTCATGTCTTCCATGACAATTAGAACCTCTGATGATTTTACAACTTTCAGTGTTTGTTGTAGGTCTTCATAGTAATCTTCTAGCTGTTCATCACTATAATCAGTTGTCGGAGCATAAGTCTGAAGAATTACTGTGTTGAATGGTCTTGCCTTAATTTTGAGAAGTATCTTTACGAGTCCAGAATCCATTAATATTTTTTTCTAAATCTCGTTTTACTAAAATGCCTACTCCTCAACGAGGATGAAAGCAGTAACAAACGTGAAAGGAATCAGTCATTTAAATATTGTTGTTTTATTTTAAGCCTGTATCTATTCTAATAGCCACATAATGCACAGTCACAGTTGTCTTTGGTAGAATTCTTATTCTCACACTTTCCCACAATGTCTCATAAGACTGCTGACAACATCTATATATTTGTTCGAAAGAAACAGTACAAATGGCCAATGTTTTAAAATGATTTAATAAAACGCCAAAACAAAATGTAGATCAAAGCTATATAAATGGTATGAAATATTAAAATACAAAATAAATAATCTAAATGCTTAGAAATAAATTCTGTATCATTTTAAACATATTAACTATTAAAATTAATAAGGATGGAGGAAAAATGGTGAGACCCCAGATGTTATTTTCGCAGCCAGTCACATAGCATATAGAAATATATTCATGCTACAACTGCAACTTTTGCACAATATAGTAACAGAAGTGCAACAGCAACCAAAAAAAACATAAAAAAGGACTTTCCTTGAATACCCATAAAACAGAAGTAATGGTTATATAAAAGAAAAAGGCACCAAAATGGAAGATAACAGAAGGGAAAATGGTTAACCAAGATGATAACTTTAAATACCTTGGTAAAATTATAATATCAGATGGAAGATGCATGACAGAGATTAAGAGAATAAGTCAAGCAAAAGCTGCAATTCAGAAAATGAAAAGTATGATTGAACTGAAGAGAGTGATGAAAAGTCATATAGTACCTGTGTTGCTACTCTGCAGTGAACCATGGAACACAATGAACAAAGCAGGAAGAGCTTAGAGGCAACTGAGATGTGGTTACTAAAGACGAAAGCTGCAAATACCTTAGGCTGCCAGTGTAACCAACAACGATTGTGTGGAAGGCTAATGAACCAGAACATTATATACAACTATAAGACAAACAACATTCTTTGATCATGTGATGATAAAAAAGGCACTGAAGAACATTATAACTGGAAAAGAGGCAGACCAAAAGAAATGATGCTGGATAGACTGAGATGCTGGCATGGAGGAATGTCAGCAGCAGAATAGATGCAGAACACCAAGGACTGAGATCTATGGATTGACATCAATGTCTACGCCAGATAGCAGGATACATGATGACGGTGGTAACTATTGCAACCATAGACACTAAGTTTATTGTGGTCGACTGGCTGCAAGACAAGACTAATTACACATTGAAACAAGTAATAAAAGCATTTTCAATGGACACATAAATTTAAAAAAAAAAATTAGAGGAAAAAAAATAACCCCCACTGAATTAATGCAGGACATGTGCTGTGAAATATACTAGGTATGCTTTGTTTTGGAAAATGGACAAAATCCATCTCCACCATCATCATGTAACAAGTCCTTTGTAGAACATCACAGCACATTTCACCGTAGCTACGTCATATTACCTTTAGTGTCATTCAGTTAAACGTCCACAATATGAGCCTAATAACGAATAAAGAGTTTCATAACAGTAGTTATGACCCAAGTTTGTGTAGCCATGATGCACGTTATGTAGTCATGACTTGAAACAAATTTGCACCTCTGCTCTGGCTGAGACTGACATGTACTTCTTGTAATTCCTTCTTGTAACTTCTTTCCTGTCCTCTTCATGATGGATCAGAAGAAGATTTTGCTGGCGTGACTTGCATATGTGCAAGTGCTGGTATACAATTTCAAATTATGTGTTTGTGTGTGTGTGGGATGTTGATCGTTTCCTTCCATGTTTTGGGCCAAATAGCAGTATACCAGATCTGCACACATAATGCGTGACAAATATAGATGCTAGCTTTTCCTCCTGCCTAGATTAGTTCCATTGGTATATTACCACAGCCAAATGACTTCCCATTTCTAAAATTGTGCACAGCTGATCATATTTTCTCTATCCAAGGTTCTGGTACTGGCCATCTCTCCACATTACTCCTATAATGCTTCTAATACATCACTCCTTTCTGTTCAACTATTGTCAATTATATCTTTTATTACATACATTGATGGTCTGAACTGACCTGTTAATACTATGACTTCCTTGACCTTGCTGCCATTATTTCCTGGAAATGTTCAATTTGAAATTTTCATTACATGCTCTTTCTTGTCTTTTGTGATAGTACTTATTTTGTCTCCTGTAGTTTTGTTATTTAAGACTACTGCATTCAACCTCTTTTTCCATTGATCTAAATGCTTCCTCTTTGATATACCTCTATACCTATTACACCTCATGAGAAATTATGTTTTATGCTGAAGAGATGACAGTGTCTGTCGACTGTGTGGCTAGCTCATCAGGTCTTCTGTTACTGCTTCAACACCTCAGACTTGTTTTGTACTTGAATGTTGCAACCAGGTGGTACATCACTCACATTGAACAGCATTGGCATTCATCACCTTTTTCATATTTTATATGGGACGCAGAGGTGTTTCCAAGGCACCACGGCCGGGTTATATACTGGCCAAGACCTATTGACGCGTCCTCGTCGAGCGTCCTGGGCAACAGGTCCCTTCGGGGTCCTGGCTAAGGTCAGTAGGATCGCCGATTCCTCCGAAGCCGGAGAGTATCTGCCTGTACGGCGAGGAACCACCAGTCTGCACACCAATAAGCCAGACATGGGACAACGGATACTCACGCAAACCTCAAGTCCTGTATGACATGACACTGATGTTGGACAACAGGATGCCTTCATCCGACATACAGGACTTTGCGTTGGAGCTCAAGCCAACGAACACAAGCAAGCAAGCAAGCATATTTTATATTGAAAGTTGCAATAAGTAGCTCATAACCAACCTGTGATGCGTCCTGCACCATGAGGTTTTTGTATATGTTACATGACCTCCATTTTTGTTAGATTAGGATGAAGTCATTCTGGTTCCTGCTGTTACCATCAGGTGTTGCCTTCTTGGATGTTTGTAATTGAAAGATTGTTTTCTAGAAAAAAGTCGATTAATTTTTCTCTTCTCATTTGAATTTAATTATACACCTCATACCTTTTCTTTCTCTTATGTTCTTTCAACACCAATGTCTTAAAATACTCCATGACTAGAAAGATGTTTCTTCCTTTAACCTTTTCTAATGTCACTTGTAAACTGTTGTAACATTGTTAAATTTCATTGTCTTCTGATGTGGATATTGGTGCATAAACTTGTATGACAGTGGTATTCCTAAAGTATAATAGTTAAAAGTTGTATCTGAGTAGCAATCCAGACATTTTATTTGTCAGAAGGAAACAACTTTTCTTTCTGTGAACATTATATAAATACATCTGTTTGGGTCATGAAGTAACCTTGTCCTGTCCATCTATGTTCTGAAATACCTAGTATTAATCAATTTTAGTTCTTGCTATTCTACAAGTGTTGCCAAAATAAAGTCTGTACTCACAACAGCAAAAACTGTCAAATGTTATTATGATTAACACTAAACTGCATCAGAGAGGTATTTAAATTGTCATAAGGCCATATTCAAGAAGCCTATATTTCAGGAGGATTATAAAGTTTCTATTCTAAAGAGAATTTGAAATAAACATAGCAGCTTAACCCTAGAATTGTCATAACATCCTATCCTTCCACCATTATATGTATTCTCTCTCTCTCTCTCTGGACATAAATAAAATCGTATTAACAAATCCAAGCTAATTTTTCGTTAACAAATGGAAAACAAAAGTAAAAACAGATTTTGCAAAATAATTAATAATTAGTGGTTAAGTAATAAAGTGTGGTATAAATAGGTGTTTGTGACAGTGGAAACAACTAAAGATCAACTGTAGTGATGGAGGTTAGCATGGCCAAATGGATAAGAGCACTTGCTCTTAAACTTCCAGTGTGTTGATGCCAAGGTAGCAGGTTCAACCCCTAAACCGTTTGGGGACGTAAATTAAGTACCTCAGAAGTCACCTGATGTTGAGGGACACTGGTAATAGGGAAAGCTAATCCACAGGCAAAAATCAGTTCTGTGCAGTAGAAAGGAGTATCATGTGTATGGACTACACTTGAGTTCAAAGCGATCAGAGGAGAAAAAAAAACTACTAATGACCAGCAATGGTTAAAGAAAAACCACTGTTCTAGTTTGCCGCTGTCTATCCCATCCTACTGTAGGTGGGAGAAAGAGCTCGTATTAAACTCCTGGCAGCTGACAAGACCAAAGCAAATATTAAATGGTTTCTAGCTGTCAGGGAATATTTAGTGCACAGAGTACACAAGGGTCTCTTGTATAAAAAAATCGAGCATCAGACTCACTACCCAAAAAGTTCAGTGGAGTGTATAACATTATTGGGTTCCTTAGTTTGTAAACAAAATTATCACAGCTCTAATTCAGTTCTTATTGGGTGTGCATGTGCAGCTTGCACACATACAATTTGGCCTTATTTTGAAGTGCACACACTTTCATGTAAGCATATATTTCTTAAGTATTTTTCAATGGTATGGAAATACCTGAAACAATGTTCTTTGTGACAGAATCTGTTTTTTCTTGAGTTCTTAATGGGTTTTTCATAAATGGATGTGCTGGCTCTTGTTTCAATGTACAAAATTTCTTATGAAATACAGTTCCAAACGTATCATTTACTGTATTAGTCCAGTTATCATGTACTTCAAAACCTTTCTGTGAGGCATTAGTGTATTCAGCTTTGACATTCCTGATTTCTTTTAAATTGTGACACATTTGAGAATTCACCTCTGTTTCAGGATAGTTCTCAGCACTGCTTGCTTGTATTTTATCAGATAAATGCTCTCTGCTTCGATTTCTGTGGCTTATTATTGCCTCTTGTGTTTTGCAACAATTCAAATTGCCAGATATGCATACATGTTTTGAATTCCTTTCAACTGACACATTACTCAACGTCTTTACTTGAACGTTCTCATCTGTTGCTATATAAGGAAGAGATACATTGTTAGGTTTTCTTTTAAAGTAATGACACTTATCACTAGGCACATTTTTGATGACTTCAGTTGCGCCACGAATATGACGAGCATGGGAGCCTCCTTCGTGTACATCACCTCTCACACCTGGTGGATAAAACTCAGATGGCTGAAGCTTGCAAGGGCTAGTAATTGTGGTGCATGTTGTTTCCTCATCTCCCAGTAATATCAGATTTGAAGTACAAGTAATATAAGTAGGCTCAGCATTATCTACAGAAAACAACAATTCATCGCTAAAATCATTCCGAACATTTTCATCATAGGGTGTACATTGACTATGTGGTGATTCATTGCTGCTACAGTTATTTTTATCCTGATCAACATCAATTATTTCCTTCTGTTTGAAGGAATTTAGTTTTGTACAGCTTGCAGTATCAATTTCATTATGCAATGATTGATTATCAGTTCTGATTGCTATGTGTGAACTATCAGTCAAAAATGAAGTGCTTATAACATTTTTTGTACAGTCTCTGCTGATCTTGGTTAACTGTGAAGTTTTCTCAGATGTCATATTGCAATGAGATGATAAATGACATTTTAGTTTTTCAGTCTGAGAGTGATTTGCACTTCCCTTTTCATTACATGTTTCCCTACCAACTGTGTCTACATCTGATGAACTTGCCAACCTTAAATATGTTCCTGATGTATGTATTTGAGGGACATGAAACTGCATAAGCTCATTCTCATTTATGTGTTGGCCACTGTACTGTTTGCTTTTTGCTGAGTGATTTCTTAAAGTTTCTGCTGAAACAAAAGTATCTTGAAACTGGCTGCAAGTGAAATGGTCTGATGTATCAAACACTGCTTTCTCATGTTCTGAAGTACCAACAAACATAAAATGTTTTGGCCTTCTGGCACCATGACCAGTAGCAGTAGGTTCATTGCTCCTAACAGATGATGAGTTAAAGTCAAAGCTTGCAATTTTACTTTCACTATGTGACAGATGTTCATATTCATTTGAACACCCTTTCTCAGTATGACTGGTGCTGTTAATCTTTTCAGTTCTCTCCACTGAGTTTTTCATGAAACTAATTTTGGGTGTTTCTAACTTTTGAATTTTCACAAGCCTCTGGGTTTCAACATCTGGAATTGTTCGCTTATTTTTAAGGGTAAGTGACTGACATTCTTTACTAGTATCTAAACCAAAAGTTGATTCGTAAGGTTGTTGGTGGTCTGAAGTGCTTGAAAAATATTTTGTGCTGTGATGGTTTCTAATACAACTGTCTTGCTTGCTGCCAGCAACTTTTCTGTCCTCATAAGACTTTACTTCATCAGCCTTGGTTTTCCACACTACTGGTTCTGAAATAACAGCATTGTTACTATTTTTATGAACAGTTTGAATGTCACATACATCCCCTTTTTGTTTTTTCCTAGATGCTACACCCTGACATGATGAAAGAGGATATGACTGGCTGATCTCCTGCATCAATTTATTTCTAATTTCACTTTGAGGTTTATCTTTTTTGGAACAAACAGTAGATCTACTGCTGACAGATGATGAAATTGTGTCAAATGGGTGTTTTAAATCATGCTGTACTTGCGATTCACTGTTTTCTTGCAGCCTAAAAATAATAATAAGCATTGTTATTTTTTTACATTATGGAAAAAAATACATACATAACACACAATGTTGGTAATATTAAGTGCTTCTGGACAGTGAAAAGTTGAAAGGGATATATTAATAAGAATTAAATGTATATGGGAATTAAAATACGAAATAATTTTGAGCTAGAAATTAGCAAACTGATCTTTATGAAGAATGTAACATTTAGATATTTAAAAAAAAATTGAAATCTAAGAAATAGAATCAAATTGTATTAAAATAACATACATCTATAATACTGGAAGGAAATATCTAAAGATATGTCAGGAAATATTCATTCAAATTCTTGCCATTCACATGACCAAGCAATGTTAAGCAGCATGGTCTATGTTTCTTCACAATTTACCATCTATTTGATACACAAGGCAGTTATTAGTCTCTTAATAATCATAATATACCATTTAGCTATCCAACCTGGCACAGACTGATGGGATTGAACTAAAGATTTTGTCCTTGATTTGGCGCGTAAATTACAAGTAACCCTGAAGTTGCATGATGGTGATGGACACTGTTAATAGGGAAAGCTAACCCACATGCAAAATTCAGTCCATCACTATTATAAAAATAGTGTGTATTTGAGTTCAAAGCGAGTGAGCAACAAAAAAAAAAAACCCACTAAAGATTGATTACAAATGAATGTAAAATTATCAGAACAAACAAAAGACACAAAAGCAAATATTTCTACCAGTCTTCTGCATTGCACAATTAGCTACACATGTAAATTAAATAGGTTAAGTTGTCGTAAACCTGTGGGGAAATGTAAGTAATTGGAAAAGATAAAAGTAGACTAACTATAAAATTACACACGCACAAAAAAAACAACAGAGGATGTGGCGATATGATTTCATCGGCGAATAAGAAGGTGAAACAAACGCCAAAATAAACAACACTAAAATTACCGTAAGGCATATTGTGACACCATGTGAAAAGAAGAAATAAGCAAGCAGAATGAAATAAAATATGTGGTACTTAATTATAGGCGTCAAATACAGAAAGGGGTGAATTCTGTTACAGCCCATGTTATATAACAGAAGTGGAACGATGAGAATGAAGAAAGCAGTTGCCAATTCCCAAAGCGGGAAGAAGCAGGAGAAGTGGAAAGTTAGGAAGAAAAATAGATGTTAGAGTGTTCAAACCTTATGGAGGAACTCATAGTGAATGTATCCACAATGTTTGAGTTTCTAACAATATTAACAGGTCATTATGTAACTGAGGTCGATAAATGACACTATGCACATTTATGAGATTGGAATAGCAAGTAATATAACAGCAAATAAACACAGAGACAGGGTAAATGAAAAAATGAGTCATGTAAGAAGTAACAAAACTGCCACATATAGAGGTCGTGTAGAAAGGAGGGGTTTCATGATACACAGCTTCCCTTGTCCTTTTCACTATAAAATAGAGACAGTAAGGATAGTTGTTAAAACATGTATTGTCAGATCCAACCCTTTTCCTGAAGATGGCAAGAAATTGTGGTATACTGTGTCGCATGGGTAACATTGTCCATAAGTGCTTGGATTCCCTTCTCAGTAAATCCTGCAGCATGTAGCGGCTAACGACCCCAGTTCTGTGTTGTTTTATTAATCTTCTTTGGCTTTCCGCGTAGTGTTCTTGTTTGGCTGCACATCTTTTAATTTGCTGTTCTTGCGTCATGACCATGACTTACTTCTCGCAGAGCATTCAGAATATCAGCCTGGTCCATGGCTCCTCCGCCTTCCACAGTAGCCTAACCTGCAAGCTTGTCAGCCTGCTAATTTCCTTGTACACCCGATTGCCCTGGCACGAAAATGAAACTAATCTAAGCCAGCCAAGACCGCTCCAGAGACAGCAACCACTCTCTTCAGATCCACCCCATCTCTATCTTCTTGAGCATGCTCCCTGAGTCACTAAGGAAACGTGCCCTAGTGAATGTCTGTGTCTCGAGCCATGTAATTGCTTTACTTACTGTCATAACTTCCATAGTCAGGCTACTTGTGGTCAAAGCTAAAAGCACCAGAATCTTCCTTCACAATTCTCCCTCCGACCTGAGTCGTAAAGGCCCATGAACTTTTCAACTGTCGATCAACCGACCCATCTGTGTAAATGACAGCATCATCCTCTAAAGAATTCTTGAAAATCAAAGCCTGTACTTCTGCCTCCTCAGCAGCCAGATTTTCTTGTATGCATTTTCTGTCTACAAACTGAAAAGGACGTACAGAAAGCTGTTGGCACTTGTACCCACTCCTCGCCAGGTTCTAAGTCCTCAAGTGAACACACCTATTGAAGAATGTCTTCGGCTTGACCTATCCACGACTTCCCTCTTTTTAACCTAACCTGCTGCCCTATACCTTCTTAATTTCACTATGCAGTGGATGTTGTGTGTTTGTGTTGACTCTGAGGTAGGCATGTGCTATGCAAATTTGTATTCTGTCCCCACTGGTTGGAAAATCAAGATGGTAGCATATCACCCTGCATGCTGTATCTCTTGTACATCCAAGAATAATACACATAGCTTCGTACTGTATCATTTCCATCTGCTTACGGCTGAGAGTTAGGATCACCATCACACACTCAAAAACAGAAAGGATCAAACCCTCGTAAGAAGACATAGATGGCAGTGCTCACAGCTTTCTGTCGCCATCACCATGCATTGCAGCAAATTCCTGCCTGGCCTTTGTTATCACCTGGTCTATGTGCTTATTATAAGCAAGGCTTCGATTAAAGAGTATCCCCAGGCAATTCATTGCCTGTGTTTCTTCCAGTCTCTGAACACAGAACTACAGTTGGTGTTGGAGTATTGACAATATGGTCATTCACAGAGAACCATGTCACTGCTGCTTTCGTTGGGTTGACCATTGCCCCTGATTCCACACACCAAGTGCTTATGCGATTTAGTTCTGTTTGTAGTTCCACGGCAACCCAATCTCTATCCTTACCTTGATGATACACTAAACACATCGTCGGCATATGACAATATCCTCCCAGGTCCTGTGACCTGCTCGCTGGCAATTCTCACAGTATAGGTGTTGAAAAAAACCAGGTCATCGGCGTACATTGCCACTTTAATTCCATGCGGTAGGTTAGCAACAAGATCATTGATGAGGATTAGAAAAAGTGTGGGGGACAAGACTCCGCCCTGGGGAACACCTTGACGCAGTAGTACTTTCTTGCTCTTGAGTCCGTCTATCTGTACTCAGGCTCTTCTGTTGTGCAAGTATGCTTTCACCCATTTATACATTCTTCCATTGACTTCGCAGTTTCGCAGTTTCTTCATCAGACATTCTTTCCAGACTTTGTCAAAGGCTTTCTTCAGATCTATCTATGCCGCAAGCACCAGCTTCTTCTCTTGGAATGCATCCTCAATTTCTTGAGAGAGGTAGGTTGTCTGATCTTCCGTAGAGTAGCACTGCCTAAAGCCAGCCTGCTGTGGCACAAGGATGTTTTTACTTTCAATGTACCACTGCAGTCTGTGATTGATGATGCGCTCCAGTGTTTTGCAGAAAGAGCTGGTGAGGCTAATTGGTCTGTAGCTAGAGGCAATGGAACCATCTTTCCCTGATTTAACATCCACATCCGGTCTATTAATCCACTGAAGCCCTACGCGTGTCAGTCTTTCCAAGCAAGGAACAGAATCAGATGAGTACATTTAATTAGTTTAATAGTTTAATATTGTCATAGTGTGTTTCATGTAGGTTTGTGTTGGTTTGTATTTGTTTGTCCTGTGCTGACGAAGGCTTTGGCCGCAACGTCCAATTTGTCTCTTGTAGTCGTGTTTTAGTAAAGCTCACAATCTACTTCTCGTTTATTTTGGCTGATTCATTCATTCCCTGATTTAAGGAGAGGTATCATGATTGCTTCTCTCCAGGCTTGTGGAACACTGCCTAAGGTCCAGCTGTTATTGAAGATCTGCAACAGCTTTACTTTGGCCTCTGTTCCTAGATTCCTGATCATTTAATTGGAGATACCATCAGCTCCAGGTGACTTTCTCATTTTCAGTTTTGATATGGCTAGCTCCAGTTTGCTGATTGTGATGGGTGCCTCCAGAACCTCATGTACTATTTCCTTCTGTCCTGTATGTTGTCGTTTCTCTCGAATCTCTTGTTGTTTCTCTGGACTAATTGTGATATTGCTATCTTGTGCGAATGAGTCCGCAAAATGGTCAGCTGCTTGCTTCCTTGTTAGGATGTTTCCATCTTTATGTAGTGCAATTTTTGAGTTTCTCCCTGTGCCCTCATCGTTAAGTCGTTTTATTAGGTTCCACAATTTCCTTGTGTCTCTTTCAAAGTTCAGAGACTCTGTTTTCTCATGCCAGCTTTTCCGTCTAGCCTGCAGCTTGGCCCTTTGGAATTTGGCTTTTGCATGCTGGAATTTATTGTGGTGCTCTTGGCTGGGTGTGGCCTCTGCTTGCTTTCTACACTCTTCCACATCATTATGCAACTGTTCCAGTTCACTACTCCAGTAGGGTTTATATTGTTTACGGGCTCCTCTTGGTACTGTTTCTCGCGCTGCCTGTAGTATGCATTTCCCAAACTCTTCAACTACTTTATTTATGTCTTTCTCAGTGTTCAGGTTTCTAACCAGTATGCTGGTGCGATTCTTGTACATTGCCCAGTTTGCTTTCTTGTAGTTCCACCTCGAGAGGGTGCTGCTTTCACTTACAAGCTCATTTTCTACAGTTAGAAAGACTGGCCGATGATCACTGCCACCAAGTTGTTTCCCAACAATTCGTGTAATGTTCCACTCCAGGTCTGGTGAATGAAAAGCCAAGGTCAGGTGTAGTTATAGTGTGCCATGATCTCGAGTAGTCGGACAGCTTGTTAATCAAGATGAATCTATTCTCATCCTGCCAGTCTTCCAGTCTCTCTCCTCTCTGGTCCATGTCATCTGTTCTGTTGAAATCACCACACACAATCATTTTTTCTTTTAATGGTAGTACGTCCAGTGCCTGTGGGCGGTCACTTGAACAGTAGTAATTGATCAGATGTAGGTCTGTATTATCTGTCTTAAGTTTAAGTGTCTGATACTCAGCCCCTTCCATGTAGACTTCGATTTGGGAAGCAATGTTATTTTTTACAAGGGTCAGTATCCCACCTTTTCGCCTGTCCTTTCGGTCAGATCGGTAACACTGGTAGCCGCTTATTTTGAAGGCTATATTTTCGTTGAGGTGAGTTTCTTGCAAGCAACATATGCTTACTTATTCTTGGTCCAAGATGTTTTCTAATTCTATTTGTTTGTTGCTGACTCCCTCCGCATTCCAGTGCATTATTTTAAATCTTTGTTTAGTATGGCCAGCCGTCCTATTCTCATGTCCCCTGGCTCCACAGGACATCTGAGAAGGACCTCCAGTAGTTGTGGTTGGACCCTTTCGAGACATAGGGCCCGGCACTGCACCTGCCTGGGGGTCCAAAGCAGGGCGAGCACCATAAAATTTAGCAGTAGTCGACGTATTCTATTTTGCGTGATTGTGTGGCACCTTTGTAATATTGTTTTAGTATTTGTAATAAGATTGCTTCAGCACCTTTCTTTGCTAGAGCAGACTGTGGTCTCTCTCGAGTGTAGATGTGTACATGCGCGCACACACGTGTCTGCACATGCATGTACGTGCATACACATCTAGAGCATACTGGTTATTTTTCGGCGCCAGAAACACACTGTCGCCCCTTCTCCTGTTGGTTAAAAACAGTTCCGCCACGTGAAGGCCAGGAGTTGGACTTTTGCTGCATAGGTTATGTATTCACGAGCCATTGGGGTATTTAAGCAATGTTGGGCGCCCACCTCAACACTGCGCCCCAGCTACATACAGCAACATTTGGAACCATCCAGGTATTTATCTATCTGCTTTCCCTTGACTCTCTCCCCATCAATTTTGTTAGTCGTCACTTGTTTTCTAGTTTATTTCTCCTTATAAAATGCCCCAAACATCTAGATGTCTATGTCTAATTTCTCCACAGTTTCACTGCCATTAGAGGTTTCTCACCTTGTCTGCACTTCACATGCATACAACAGTTAAGGTTGTATTTAGCATTTCAACACACTTTCTCATTTCAAATGACAGCTTTTTATTGGTTTTTCATCTTGCAACGTACAACCTTTGCCACAGCAATTCTTGTTCTAATGTTTACAAGACATTTTCCAGATATTATGACTGTTCTGAGATTTACTAGGGTGTCATGTTGAGATATTTCTTTGTTCTGTTTTGATACAATATAATTCTAACCCTAGTTGCTGACTGTTTACAATAACTGCATCTTTATTATATTGACATGTCATACAATATTGAAAGTCTCTGTGTAAGCAATGAAGAAAAGATGTACTCTCACCTTCTACAAATCAATTTTTTTTTCCTCCTTATTCTGAGTTTTATTTTCTTCATAATCCTTTTTGCATATTGAGTATTAGCAAAATCTTTGCAGAAAAAAAAGCTAGATTTGCCTTTTCATGAGCCACTTCTTGGCTGTTTTCTTTGTATCAAGGGTGTTCAATCAGCTAAAAGAGGCATTCTTCTTCTTCTTCATCTTCAGCGTTCCGAGCCATTGAGGTTCTTTGCTGCAGATACAATCCGTCTCCATTCGTCTCTCTGGTGGACCTTCTCTTGCCAGTCGTTGATTCCAAGTGCTTGTAGGTCTGTATATGTATTATCTCTCCACCGTCTTCTTGGTCTACCTCGGGGTCTACGGTCATTTATTTCCTGAGTGTAAGTGAGTTTTGTTTCCCTATTATCTTCCATTCTTTCTATATGACCCAGCCATTGTAGTCTATTAGCCTTCATGGTACCAGTGATTAGCGGGGACTTAAACAGATCATAAATGTCTTTGTTACCTCTTCTTTTCCACTCTCCACTTTGTGTATCCCTAATGGGTCCAAAGATGCGTCTTAAAATTTTGTTCTCAAAGGTTTGTAACAAGGCTTCGTCTCCTTTCGTTGTACTCCAGGTTTCAGAGCCATACAGCACAACTGGTCTGATCAGTGTTTTGTATATTGTGATTTTGGTGTTACTCCTGAATTTTCTCACCTGGATGGGGAGTGCTGGGAATGCAAACCCACACCCACCACTAATCACCACTGTGCGCTAAATTTATCCACATTTATCATCTAGCTGATTTCTCAGGTGATTGACATTGACCGGAGAGTGAAACAAAATGTGCCGCTTTTCACTGCAAAAAATGTTGTCCTCAAGAAGATTATTTATAACCCAAATCACTTTAATTATTACTACTATTTCTATCAACAGAAATGAGGTTCCTGAGAAGAATACTCAACATATCAAGAAGAGATAAGATCAGAAATGAAGAAATCAGGACTAAAGTGAGGGTTAAAGCAGCACTAGATTTTATTAGAAAGCAGCAAGTAAAATGATTAGGCCATGCAAGTAGGTTACCAGTCAACAGCATACCACAACAAGCAATGATGTAAAGACCAGATGGAAACAGAGGAAGAGGCCGACCACGTAAACGCTGGACGGAGGGAATAGCAGACTCCACGGGAATATCGATATATGAAGCCCATAATCGGAAGTTTATACTTCACCTCGACACCACAAGGTACAAGAGGAACATGATGAGATGAGATGAGACTATTTCTATACAATATAAGAGCCAGTTTTTGTCCCCCATTCGTACACTGCATTCATAATAATAAACTGTCCCGAAGCAGCTTCTTACTTTGGGTCTGTGATGTGATAGCAAGGAATAGGTGGCAGGTGACAGAAGTCAAACATGCATCTGACCGTGCTCATGACATCATCACCAGCACAGTTCGCTAGCAACTGTGCTGGCACGCCCACTATATACTGCATTACTCAAGTGTTATTCTTTGGAAGCCGGTGTCTCCCTGGCCTAGAGTTAGCGACTTTCTCTGCAATCCTGTTTACTCTCATGAGTAACGTGACGAGTGTGAGAATCGGTGGCGGTTCTATCCACGTTGGTAACTTATGGGGTATGTGAGCCGGTCGCTCAGAAAGCAATGGCAAACTACTGAGTGTAATCTTGCCAAGACATCAACAATCAGCTGAAAGATGCTGATGTTGACAGCGATGTCCCGTAAAGGATATGCAAACAAAACAATTCTGTGGAAGAATGATGGTGCGAGTGTTTGTGCATAAGGGGTCACATTATCTCCAATTATTGTCTCTGTGTGCATTTAGGTCTCCTTCGATTTAATTTGCCCTTTGGGTTATAGACAAAGGACTTTCTAGTTATACTATTAACAGGTTTTCTCAATATGTATCCAGGGTGCCAGGGCCTTTTCCTCACATCTTGACTCACTGGTTCTTTTCCAGGTGCTCCACACTGCTGAATCTGTCATACCATTTTATTCCTTCAATTCTGCCTTTCTGGTTTATTGGTCATTATTTTAGTTGTAGAGAACATGTACTTAAATACAAATGCAGTTCTCTAAACTGGAAGAATGGGAGATGTGTTTCAAACCAGTGGACAAGAAGCCTGCCTGCTATCACCAACCTGTTTAACATCTCCGAAAAATTCATCAGAAGCTTTCATTGGTCACAAAGGAACTATAATGATTGGAGAACACATTAACAGATATCACAAAAAAGAAAATCAAGTTAAGATTTCTGCAACTTACTGGTCATTCCCATATATCTGTATGCATGTAAAACAGTAACATTAAACTCTTCAGGAACATTTAAGCAACAGAGATGATATGCCTTGTGCTTTAGTGATTTTAATCACAGGCATGGGGGAGAGTTCAGGCCGATTGTTGCATATAAAGGATATCACCTCGAGCATGAGCTGGCTCTTTGCTGGTTTTAGGTAACCCATGTAAGACTTCTGCTTTACATCCTCTGTACACCAGATGTCAATACAGGCCTGAACTGAACTGTCAGGGGATCATAAAGTTAGCAGCTCCCAGAGGTACAGTTACCAGAAACCACAAAGTATAAAACCTTGCCACTCAACAGCTCATTTCCAAAAATGGGTAAATTATGCCCGTCAAATGTGTCCTACTAAATTTGCCCATGTGTTACCAGGGCCAGAAAGGACACCATGTAGTAAGGTGATTGAGAAAGGTGTTTAGGCTAGGGACCCCCCCCCCCCCCCCCCCCCCCCCAAAAAAAAAAAAACAAAGAAAAATTCAGCCAAAGTCAAGCCAATAGTGCACAATTGCAGAAAAAGTCGCACGGAGTCCAGAACGCTGATTAACTTCATGTCACCAAAGAAAATCAAAGATTGACACCTGGAATTTTAAAACTATTTATGAATTAGAAAAGACACCACATGTTGTATAATAAAGGAAATATTACAAGATTAGCATTTTGGGATGATGTGATACAAGATGGAACCAACCAATCAAAACACTTTTAGCAAACGCGGAACAGTGCTGTACTCAGGCCATACAGAGGAAAATGCATGGAGGTATAGCCATGTTATCCAAAGAGGCAGAGAAAGCATTATTAGAGAGAAGCAGTGAGCTTTAGAATAACAGCAACATTAAATCCACAAAAAAGAAAATAAACATGATGTGATCCAGTGCTACACACCAACAAATGATAATGAGAAATCAGTTACAGAGGATGCTGATGTTGACAGCGATGTCCTGTAAAGGATATGCAAACAAAAAAATTCTGTGGAAGAATGATGGTGCGAGTGTTTGTGCATGAGGGGTCACATTATCTCTAATTATTGTCTCTGTGTGCACATAAAATAACCTGGACGACCAGGCACTAATAGCAAATTCAGAAGCTGAATTACAAGACCACATAAATAGTCTAAACGAAATGTGCAGGGAACATAACATGAAAATTAGCACAAGCAAAATAGAGGTAATGACTATATCTAACGAAGAAAACCAACAAAAATTCACCTAAACGAACATCCCTTGAAACAAGTAAAGAGTTTCAAGTACCTAGGAAGTATAACATCAAATGGCAGATCAGAAAATCGATGCAACAAGGCAAACCAACTCATTGGACAAATGGCACCAATACTAAAGAACAAACATGTATCAATAACTACTAAGAAAGCACTTTACAACACAATCTTCCTACCAACGCCAAACCTGGACAATGACAGAAAAAGAGGGAAAAATCACAACAACAGAAATGAGATTCCTGAGAAGAATACTCAACGTATCAAGAAGAGATAAGATCAGAAATGAAGAAATCAGGACTAAAGTGGGGTTATAGCAGCACTAGATTTTATTAGAAAGCAGCAATTCAAATGGTTTGGCCATGCAAGTAGGTTACAATTGAACAGCACACCACAACAAGCAATGATGTATAGACCAGATGGAAACAGAGGAAGAGGCTGACCATGTAAACGTTGGACGGAGGGAATAGCAGAGTTCATGGGAATATCGATACATGAAGCCCATAATCGGGCACTCTCACGATGTTTATACTTCACCTCGACACCGCAAGGTACATGATGAGATGAGATGAGATAATAAATCTAAGAAATGGTAACATCACACTTTTGATGTGTGACCTAAATCGGATAACAGTTGTTATCAAGACTGGGTTATGAAGACAACAGTAATAGTGAAACACAGACATAGGGTAATGAATGAATTGGAGACTTACTCACACATTTTTGCAGAATGATTCAATGTCATAGGCAGAAATATTTTCCCTCAGAAAAGAATACACAAAGCAACATGGTCATCACCAAATTATAAAACAAACTGATCATATATGAATTAATAAAATAATGCAGATGTATTTTTAGAGGTGCAAATGTATAAGGGGCGTTCATTTGAAATCCGTTCGTGCTGCACCGCGCGTAATTGAACATGATCATGTCATAGTCATGTGATAAGTACTGACCAATGAATAAAAGAGCATGTGCTTATCACTCCATGATGCATATGTTCTGTTTCTGACTGTTGAGAAAATGGCTAGGTTGATCCAAAATCCATCCAAAGAAGCTCAAAGAGAGATGATTCAGTTTCATTCATTTGAAGGATGTCGACCAGTAGACATTCATCAAAGAATGCAGGCAGCGTGCGGTAACAAATGTGTGTCGAATACAACAGTGATAGTCTGGGCACGAATCTTTCGGAAAGGTCATCAGTTCACGACAGATCTTCGACAGCTGGGTCAAGCGCATATTGTTGCAACAGAAACAACCATCGACAAAATTGATGCAGCAGTACAGATGAACCGTTGTCGAAGCATACATTCACTAGTGAAAGAATTTAATGTGTCAATTGGGACAAAAGGTCGTTCGTAAGAAACTGCAATATCGGAAGGTGTGTTCACGGATGTTGACCGACCACCAAAAAGAGGAACTTATGAGATGGTGTTTGAATCACTAGCTGCGTTACAGAGTGGAGGGTGATGCATTTCTCTTCCGCATAGTGGCAGGCGATGAATCATGGTGTCACCACTTTGAGCCGAGTGGCAAAAGAGAGAGCATGCAATGGAAGCACGCTGGATCACCAAAAAATTCTCAAGTTACAGGTTTCCGATGGTAAGGTTATGCTGAGTGCATTTTTTTTACTATAAAGGGCTATTGTTGGCCGACTTTAAAGAACCTGGTGTCAACATCAACTCTACCCACTACTTGCAAACATTAGACAAGCTGCAAAAAGCCATCAAGAATAAACGACCTGGCATGCTTTCTCGCGGTGTGATTGTGTAGCACGATAATGCTTGTCCGCATGTCGCAAAAATTGTGCAGGAAGCATTAGCAAGGAAGAAGTGGGAAATTCTGCAACATCCAGCCTATAGTTCTGATTTGTCACCATGTGATTTTCATTTGTTCGGACCTCTAAAAAAAAGCTCTCAAGGGGCAATGATTTCACACAGATGCAGCGTAATGAACGCGGTAAACACTTGGTTCAGTGGGCAGCCACAATCCTTTTTTGCGGACGGCATTTGCCGCCTACCTTAGTTTAGTTTAATTGACGGATCAACATCACGGCACACGGGTGCAACCCATAAGTGCTCCGTTCTATCCTAACTCAAGCCTGAGTCTGGTGAATCTCAGCTCAATGCATGAACTCCGTAGCACCAGCGAGGATCCTGAAATACTTTGGGTAGACTTTTAACTCGAAATTTGTCCTGGGCAGCGCCGTTAGGTTACTCTTTTTCGATTTCCAACTGCCAAGGGATTTTTTTACATGCACAACATACACACCGGCATCCGATCTCACTACCCAGAGACCAGGGGAAATTTTGTTACTAGAAGCACGTGAAAAAATCCCGCCCTCACCGGGGCTTGAACCCGGGACTTCCAGCACTTGAGGCGGACACCATATCTCAAGACCACTCAGCCCCACCCTGCCGCCTACCTAAGCAATGGGATGCTTGCCTGAATGCCTATGGCGACTTCTTCTGACCAACCCATGGTGCATAATTCATTCGAAATGAATGCTTTGTTTAATTCTACCACACCTGACCCTTTACAGGGCAGACGCTTGTCCGTTTTGTAGCCCTGAACGGGCAAGATTTTTTCAGGTTCTGTAAAAATTTCGGGTCGCGTTAGTAAAAACATCACAAATACGGTGTTAGTCAACCGATTTTAGTTAAATAAACAACACAATGAAGGGAAAAGCATGCAGAATATGTTACTCACGTGATTGTTGCCGGTAATCCATATATGAACACAAATATTTACGAAATACGGCATGTTGTTTGTGATTTTCCGTCATCTGTACGGCAATTTACAAACACATTTTCAGAATCATAATCACTTTCTTTAAAGTCCGACTCACAACTGCTAATGCAAAGTAACGCTTTGCACTGATATCTAGCTCCGATTAATAATCAACTTCGTGCCCTTTAATGTCATTTAAATTGAACAGAGCGAAATCTCGGCTATCACTTGAAGAATCGCCGAAATCCATTTTGAAAAACAGCGTAAAACTCCCGAAAACTATCAAAACAAGTCCGTAAAAGTCCGTTCAAAGTCATTGTAGCGCGTTTACAAATGGCGGCCGCGTTGTCAAGCTATCGGCAAAAGTGAAAGTAGCGGTCGGAAGTGTCGGAAAGCCGAGAGATCGCGTTTTTACAATGCATAATAGTATCGGCCGGAATCGGACGCTACGCTCGTATTTAGAGATCGGCCGGTAACGGACGCTATGCCTTGTAAAGGGTTAAAGTTTCTTTCATGCTTTTGCAATAAAGCCATTGGAACGGGTTTCAAATGAACGTCACTAATAAATTCAGTTTACTATCTGCTGATAAGTAAAATGACGAAGCTCGAGAGATATACATCTCATGAATATCAATATAATGTAGAATTCCTAGAAACCAAGAAACAATTTATGATCACAGCTTTTATTAAGTAGCTGGTCATAAAGCATAAGGCAAGGATAATGCCAGAAGAGAGAAAAAATTTAAAAGCCGATTTAATTAACCAAAGCTGCTAAAGTCAGAACTCAAGAAAAATCCACCGAAGCTAACAAAGAAGTTAAGATGTGCATAAATGCAGCTAAAAGAGTTTTTAGATGCCCTAGCAAGAAAGGCAGAAGATGCAGCAGCAAAAGGAAACATAACATACATTTACTACTTCACAAGGGTATTGGTAGGACAATTTAATCAACCAAGTGGAGTTAATAAAAAACAGCAATGGGAAAGTTCTCACCAACATTAAAGATCAGATGAACATATAGGGTGAATATTTTGAGGAACGGCCTTCCGGTTTCAAGATGGCGACGGACGGTCGGGTTGTTTTGTGATCGTTAACTTTTTCGCATAGGAGATGGATTTATTCATCTCTTGCGTGTAATTTGTGTGCCAGGATGTGAAACCAGGAGTTTCTACTCAAGATCTGCGTGGATGCTACGGAGTTCGTGCATCGAGCGAAGCAATCCTTGAGTGAATTTTTGGCAGCGTGTGTACTTTCTGTGTATTCGGTTTTTCAATATGGCGGAACAACGTGTGTTCTCCGAGCGGTCAGCAGTCAACCTAACGAGGCGGCATGGATGCCGCCTCGGCATAAAGAAGCAAGGTAAGCGTGGTGGTTTAAGACGTTTTAGGCTCAAGTGTCACCGTCTAGGACTCAGGAATATCCGTATTCTGTATTGGAACTGCGCCAGCGTAAAACAACGGGGCTCTATTTTAGAAACCCTGGTTTACAGGAACGATATTGTAGCACTCCAGGAGACGAGACTGGGCGATCAGCTACTCCGAATTGCCGGCTTCAAATGTTTCTACAACAGACGACATCTGGGAATGGCGATTCTCGTTCGCGACAGCATGGTGGCGTCAGAGCTAGACATGTCCAGTTGGGACAGTGACGATATACAAATACAGGCGTTGAGAGTTCCACTATACCATTCGTGTTGGTTAATGTTTATGCCCGCAATGCGAGTATGGACGCCCAGAAGTGGCAGTGCTTAAGTGGCATATTAGGTCACGAGAGAAATGTTATTTTCTGTGGCGATTTCAACGCTAAAGGCAGATCATGGGGAAACACTTCCTCCAATACACAGGGGTAGGAGCTCGAGACTGCACTTGAAACCATTGACCTGGTTTGTATCAACAGTGGCTGTGTCACCAGGACAGCAAGCCGCCCAGGCGTGAGGACAGTGCTATTGATCTGGCGCTGGTTTCACCTTCACTCACTGCAGTGTTTAGATGGGGTATCCTAGGACACCACGGCAGCGACCACCACCCTTGCAGCATATTGGTGGAGAAAGGCAGAACCAGGCAGCACAAGCTAAAGGTAAAGACGTTCCAGTATGACAGTACAAGTCAAGATATGGTGAGTAAATTAAGACGTGACAAGCGCAGAAAGCTTCAGGGCAGGAAAAAAAGCTGGGAGCAGCCACCTTGGTGGAATTTCAAGGTGGAGAAGGCATGGGTGGATAAGCGTAGTGCTGTAAGGAGATGGCAAAATGCCAAGAGAGAGAGAGCCAACAGAGCTGGTCATCCTAGTCCCTGCATGCACTTAGAAAGAGAGATGCACATAAGCCATTTAAAAAAACTGGTCAAGGTGGTTAAAAGCGAAAAATGGGCAGAGGTGTGTCAAAGAGTAAGCACAGACAAGTCACTGAAATTGTTCTGGCGACTACATAAAAGCATGAGTGGTGTAGTCAAGAATAAGAGCATTTCTG
Organism: Cepaea nemoralis; assembly: GCA_014155875.1. Taxonomy (NCBI): domain Eukaryota; kingdom Metazoa; phylum Mollusca; class Gastropoda; order Stylommatophora; family Helicidae; genus Cepaea; species Cepaea nemoralis. Next base: position 1,248,154 of record JACEFZ010022299.1, on the reverse strand, counting down.
ACTTCCAAGGTGCTGACCTCATCCGGCAGAGGACTGACGAGGACAAGGACAAAGCCCTCTTTGAACGCTATCTAGAGCAGAGCAACCAGACAGACATGGGAGGCCGAAATCTGGCCAAGGAGGTCACCTCAGACAGGTGCAAGGCCCAGAACACTTCGGATGAAGACACAGTGACAGTGAAAGAAATCAAGGCTGTACTTCGACGATCAAAAAAACAGCGCTCCAGGGCCTGATGGCATAAGATACGACGACATCAATAGGTGCACCGACAATGAGCTAGAGAAATTAGCAGACATGTACAACAACAGTATAGAGAGTGCTAGCATCAAGGAGGAGTGGTTACACAGCTATCTGATTCCCCACAAAAAAATTCAGGGATGTCGAATTATAACCATGCAGAATACAATAGGCAGGCTGCTGGAGAAGGTAATTGCCAGGAAAATATCAAGCCAGCTAGAGAGGCAAGGTGTTTTCCCACCTACCCTGGGTGGGTACCGTCCAAAAAGAGAAACCTGGACCAATGTAGCAGTCTTTGCCCATGATGTCTATGAAGGTTTCCACTCAGGCATTGAAACCTTTGCTGCAGCGATTGATCTTGAGGACGCATACAAGAGAGTACCATTGGATTTTTTAATGCTTCAGCTTCTTGAACTAAAAGTAAGTCCATTCCTCCTTAGTTGGATCGCTGCAGCCCTCTTCCAACGGAAAGTAGTTTTTAGATGTGGCAGTTGGACTTCGGAACCAACAACAATATATCCTGGCCTACCACAGGGATCACCATTATCTCCGGTACTGTTCAACACCAACACAGTGAGAATCACCAGCAATCCTGACTCTCAGCCATAAGCAGATAGAAAGGATGGAAAGGATACAGAATGAAGCTATGCGCATTATTCTTGGATGTACAAGAGATACAGCATGCAGGGCGATGCGCTACCTTCTTGATTTTCCAACCATTGAAGAGAGAATACAAGTTTGCAGGGCACGCGCCTACCTCAGAGTTAACGCAAACACACAACATCCACTGCATAGTGAAATTATGAAGGTGAAGGGCAGCAGGTTAAAAAGAGGACAGTCGTGGATGGGTCAAGACGAAGACATTCTTCAACAGGTGTGTTCACTTGAGGACTTAGAACCTGGCGAGGAGTGGGTGCAAGTGCCAACAGATTTCTGCACATCCTTTTCAGTTTGCATCCAACTAGATAGAAAATGCAGATATGAAAATCCGGCTGCTGAGGAGGCTGAAGTACACGCGTTGATTTTCGAGAATTCGCTAGACGGTGATGCGGTCATCTACACAGATGGGTCGGTCGTCCGAAATGTGAGAAGCTCATGGGCCTTTACAGCTCGGGCCGGAGGGAGAATTGTGAAGGAGGACTCTGGTGCTTTCACTGAAACCACAAGTAGCCTGACTATGGAAGTCATGGCAGTAAGTAAAGCAATAACATGGCTCGAGACACAGATATTCACTAGGGCATGTTTCCTTAGCGACTCAATGAAAATGATCAAGAGGATAGAGGAGGGGTCGATCCGAAGAGAATGGTTGCTGCCTCTGGAGCGGTCCCGGCTGACAAAGATTAGTTTCATCTTCGTGCCAGGGCATCCGGGAGTACAAGGAAATGAGCAGGCTGACAAGCTCGCAGGTGAGGCCACTGTGGAGGGCGGACGCGCCATGGACCAGGCTGACATTCTGAATGCTCTACGAGAAGTAAGACTCTTGCGTGAACCAAGAGAGGACTGTGAATCTACAACCATGGCCAGACTGCGAGAACAGCAAATTAAAAGAGGGGTGGCCAAACAAGAACACTACGCAGGAAGCCAAAGAAGATTGATAAACCAACACAGAACTGGCATCGTTAGCCGCTACACGCTGCGGGATTTGCTGAGGAGGGGATCCGAGTACTTATGGACTTAATGGTTCAATGTGCAATGAGGATGATCTGTCGACTAACTAACTAACTATTTTGAGGAACGTCAAAACAGATCAGTGCCAAATGATTATCCTGATATCAAGCTGGCAGAAGTGAAGCTGGCTAAAAACTGTGAAATACCATCTAAAGAGGAAATGAAAGCCAACATAGACACCTCATAGTGCGACTGGCTGAGTGGCTAGAAAGACAGATTCTCCTCCGGGAGACCCGGGTTCCAATCCTCGATAAGGTGTGAGTTTTTTTCTTTCGAGGAAAAAGAAAACTCTAACCTGCACAGGTTGTGGCGACTGCACTAGCCAGGCAGCCTTAATTCCTCAGGCTCAAGGACCCCCCCCCCCCCCCCATACACAGGAAGGTGTTATATTGGCAGTAAATGGCAGTATAGACACCTCAACTGACCTGCTACACTTATTATTTAGCAGAGTCCTGGAAAATGAAGAAATACCTGCAGACTTAAGAGAAGTATACCTTGTGAAATTGACTTAAAAAAGGGAACCTGCAGGAGTGTGAAAATTATCGAGTAATAATGCTATTATCAGTGCCTGCGTTGTGTTCATTACGGATTCAAAGAATATGCTTAGCAAGGTGGAGAAAGGAATGTTTCGTGTGGAATGGCTCTCGTCGCTTCAGAGGTCACAGATTGTGAGAATTGTATGGATATTTTGCCCTGGCCATGCGGGTGTGCGGGGGAATGAACAGGCTGATAGGCTAGCAGGGAATGCACCTCTCTCACATCTTGCCTATGGACATGGGGGAGGTGGTCGAGCGTTGTGGGACCAGGTGGAGAAGGTGGAGGAAAAGATTGAGAACCCATATGCGGAAAGAATGAGATTGCGGGGGATCAGCAGGGGTTCTGGAAGAATCTCAAAACTGAAAGGCAAGACCAGGAGAACATTTAATCAGATAGCGGTGGGAACGATTAGTAGTATGACTCTTCGCTGGATGTTGAACGAGAGGACTGAGCAAGTATGAGAATGTCCTAAGTGCAGTGATGTCGGTTCTTAACTCAACTCAACATTCTGGAGAGATTAAGAAATACCACTGATAAATAACTAAGGGATGAACAGACAGGCTTCCAATATAACAGATCCTGCACTGACCGACATTTTTCGTAATCCCGCATAATCACGTGGGGGAAAACAGCAGCTGTGAGAATCGGCAGTGGTTCACGCCACACTGGTAACTTACAGGATTATGTGAGCCAGTCGTTCAGAAAGCAAAGGCAAACTACTGAACGTAAAACTTGCCCAGTACATCAACAGCGCTGAAAAATGCTGGTGTTGACTGCAACGTTCTGTAAGGGATATGCAACATTTAAAAAAAAAAAAAAAACTGAACAGATAGTCACATTACATATAATATAGCAAATTACTTAACTGCATTTGCTACATTATATTGCAAGTGTCACTACTAATGAGGAATCCCTCCCTGTAGAGGCTGATGCGGCACCATGGGATCCCACAGAAAATTACTAACATAATAAGAGTAACATATCAAGATATAAAATGTAGAGTTCTTCATGAAGGAAAACTGACAACAGATACACTTGTGATTAAAACAGGAGTGCGACAGGAATGTCCTTTGCCACCATTACTATTCTTTACTGACACCAGAATTCAGTGGACTCTGATAAAGCAACTTGATGATTTGGATTTTGCCAACAACACTGCCAAGCTGCTAGTGTGGGGATGATGACTTGAGAATAATACAATGATTACTTGAAACAATGGCTCGTACGCACACAAATCTGGCAGATACACAGACAAAAAGATAAAGACAGACACAGTGGCAGCTGGTGTAACATTTATTACCAGAGGATGTACATTGCATACGCTCCCACAACAGGCTAAGATACTTTTAGTCCCAATAGACAGTCGTACATACTCTTGCACCTCTCGATCATCGGCAGTACACTTGATGGTCCTCAATAACGTCAACAAAGTCCAACTGTAGCAACCCTTTATTACACTGTACTTTCCTCTGTCACGCCTTAGTACAACTCAGTAGATCAGCTTATTACTCCTTGTACACAATGGATGACAACTCACTTTTTTTCCCGCTCCTTACACTTGACGATTAACACTGCTATCAACTACTGGTACTTTCCATCGCACATTCTAATTTGCAACAGCACATTCGTGTTCTTTGAATATTACCAGGAAGTCACTTTCACATCATCTTACAATGTAGGACATTGGTTGATAGCGTAAAGTGTGAATAGTATGTGAGTTATGTCAGAGTATTGCTGATCTAGTGTTATGTGTTGTCCATCCTATTTGTGTCCACTATATGACTTGTCACTAAGCTTGTATAACTTCTCGCTAAACTGTCTCGTGTCTGAATGAGAGGCTCTCTCTTTCCCTAACTCAGAATGACAACTCTGGAAGTAAGTTTTCTTCGTGCTAACAAGAATTTTGTCGCTAGAGCTCAATGGCTAGCCACTTGACTGGCTTTCTAGGCATGTTGAGTATTTATGTCTCGCTATAGTCTGATTCAGTTGAACTGTGGTGTAATGGTCTTTACTTCTTTACATCTCATCTTTCGGTTATAATTAACTCTATCTCAGTGGTTCTCAACCTTTCTTGGCCCATGCCCCCCCCCCCCCACATGTTGAGAATGTCATTCCTCCCCTTCTGTATTTCCTCCTATAAATTCCCCCCTCCCCCACCCTGCCCCTACATAGTATACGTAAAAATGGAAGCTAACTTTAATAACACATACTAGAACAAGTTCAGACGTCTACATAAAACATGATTTGTGGGCCTACTTACATTATAAGACGAATATCAGAAGGGTGAGGAGTACAGAAACGTAAAGTATGGAGGGTAAAACAATATCAAGTAATCAGTTCTTGTATTAACGCGATCTTGAAATAGTCTTCATCTCTTCATGGGTAGCAATGTGGACAAAGATGCGGGAACAGATAGAGAAATTAAAATAAGAATACAAAAGGAAAGAGATTTAATAGAATTCAGGAAATTTGTGGAAGCCGAAGGAAATTAAACTTAACTGCAAACTTAGAACTTTTACCTTCAACATTAAATCAGTAGTTCTACTGAAATGTGCCTGTCTGATCAGGATGGTGGTATAAACATTCATTCACGCTCATATTTTGACCTCTACAATGCTCAGAAACTCAGCATGCAAAACATCAGATAGTGAGTGATCGTGGAAATGATCATGTGTTCACACGCATCCATTTGGACTTACATTTACTGCAAAAATTGGTCTTTTTTTGGGCGTCCACTTGCTTTGAACTCAAGCGTAGTAATTTACGTCCCCAAGTCAAGGACAACAGGTCAACATTTTAGTCCAGCTGTCCAGTGTAGGGGTTGAACCGCTAACCTCAGCATCACCACAACGAATGTTTAAGAACACGCATTTCTACCCATTCGGCCATGCTGACCTGCAAATTGTCTGACTAGTCACATTCACTACTGCAATGGCTTGTAGGTATTATGCCTTTTTTTTTTAAAAGCACAATGTAACAAAGTCGTTTGTTAAGACGGCAAGGTGCCAGCACAAATCGGTACTATTGTATGGGTCAGAAACATGGAGAACTAAAATAATTACATATACACTACAAACAATTAAATGGTGCCAATGCAGAATAGGGCAACTAAAACAATAAAATCTAAGTTGCTTACCTTTCAAGCATAAGCTTTGCAATCTCTTGTTCCTTTTTCTGAATCTCTTGCCTAGCAGTCAGAAAAAGTGATGATATATTTTTGCTAAGCTGCTTCTTGCTCTCTCTTAATTCTGCATTTTCATAACGCAGCTTTTGATTCTCTTTCAGGAGCTCTGAGAGTTGACTCTGCACCTTTTATCATTAACAAAGCAGAAAGTTTATATTTAACAACCAACCTTAAACTACATGAATTGTGAGTTCTGAATCAATTGTCATGAAATATACACTTCTGAAGTATGATAATTTGCTTTGCTCAATGAAGGGGGCTGCGTGGTCTCGAGGTATGGTGTCCGCCTTGAGTGCTGGAGGTCCTGGGATTTTCTTCTCCTGGACTTCTAGTAATAAAATTACCCTGGTCTCTGGGTAGTGAGATCGGACGCCCGTGTGTATTGTTGCGCACGTAAAAAATCCCATGGCAGCTGGAAATCAAAAAAGAGTAGCCTAACGGCGCTGCCCAGGCAACATTTTAAGTGAAAAATCTACCCAAAGTATTTCAGAATCCTCGCCGATGCTACGGAGTTCGTGCACTGAGCTGAGTTTCTCCATACTCAGGTTTGAGTTTGGAGGAGAACGGAGCACTTATGGGTTGCACCCGTGTGCCGTGATGTTGATCCATCGACTAAACTAAACTCTGTTCAATGAAAATACCGCAGTATTTCAGAAGGTGTGATGTTTGAGCAAACTATTTGACAGGAACAAAACTACAATCACATAGGTACAGGTACATTGGCCAGCTCTAAGAGCAGTAACTAGAAATTTAAAAACTTGCATATGGCTAATATTTGCATATGAAATGCTTTGCTGAGATCTACATCTTCGATGATCATACCAAAGGATTCACTGACATTTAAGTTAGTCACTGTCAAAAACTATCATTTACTGCCAATATAGTACCTTGCGGTGTATGGCAGGGGGGTCTTGAGCCTGAGGAATTAAGGCCGCCTGGCTAGTGCAGTCACCGTTAACTGTGCAGGTTAGAGTTTTCTTTTTGCACCTGACGGGAAGAAACTCCACACTTTACTGAGGATTCGAACCTGGGTCTCCTGAAGGAGAATCCGGCATTCTAGACACTCGGCCAGCCACTGTGTTCCAACTCCAGTTATTAGGTACAGAAATACACCTATTCCCACCCCAGCAGTAAAAGAATCTGTCCCTCTGTACGTCAAATCCGATTGCATTTACCAATTCACATGCAGTTGCAAGTCTACCTATATCCGCAGAACAGAGCGGCAGTTACACAGCACGGTTGTTGAACACATACCCAACTGGATTGACAAGATACTACACACAGGCGATAGCTGCATGGGAAGACAGACACACCACAATTACAAACTTCCTGCATTATCCATTGCCTAGCACACTTTGGAAACTGGTCATGTAATTGCAGAGACAAACGCTTTTCATGTTTTGCTTAATACACAAAATAGTTGCTTGTTAAAGTTTGCAGAAGCCATCATGATTAATCTACATAGGCCACTTTGGTGGAAACAGAAAGGCATCTTAGTCAGTTTAAAATTACCGTGATAGACAATTGACATTACTGTGTGAACATGTGTATATTTGAGCTTAAAGGATTTATCTAGTTATTTTACTTTATGTTGTATGAATTCTGCAGTAAGTACCTGATGAGATGCAGCGAAATATGCCTGGCAATAAATCGACTAAGCTATTATTTGTGAATTATTTGTATAATTTGGATATCTGGTCAATGCGTAACCTATCTCGCCAAAAGTCTGCCTATTCATCACTCAACCAATGGCAGCTTTTAATGATCCCCAAAATGATCCGGCTTAATGATTTCACAGGAACTGACAATAACATTTCTCTATTCTTCTTCTTCTTTCGTGCGCTTGAAATATATCTATAACTGCAATGTTGTCTCTTGTATGAATTTAATTGTCTTTTTTAGTTCACGCAGCGGTCAATAGAGTTTATCTTCCACTGTTGTCTCTCTAGGCCAGATGGTTTGTCTAGATCTGTTGTGTTTTGGGCAGTCTTGGAGTATGTGCTCTGCTGTCTGCGACGCCCATCCACAAGTGCACATGGCTGATTCACCAATCTTGAATTATGTATACACCTGGTTGCGTAATCTATTGTGTCCTGTTCTGAGGCGCAGAATAATGACTTGTTCTGGTCTGTCCATAATGTGGTAGTCATCTTGAGCAGATTTTGGTGGCTTTCTGACTGATTTGATCATTTTTTTATTTTGGTGGTATGTAACAGGCACATCAAGCTGTTCTTTTGCTCCTTCCTTAGCCAATCAATTAGCTCTGTAGTTTCTGGGTACTCCACAGTGGGATGGTATCCACTAGTATGGTGACCTTATGCTGACTGCTAAGTTCAGAAAGTAGTGTCCTTAGTACTGGCAATTTCCCAGACAGGAGCGCCTGAGTACTGATTTTGCATCTGTCAATAGCACCACAGATTGTGTACCATGGCTGGTATTTAGTAATTTCTCTGTTGCTATCTTGATTGCCTCAATTTCAGCATCATAGTTATGGCAGTACTTTCCTGTTGGTACTCTGGCCGTGTCCCTAGTATTATTTGGGTATTCTATGTACACTCCCGCTCCTCCATTTCGAACAGCATTTTGTGCTGACCCATCTGTGAAGACTCAGATCCAGAGGTCCTGTGGGTATTCTTCATCAAGGAAGGTGAAAGTGACTGTTCCGCGCTGTAGTGCTGTTCTGTTCTTTCTTGTCAAATATTCCTCTAGTTTTTGTCTGGATGTGTTGTAACAGTCTATGCTCATCTTTCCATGGAGTTCGCTCTGTAATAGTTTTCAGGGGGATACCAACTGTAGGCAGATCGGTGGTTTCTCTGCAGTCGTTTGGCCTGGTGGATAAAACTGCTTCTTTTCAACCACCCTATAACTAAGTTTTCAAATCTGTTCTTCATAGTTTAGTTTAGCTGACGGATCAACATCACGGCACACGGGTGTAACCCATAAGTGCTCTGTTCTCCTCCTAACTCAAACCTGAGTCTGGAGAAACTTAGCTCAGTGCATGAACTCTGTAGCACCGGCGAGATACAAATTTTTCATGGGATTTGACTTAAGTAGCTCTGTTTTGATGTTGCTTAAATCTTTTATGTTCATTCTTTTCCTTTATACTTCTAATAATGGTTTCAGGCATTTTCTATGCGTTGTTTTCATTCCTTTTTTCCAAGGACTTCATAAACATAATTCATTCCAAATGCCTTTAACCAGCTGCCAGCAGCCTTTTATAAGACCAGTAGACTAACCATAATCGTACATTAGTTTCTCAATTATGTCAAGGATTCAGATGAAGGGTTAATGGTAGATAAAACCAAATGAGTTAATCAGTGGAAAACCGCAAACAGAACATCAAACATTAGACAATGGGTCCAGAGAAATACAAAGAAACCAAGCTAGTGTCAACAGAGTTAAATATAGTGACAACATAATGTGTATTAGGGTGGCAACTCGTTACTGATAGATTGAGATTCACCAGCTATGGGAGATATAATCTGTTGAGCTAAATCCTTGACAGAGGGGCGCTCTGTTTTAGGACTGCCTCCAGTACAGATGTTTATGTGAGCTCGTCCAATGTCTACTCATCGCCATAATTCGGCTATTTGTTACCGCCTTTGTTCAACTACCTATGACTGTATAACTACTCCATGTTATGCCTCGATTTGTTCAACCACTGTGGCACAGAATGCCATCAAATGAAGCTGTGTGAAACGGTCATCCATTGTATTTTAATTGGCACTGCCATGTCCATGTTGTAAGAGAAATGACCATCTGAGAGCATCTGGCCATCATGAAGGTATGAGAGATTCACAGTTAATGATTTATGACCCAGTAACATTACACGAGAGCTCAAGTGTGAGACCAAAGTTTGAAATTTGGTCTAAATAACCACATGCACAGCTGACAGTGGAATGCGAGGAAGAAGAATAGTAACTTTGTGGAGAATCTGAACTTATACTTGCAAGAGTTTATTGGTGGGTAAAGAAAACCCACAGAACAAAACTTGTGTGTAACCCATGAGTTGTGTTCAATCTATTATCATTAATGCCATAGTTTTGTTCACCTTGTTCTTCTGAGACCATGAGTCACCAATCAAAATTATAACCATTTCTCTTATTACCTATAGCACTTTGAAATTGCATATAACGTTCCTCCAAATTTGATTTATCCTTATAATTGTGTTTAATGCACATCACCAGATCATATTCATGTCTTTCTTTTCTGTGATTCTAAATGCTGCAGTTATTTTTCTAGAAGTAACTATTTCCCATTGTGTTAATGTTTTCTCTGCTGGTCAGATAGAATTAGAATAACTATTTCATTGTGAGGGGCATTTTATTCTGTATGAACGATGAAGAGCGGTTTCACTTGTGTCTAGAATTTTTTTTCTTCTTGCTAGTTTCCATTTGGTTTCACATAATCCCAATAATAGTCTCACATTAAATTTCGCATATCACTTGCGCTGTTTTTTGTAACTCATAATTTTATATATTATCTATATATAAAACTCTGCAGCTGAGCAGAGCAGGGCACTCACTTGTCCTGACAGTCGGAAATGGCTGTCAAAGGCAGAGTTAAAAGACCACCATGTGAATGTGGAAGGCAAAGGGAAACCACCACATTATCTTCCCAAGATTTCATGCTGATTAAAATGTTGGAAGATACCAACATTGATGGGAAAGATTTAAGAATAATAAAGAATATATACTGGAACCAAGTAGCAGCAATTAAAATGGGAAATAAAGAGGGTAGTTACGAACAAATAAAGCTAGGAGTACGACAGGGGTGTGTCTTGTCACCCGATCTCTTCTCCCTATATAGCGAAGTAATAATGAGAGAGATCAGAAATATTAATCGGAGGATATAATATAAACAATATACACTATGCAGATGATACAGTATTGGTGGCGGATAATGCAACAGACCTACAACAATTATTGGACATTGTAATATCAGAGAGTGCACAGAAAGGACTCTCCTTGAATATCAAGAAAACAGTAACAATGGTGATATCAAAGAAAATGGGGACACGAAAATGTGACGTAGAAATAGAAAGGGAAATTCTCAACCAAGTGGATAATTTTAAATACCAAGGGCACTTATAACATCAGATGGAAGATGTACAACAGAGATTAAGAGCAGAATAGGGCAGGCAAAAGCTGCATTTCAGAAAATGAAGAGTATCTTATGCAATAAGTCGCTATCAATGAATGTAAGAAAGAGAGTGTCGAAATGCTATATAGAACCAGTTTTGCTGTATGGCAGCGAATCTTGGAATGTAAATGAACAAATTAGGAAGAACTTAGAAGCAACAGAGATATGGTTTTTAAGACGAATGTTGCGAATTCCTTGGACTGCCAGAGTAACTAACAACGATTGCCTGAAAGAGGCTAATGAAACTAGAACACTATATACAACAATAAGAAAGAGACAAACAGCTTTCTTTGGTCATGTGATGAGAAGAGAGGCGTTGGAGAACATCGTGACAACTGGAAAGATCGAGGGGAAGAGAGGCAGAGGCAGACCAAGAGAAAAGGTGCTGGACGGATTGAGACGGTGACATGGAGGAATATCATCAGCAGAGTTGACCCAGAACACCAAAGACCGAGATCCGTGGAGAGCCATGAACGCCGGCACGGCACTTGATGATAATGATAATTATATATGATCAATGCCTTAGGAGAATATGGGATAGACCAGGTTACCAACTGCCGAACACTATATGATGCTGGAGATATACCTCCTGAATTACGTAATTCTATATTTATTGCAAGCTCGAAGAAATCAGGAGCCTTGCAATGTGATCAACATCAAACAATTCGTATAATGAACCACATTACTGCGATTTTGCTAAGAATCATAATGCAAAGAGTTAGAAAGAAAATACAACCTGAAATAGGGGAAGAGCAATGTGGGTTCACAGAAGGCAAGGGTAGAGTAAATGCTGTGAATTTGCTGAGAACATAAAGTGAGCGTTACATAGAAGTAAACAAATGTCTACATCTTTGCTTTATTGAGTACACAAAGACTGTTGACAAAGTAAGACATGTCAACATGATGAAGATGCTTGCAGTTTTCACAAATTGATGGGAAAGACCGTAAACATATATTTGAAGCAACAAGCTGCCATACTACATCAACTATTATTAAGAGAGGTGTGCAACAAGGATGTGTAATGTCTCCAGATCTTTCCCCCTATATAGTGAACATATTTTTAGATATGTAGAAGATATATGAGGAATCCCCATTGGAGGAAGTAAGATCAATAAGATTAGATATATGAGGATGATACAGTACTGATTGAAGCCAATGAACAGGATCGACAAAATTAGTAGAAGCGGTCGTTGTACACAGTGAACAACAAGAGTTTAAATTGTAAAATGACATATATTATGGTCGTCACTAGGAAGAAAGACAAACCACAACGTAATATACAGGTAAATGGGAATATTCTTAAACAAGTGAATCGGTTCAACTACCGCGGAACAGTCATAACATCTGATGGGAAACATACTGACCAATAAAAAGATGTCAACTGCAATAAGAAAACGAGTGTTGAATTGCTACATAGAACCTGTACTTTTGTATGAATGTGAAGTGTAGACAAACTGAAAAACATTTATTGGCAGTGGCAATGTGGTTTCTGAGAAAAATGCAAAGAATACCATGGTCAGATAGAAATATCAATGAACAAGACCTACAAGAAACAAATGAAAACCGTAAACTGATTACAGAAATTAGACGTAGGCAGTCAATATTTTTTGGACACATAAGAAGAAATAAATTAGAGAACTAGGTGACAATTGGCAAAATTGAGAGGAAAAGAACAAAGGGAAGGCAGAGAGTAAATATCAGGATGGCTTGGCCATGTGGCATGGTCGAGACAAGGACACAGAGCTGATACACAACTCTGGTGATCGTGTGAGATTGGGAAATATTATCGGTCTGGCACAAGATGATGATACACAAACCATGAAAATAAATTACCATTAAAACATTCATTGCATATGATAAATACAAAGGGGAGAAAACCGAAGTGCCCTACATTCTGAAACAGTTAATCAAATACAGCACTGGTAACTCATTTTAACACTGAAAATCAAAATCTGTTTCTGAACTAAACAAAACAAAATGTTTTAAAACACCCAAAATAATGTCCCACAGCCAAAATTACATATCAACTAAAGGCCACAATCAACAATAAAGAAATTGAAAGTTTCAGAAACTTGACACCATAATCAATAACATCGGGAACTGTTCAAAAGAATCAGACCCAGGCTAGTCATAGCGATGCAGAAATTAAACAGTATTAAGAACCTATGACACAACACCAGCAAACAATTGACAGTAACATTTTTGAAAATGCCCACCTTTCCAATGGCAACATATGAATGAGCCATGTACCATTTCTTAATCACCAAAGAAGAGAATTAGGCTTAAATGTTACAGTAAAAATCTGTGAATATTAAACAATGGCTAAAGGCCTTGGAGCAGTGGATGACAAAAGAAAGAAGAAAGAAGAAGAAAAGAAATACTGGAATTTTAATCGATCAAAACATCGAAGAAAACTGGCTGATAAACAGTATCATGTCTGGGAAACTAAAATACTTTGGCCATATGAAACATCACCAGTTGCTTGGAGATAACAGTGATGGAAGGCATGGTCCTTGGAGGAAAAAACAGGGGTCAACCAGCACGGTGATGGACACAGGATGTTGCAAACACCTTGGGCATGAGAAATCGCAAGAGACTAAGAAACTGATCAGAGCGCCATGATGAGAACTCTTTCCAGTTTTGTCAATTGTTTTTGATGGTTGTGCACATGACAGTTTTGGTATCAATGTAAACAAATTTCTTTCAAATGTATAAGGGGCGTCCATTTGAAATCCATTCATGCCGCACCGCACGTAATTGCGTAAGTTGAACATGATCATGTCATAGTCATGTGATAAGTGCTGACCAATGAATAAAAGAGCACATGCTTATCGTACCATGATGCACAGGTTCTGTTTCTGACCATTGAGAAAATGGCCGGGTTGATCCAAAAATCCATCCAAAGAAGCTCAAAGAGCGGTGATTCAGTTTCTTTCATTTGAAGGATGTCAACCAGTGGACATTCATTGAAGAATGCAGGCAGCATACGGTAACAAATGTGTGTTGAAGACAACAGTGACAGACTGAGTACAAATGTTTTGGAAAGGATGTCAGTTCACGACAGATCTTCGACAGCCGGGTGAAGCGCATACTGTTGCAACAGAAAAAACCATCGCCAAACTGTTGCAACAGAAAAAAACATCGCCAAAATTGATGCAGCAGTACAGATGAACCGTTGTCGAAGCATACATTCACTAGCGAAAGAATTTGGGACAATTCAAAAGGTCGTTCGTAAGAAACTGCAATATCGGAAGGTGTGTTCACAGTGGGTACCACGGATGTTGACCGACCACCAAAAAGAGGAACGCATGGGATGGTGTTTGAACCACTTGCTGCATTACAGAGTGGAGGATAATCCATTTCTCTTCCGCATAGTGGCAGGCAATGAATCATGGTGTCACCACTTTGAGCCGAGCGGCAAAAGAGAAAGCATGCAATGGAAGCATGCTGGATCACCAAAACCCAAAAAATTCAAGTTACAGGTTTCCGCTGGTAAGGTTACGCTGAGCACATTTTTTTACCATGAAGGGCTATTGTTGGCTTACTTTAAAGAACCTGGTGTCAACTGTACCCACTACTTGCAAACACTAGACAAGATGCAAAAAGCCATCAAGAATAAACGACCCGGCATGTTTTCTCACGGTGTGATTTTGTTCCAAAAAGCCCCATTTTTAAAAAAATGTGATTTCAAAATGGTGTCACCAATTATGAAATGACTAAAGATATAACATCTGTAAATAGTAATCACACACTGAGTACCACAATTATATCACACACTGGTTACCACAATTATGCAAACTACAACAAGCAAAAATATTGCAAGTGACACAAAACTTCATGTTAATGATCTTCCTGTTGGTTCTTGTTAGTTTTCCCAGTCTTTTAAACAAAATCCTTTTACCTTTCTAGTACAATTTTGAAGACCTTACTGCTCTAAATTTGTTTACCAGATTTTCATGAGGTTCTCTACCCTAGTTATATGTGCAACAAAATAAAAACAAAACTATGTAAACAATCTAAAATGACTAAAATCTCACCTTGTCTATAGTGTGAACTGTTAGTGCTTCCATAAACAGATCTATCTTACTTTCCTCTTCCTCTGGCTCAGGTTTTGTGTAACTGAGAGGAAGAGGCTGTGTACACATCTTGCCAATCTATGATATAAGAAGGATGCTTAGGTATAGCTCCTCTAAAACAACTGATTGTTAAAAGGTGAAAAGCATTGGCTGATTAATTAGGACATTTTGTCATATGCAACATATGCTTCAGAGATAACAAAACACTGTTGTGCCATAGCATTGCAGCTTAATTATAACTGGATCTTTGTTCTAGGGGAAAAAGGTCTGAAGAATTACACATTCCCATCATACATATAATGAACCATTTTCACTTAGGCTGGCCATATACTGTGTCTTACACTGTCACCCATCTGACTTGAAACCCGCCACAGAACCAATTTACTTGTTTAAGAATTTTCCCTTGGAAATTAAGTTGTGGTATTTCTTCTTGGAGATAACCATGATGTTTTCATATAATTTAGTTTTAATCCTAGTTGCTCATTGTATGCAGTAACTGCACATACTAAATGCTGCACATCCTGTTCATTGTCTACAATTAGCACTTATCATCCACATATCTTATATTATTGATGCTCTGTTCCTCGATGGAAAGTCATCTTATAGCTTCTAATTGTATGATATTTTCACTATATAGGGGGGAAAAGGTCTGAAGACATTACACATTCCTGTCACACATTTTCTTGATGGGCTGGTATTGTTTACCTACTTCATCAAGTTTTATGGCCGTTTTGTTTCCAATTATGTTTGTTATTTTACACACTGAAGCCCCTTCCCATCTGCAGAAGTCTTTATCATGTTGACATGTCTTACTCTATCGATAGCCTTTGTGTAGTCAATGAAGCAAAGATGTAGGTCTTTCTTTACTTCTATTGAACGCTCTATTAGTGTTCTCAACTAATACACAGAATTTGTTGTACCCTTGCCTTTAACAAAAAACCCACATTGTTCTTCTATGTCAGGTTATATTTAATTCATAACTTTTTGCATGATAATCCTTAGCAATATCTTTGTGATGTAGCGCATTCTGCTAATTGATAAATGTTGATCACATTCTTGATATCTTCAGAATTGCAATATTAAATCAGGACATACGTTTCCATTATTGTATTGTGTTCAGCAGTCTGGTGACCTGTTCTATTCCACTCTTCAAGGCAATTGATCATTTCTGTTCAGATGTCCGACCTAGGGTTTTTACAGTTTTCATATGGTTAAGATCACTGTAAGCTTCCATCTTCAAAATTTGTGGTCCTTTATTATTATAGGAAATATGATACTGTTCCATGAATCGTTATAAAGGTCTTTCACATATTCTGACCATGTATTCAAAATCTGATCCGTGTCCATTTTGGTTGTTTTCTTTGGTTTTCAGGCAATTTTCTGATGTGTATGTTCTTTTGTTAGTGAGGCCATTAATTCTCTTATGCATTAATTGGGTATTCCCTTTCCTGTCACCAATGGAGTGAAGCAAGGATGTGTCCTGGCACCAACACTGTTCAGCTTCATGTTTTCAGCCATGTTGATGAATGCCTTCGAGAACGACAACATTGGAATAGACATCAACTACCTTTTGGATGGAAAGTTATTCAATCTCAGAAGGTTGAAAGCTAAAACCAAAATTAACAGTGACACCGTCAGAGAGCTCCTGTTTGCTGATGATTGCGCTCTATACGCCAACTCAGAGGCGGACATGCAACATAATGTTTCAGCTTTCTCACATGCCTGTGCCAACTTTGGGCTCAATATCAACTTGGAGAAGACTGTAGTTATGTACCAGCCAGCTCCAGGGAATAATCACACTGTGCCGAATATCAAAGTGAATGATCATAGACTAAGTGTTGTGGACAAATTCACCTATCTTGGCAGCACTGTGTCACAAACTGCCACAATTGATGACGAAGTGAATGCAAGAATCTCCAAGGCCAGTGCGGCCTTTGGCAGACTGTACAAGAATGTATG
Organism: Cepaea nemoralis; assembly: GCA_014155875.1. NCBI lineage: Eukaryota > Metazoa > Mollusca > Gastropoda > Stylommatophora > Helicidae > Cepaea > Cepaea nemoralis. Next base: position 1,231,351 of record JACEFZ010022299.1, on the reverse strand, counting down.
GGACAGAACTGGAATAAGCCTGCAAACAAAGCTAAAAGTCTACAAAGCAGTTGCATTATCCACACTGCTATATGCTTGTGAAACCTGGACTGTTTATCAGCGACACGCTAGGAAATTAAACCACTTCCACAGTCTGCCTAAGGAAGCTACTGAAGATTAAATGGCAAGACAAGATTCTGGACTGATTCTATAGAAGTCCTAGAAAGAGCGTCCATGCCCAGTATCCACACTATACTGATGAAGAATCAGATTCGCTGGGCTGGTCACTTGACTCTCATGCCAGATCACAGGCTCCCTAAATGAATTTTTTACAGCAAACTGCGTTGTGGTAAACGCTCCCAAGGTGGCCAGAGGAAACGCTTTAAAGACACTCTGAAAATCTCACTGAATGCTTTTGGAATTCATCATGACACCTGGGAGGCTGCAGCCAGAGACCAAAATTCGTGGCGTGCATCATTACGCAAGGGTGCAGTCATATGTGAGGCAACCAGGACTGCAAGAGCTGTGAAGAAAAGGCAGGACAGAAAAACCACTGCAGGAAATCCTCCTCCAGAAACGTCAAGCATTCTTTGCCCACATTGTCAAAGAACATTTCGAGCCAAAATAGGCCTTATCAGTCATCTTAGAACCCACGGCTCCATACCTTCAACCCCACTGGATGAAATGAATGGTCATCATCATTCTTGATGGACAAACAACAACAATTGGGTATTTCAGGTGTTGTGTTTTTTTTTTTTTTAATTCTCCTGCAATTTTTCTTTTGTCTCTTCGCATAATTTTCTGATTTTCCTTTGAATATCATATATTTCATTATTATTTTTGCTGTCTCTTATGTGTGGTAAAATGGTGACGGAGGAGCTGTGTTTTTATTAGAATGCCGCTGTTCTGTTTTTCTGGGGAGGATGTGGTGTATTTCGTAAACCGTTTTCAGAATGTGTTCATAAGAAACCACAAAAGGCAGGCGGGGGTGGAATTTTGAGGGCAGCCAACAGATAGTGGTTGGTTATGATCTCAAGTTTTGCGATGGTAGGCAGAAGATCTCTAAAGAGACAATAGCTACAGTCACCGAACAGCATGGTCACTGCCAGGAAGGAAAGCAATGGCAAACTACCTTCTTTAAAGATGCCAAGTTCATCATGAATCGTCAAATCACAGAACATCACAAATGTATAGCTAGCTAGTCTTTCCTCTTGGGCCTAAGGCGGCGCATAGGGCAGAAGTCGTGGCTCTCCATGTTTGTGCGTAGCGCTAACATTTAGAGCCAGAAATCTGATTCTGTAACAATGGTGAGTTTTATGGTGGCGGATTGTCAAGCCGCCGATCAACCGACTCAAGTCAAGCTAGAAGAAAACACGCTCCGTCATCCTGACCCAAGCCGGAAACTCTGCAAACCCTCCGATGGCAGCCTCGCACCACCGGCCCACCAGCCAAGCACGTGAATAAGAATATCGTGGCACATCCGGGCGGGATTCTGACTTAGAGGTGTTCAGCCAGAATCCCTCAGATGGTAGCCTCGCACCATTGGCTTATCAGCCAAGCACGTGAACCATCAAATACTATACCTGTTAACAAAAATAGTAGTGTGTTTTATTACATGACGTTACACTCAATACTCGCATTTATTGTGCGTAGTTTGTCCATCAAGAATGATGATGATGACCATCCATTTCATAAAGTAGGGTTGAACGCATGCAGTTAATGTAGGCAAGTGCCTATTCTCACTCTCGCTTCTGCTGTCGAACTATTTTTGTAGCCTCTTTACATTCATTTCTATATTGGTCTTCTTTTTGGATGTTGTTGATGTCATTTAGCCATAGCTGTCTGGCATTCTTTTTCCTAATGACTGCTTCTTCACATTTTGGATTGAACCATCTGTTCTTTCTATGCGTGGTTAACACTCCGAGACATTCTTCTGCGGTAGATTGAATTGTATTCTTGATGTTCAACCAAGTTTGGTCAACGCTTTCCTCCAACGGGTTTTGTAGAATTTCAAGTTTACATTTTATTTCATCTGCAAATTTCTCTTTGACTGTAATTTCTTGTAGTTTTTCTCTGTTATATGTTGGATGTAACTTTTGTAGTTTAGCATAGCAAGCTCTCTTAAGTTTTATTTTAAATTTTGCCCCAACGAGGAAGTGGTCGCTGTGGCACTCAGCTCCTCTATAGCTACTAACTTGTTGTATGTTTGATGCATGTCTGTTGTTAATTAAAATGTGATCTATTTGATTATAGGTTCTCTTGTCACATGACTTCCAAGTTTGTTTATGTATATCCTTTCTTTGCAGTCTGGTACTGCTGATCTGCAGTCCTTTGGCTTCTGCTAGGTTGATAACTCTCCATCCTTTATCATTTGAAGTGTATGTAGGCTTTCCATACCAGCAACTTTTTTATGAGTTTGCTCTCTGCCTATTTTTGCGTTGAAGTCTCCCAGCACAATCAGGATGTCCTGTTTGGGGGTTTCTTCTATGACATCTTCCAGATCATTATAAAAGTCTTCTTTAATATCATCTTCTTTCTCTTCAGTAGGTGCATGTACATTAATCATCGTTATAGTTTTCCATTTACCTTTTATTCGTAATTTACTAATCCTATCATTAACAGTTTTAAAGTTTAGAACGTTCCCCCATAACTCTTTTTTGATGACAAATCATATTCCTAATTCATGTTTATTTTGGGTGTTTTCTCCATATATTATAATCATTCCATTTTGCTCTAAAGTACCCTCTCCTGGCCACCTTATTTCTTGAATTGCTGTTATATCCATTTTATACTCAACCACCTCCCGGGTTAATTCTTCGGCCACTCCAGCTCGATATAGTGTCCGTACATTCTTCTTCTTCGTTCACGTGGATTTTTTCCCCGGATGTGACTGTGTTGTGCCTGTTTACAGCAGAGCTGCATTCTTGCGCCGTTAGGCCGACACATCCGACTTCTGCGGGCATTTGTTGACCGGGTTAACCTTCCCGGGGGTTTCTTAGGACGTTTGAATCTCACTGTTGTGGTGTTATCCCCCATCCTAGCTGGCCCATATAGAACAGCCAAAGACATCCTGGTCAACCCTCAAGGGAAGGCAGGGGCAGACTATGGGCATTCCCCGCCATCCAAGGAGGCTTCCATACTTGCAGAGCAGACACACAGCGCTTTGGTACTGGACTCACACAAGGAATCGTCACGTCCTGCACATGGCTGCTTAGCCTCACTTCCGTATATTGGGCCTTCCGTTCACTATAGGCTGTTCCTCCGGAAACCAGAAGAATGCAGTCTGCAGATGACATCCACACAGTGAGCTTTCGATTCAGACTTTCCACGTAATGGATTTGCTATCCAAGCAATACTCCATTTTGTGCCACTAGGACACTTTTTCCACCTTTTATGAAGCCCACACAGTGAACTTTCGATTCGGACTTTCCACGTAATGGATTTGCTATCCAAGCAATATTCCATTTCGTGCCACTAGGACACTTTTTCCACCTTTATGAAGCCCATACAGTGAGCTTTTGATTTGGACTTTCCACGTAATGGATTTGCTATCAAAGCAATATTCCATTTCATGCCTCTGGGACGCTTTTGTAACCGACATACCTGTGGTATGAAGTGTGGCAGTGTAAATACTTCTTCATGCACCTTTAAATGTCAACCTGAATGTAGTTAAAGTAAGCTGCAGTCAACTTAAGCTTGTTGATATCTCCATAGAGCTTGTCCTCAAATGAAGCAGGCGTGGGTCAAAATATCTTTCTCTGTTCTGCAGAAAAGTTTAGCTGTCATTTTACCAGTTCCACAATTACATTCATCAGTATCTCCTATCTTTAGTTTATTGAACAAGTGGTGTTTCAGCCTGTTATGTCCTGTGCGGAGTCTGAAGATTGCTACTTGTTCTCTTCGGTCGAGTTTGTAATATGCATCATCCTTCTGGTGGCCTGGATGCTCTGATTCCCATTTGGTTCTATAAGTGCTTTTTATAAACCTTTTTGCCTCATTATAGGTTATGTCTATGTCAGGCTGTGGTAATCGTCCACCCTCTTTTGCTAGTCTGTCAGCCTCTTCATTTCCAGGTATACTGCAATGTGATGGGATCCACTGTATTACAACTTTTTTGGATTTCTGGCATAGACCATGGAGTGCTGCTCTTAGGTCAGCTAGTTCTGTGCTGTTTTTGCTCTTCAGTATTGAGACAGCTGACTTTGCATCTGTGAAGATAGCTATTTGCTTCTCTTTATTTTCCTCCATCAAGAGCATTTCTGCTGCAGTTTTCAAAGCCTCTACCTCCGCTTTGAAGTTACTTGAAAATTGTCCAGTTGCCACTGACTTTTTTTTTCACTCCATTTTTTAAATTAAGGAGAATTCCTCCTCCTCCATTTTTAATTGAATCTTTGGCTGATCCATCTGTATATGCATGGGTCCAATTGCTGCTTGGGTAATGTTCTTTTATGTAGTTTAGGGTTATTTTTCTTCTTTCAGTTTCATTCTGAGTGTTCTTTTTCTCAATACCAGGAATGTTTTCTATCATCTCAGGCAGTTGCTGCTGTCTCCAAGCTGGGAACTTGTGTGCATTGTAAATGGGTTTGACTGTTGATATGTTAAGTATGGGATCTGCCCTAATCTTTCGTTTTGCAGTTTCTACAAAGTTGCTACGCTTCAGTCTTCCCTTTCCAAAACCATTAAACCTGTTATACATAGGGTGGTCTGTCAATCTTCTAAATTTTTCTGCTTGTTGCTGGGCTCTGCTATCTCCTCTATCCTCCATTGGTTGTAAACAAGTGATCTTTTCTAGTTCATTAATAGGCGTTGTCTTCAGGCTTCCAGTTATGATTCGCATTCCTTGATTTTGGACTACTTATTTTGTTAAAGTTTGACTTAGCTGCTGTTGCCCAAGCTGCAATGCCATATTCCAGTACTGGCCTCACCCGTCCAGTATATAACTTCTTGAGAACTTTCTCATCTGCTCCCCACGTTGTACCAGCAAGCTTTTTCATGATTGCCATTCTTTGCCTTGCTCTTGTTCGATTTTTCTCAACCTGTGTCTTCCATGTCAGGCGACGATCAAAGGTGACTCCTAGATAGTTTGGATTTTCTTCATGGCGCAATATTTTTCCATTCAATACCAGCTTAGGTTGCTGAGTTTTATTTGAGAGGGAGAACACTGTGCATGTTGTTTTCTCCTCACTTATCTTCACTAGCCATGATTTTGACCAGTCCTCTAGCGCTAATAAGGCTTGCTGTATTCTGCTGTTAGCTGTACTAATATATTCTTCAGATGTCCATATGGCTAGGTCATCTGCAAAGGAGGATGTGTGTACTCTGGCTGGAAAATTTTCCGTGATGTCATTTATATATGCTAGGAATAATGTTGGTGAAAGAACTCCTCCTTGGGGGACACCTTGCTCCAACATCATTTTGCTTGTTTGTCCTTGTACTTTTGTCCTGGCAGTTCTGTTCTCAAGGTAGTGGCTGATCCATTTATACATTTTCCCACAAACATGCATTTTTTGCAGTTTTACTTTCAGTCCTTCCTTCCATACTTTATCAAATGCTTTTTCTAAATCTATCCAGACTGCTAGTGTGTGCTTTTTCTCTTGGAAAGCATCCTCTATTTCCTGAGCTATATAGGTTATTTGATCTTCAGTGGATCTATACTTTCTGAATCCTGCTTGGTATGGAGTTAAGAATTGGTTTTCTTCCAGATGCCATGTAAGCCTGCCATTGATAATGCGTTCCACTAATTTTCCTACACAGATAAGTAGACGGATAGGTCGATAGCCATTTGGTTCTTCCAGGTCTTTTCCTTTCTTTGGGACTGGTATTTAGTATAGCTTCCTTCCATGCCTGTGGGACTATTCCTCTCTTCCAGCTGTAATTTAGGATTGCTAGTAGTTTCTTTTTTGCCTTAGTGCCTAGTCCTATTAGCATTTCATTTGTGATTCCATCCTTTCCTGGTGATTTCTTCTTTTTTAGGGTATTCATTGCCCGTTCCATTTCTTCCATTGTTAGATTTGCCATCATATATTCTGCTGCTGTCTCTGTATTACTATGATGTATCTGTTTGTCCTTGATTGCTTTCTTCTGTTCAGTTGTAATATCAATGTGGTTTGCACTGGCATAGTGTTCCATTAGTGCATTTGCAGCCTTTTTTCCTGTAAGCAAGGTATTTCCTTGTTTAATTGTTATTTGTTTGTTTCTAGGTTCTTCATTGTTCATGGCTTTCACTAGTTTCCATAGTTTGTTTCCATCCCTGTCAAAATTCAGGTTTTCTGTTTTTTCCCTCCAACAATCTCTTGTTGTTTGATTTACTGTTCTCTTATATTTTGCTGAGATGGCTTTGAGAGAGATGTTCACTTCAGTTGTTTGTTCTCTCTCTGCTGTCTTCCTGGCATCTTCAACTTTGTCCTCCAAAATTTGTAGTTCTTCAGTCCAGTATGGTTTGTAATTTTTCCTCGCTCCTCTTGGAATAGGCTCAGTGGCCACCTGTATTATTGCTCTGTTTAGACTTTCCACCATTTGCTTCATGTTGCCATATTGTGTATTTATGTTTTCACAATATTTGTCTGTTAGTATGGCAAATCTGTCCCAATCTGCTCGTTTGTAATTCCAGCGGGGCAAAGGCTTTTGTTCCTGTGGAACATACTCCATATTCATTACAAGCTTGATTGGTCTGTGGTCACTACCTGCTAATTGGTCAAGCACATGGCGATCGATTTTGTGGAGGATGTCTCCTGTGCAGAAAGCTAAGTCTGGAGTAGAAGTGGTAAACCATCTTCTGGAGTAGAAGCTCGGTGTGTCATCCGCTTTGTTGAGTAGATGGAGATTTGAGTCTATTTCCCAGTCCTCCACTTCATCTCCTCTTTTGTCAGTATCTGGGTATCCCCATATTTCTGAACGGCTATTAAAGTCTCCGACAATAATGCAGTTTGTGTCAGTTATTTTCATGTTTGAGAGTGTACGGTCCTTATCTGCTGGGCTATACAGATTGTAAATTCTTATTTTCACGTCCTTTATCATTATATCAACACCTATAATTTCCGTTTGGTTGTCAGACACCACAGATACTTCGCTGCAAGGTATTGTATTTCGTATAAGTATCAGAACTCCTCCTTTGTGTCCTTGGCGATCGAAACGTGTGGCCTGGTATCCTCTGACTGAGAATTTGCGATCGGCATTGAGGTGTGTCTCTTGAATGCATGCCACATCTATTCTATCTGTATGAAGACGCTGTGTTAGGGGGTTTAAATTATATATTCTGGGGGGAGAGAAAAGGCAAAGAGGTGTAGCAATTATCTTGGATCCGGAAACATCAAAATCTGTTAAAGGATATGGGCAGTGCCAGACAGGGTTCTACTGGTAAAGTTAATCGGTAGACCTTTTGACATAAATGCCATTCAAATATATGCCCCAACAGGAGAAAGCAGTGAAGATAGTGTAAAGGAATTTTATAATGACATGGAGAATGTTTGAAGAAATGTAAAAATTCCGAAATAAACATCATAATGGGAGACTTTAATACTAAAGTACGAAATCAAGGGGATGGATGCACAGTAGATAAATATGGTTTTAGAGAAAGAAATGAGAGAGGATACAGACTTGTAGAATGAATTGATTGTCGGAAACACCTGGTTTAACATCCAAGAAGATTATGGAGATGGAGAAGTCTGACAGCAGGATTAGAAACCAGATTACATCATAATTAGCAGAAGGTTTCAAAATTCGCTAACAATCACAAAAACGGTTCCATATGCAGACTGTTACAGTGATCACAGAATGATTATAGGCGTAAACTGCTACTTTAATTCCATGTTGTAGTTTAGCAACATGATCATTGATGAAGATCAGGAAAAGTGTGGGGGACAGGACTCCACTCTGGGGAACACATAGACGCAGCAATACTTTCTTGCCCTTGAGTCTGTCTGCAATCAGGCTCTTCTGTTGTCCAAGTATGCTTTCACCCATTTGTACATTCTTCCACTCACTTTATAGTTTCTCAGTTTCTTCATCAGACCTTCTTTCCAGACTTTGTCAAAGGCTTTCTTTAGATGTAACCACGCCGCGTGCACCAGTTTCTTCTCTTGAAATGCAACTTCAATTTCTTGAGCGAGATGGGTTGTCTGATCTTCCAGAGAAAAACACTGCCTAAAGCCAGCCTCAAACTACTGAATGTAAAACTTGCCAAGACATCAACAGCAGCTGAAAAATGCTGGTGTTGACTGCAATGTCCTGTAAAGGATATGAAGAAAAAAAAAAGCCAGCCTGCTGTGGCATAAGAATGTTTCCACTTTCAATGTACCACTGCATTCTGTGATTGATGATGGATTCCATTGTTTTGCTGAAACAGCTGGTGAGGCTAATTGGTCTGTAGCTGGAGGAACTGGAACTGCCTTTTGGGAGTCTCCGTGGCAAATTGATCAAAGCATTTGACTCGGGCTCTGATGGTTGTAGGTTAGATTCCGGCCCACGTCTATCAGCTCATGAGTCTATTTTTTCGGAGACTCCTGGGGGTTGCCGCTGGAGCTACGGAGCTCATGCTTTGTGTGACGCTTTCCGTGCATACCATTTCATAAAAACCAACGCAATGCTGTCTACTGTGAAATATAGTGCAGCTGTGTTTCAAACACGGGTATGTGGAATCACGAACTGCGTCTGTAATTCCTTCGCCGTGGAGCCGGCAACCTCAGTTTAGAGGAAGATAATACTAATTTGGCTTGACATCTCTCAATGTTCTCATTATGGTAACATTTCAATGTAAAATCTTAAAAGCATCTATAATGACAGACTTTCATTTTACATGATGCGTAATATGGTCATATACATACTTTATCTACAGAAAGGTCTTCATATATGTCCATCAGCGATGAGTCATCCATTAAACCTGCGGACAAGTTAATATTATTATCAGTACAAAAAATAAATTTGATCACTTCTGTTATTTGTGTGAACTCTAAATTATTTGCATATGTGTACTGCTTGTGTTTACTGCAAGCATACCTGTCAACCTGTAATGTTTTGCCTTACTTTACAAGATATTTTGGCAATTGTCACCAAGCCATAATAATCATGGCGCAGATAACTTCAACCATCAAATACAGACCATAAAAGTCACCCTATGACAGCAATAATCTCTAATTTCCCTTACAACATGACACTTGATGAGTTGCCACACATGCGAAAGACATTCTCATTTCATCAGCACAAAACAATTCCTAAAAGAAAACATATAAGAAGCAGAATTACATCACAGAGGCTATGCTCAGGTTAATTGAAAAAAGGAGAAAATTAAAGCAAACAAGCACAGAACTAAATGGCTTCAACTACACAAGAAAAATCAGAAATGCTATCAGGGAAGTCAAGAACTTGTAATAGAAGAGAACATGCCTAGTTGCAAGGAAAGGATGGAGATTAAGAAAATCAGAACATTAACAGGCAAATTCAGACCATCCTTACATGTAATAAATGATAAGAATGGTAACACTTTAACAGAAAGCAAAGATAAACTAAAAAGATAGAAGGTGCACTGTGGAGAAATGTATAAAGTCACAAAAGAGCCTAGATAATATAGATGACAGTGTCGAGAAAGAATCAGAACCTTAATTACAACAAGTATGATCAGCAATACAAAGTCTAAAGAAAGGGAAGTCACCAAGTTGTGACGACATACAAGCAGAACTAATTCAAGCAGAACAGTGATTCTCAACCGGTGGGGAATTCCTCCCCAGGGGGGAATTTTAGGGTTTCCAGAGGGGGAATGAAGATTATTTCAAGATCGCGTTAATACAAGAACCGATTACTTGATAATGTTTTTCCCTTCATACTTTACGGTTCTGTACGTCTTACCCCTTTTAAAATTCATTTTATAAAGTAAGTAGACCCACAAATCACGTTTTATGTGGACGTCTGCCAGATAGTAAACACTGACACACAACAGACAGAGAAAGATGGAAGGGATTTTTCCTAAAGTATGCACCGAACTATACAGTGCACAAGAAAACTAAAGAGATGAGATACGTCAGAGGACAACAAATAAGGATACGCTGTGGTGCCGTCTTCAAAGTCAGACGTGTGTTTCTCGTGTGGACCCAAATTCGTGGCGCAACTGGATATTTTCATGCAAGTGTATTCGGTATTCAAGTGGACGACAGGAGGAGTCAATTGCTGAGATCGAACAACCGTGGACCTAAAAGTGAGATGAATTTACCAGGAATCTAACGATACGAATCGAAAGAACAGTAGAATGGAAACAAGCTGGGCGCTGAGGTGAAGGTTAGAGACATTGATCATAGCAATTCTAGATGCTCCGAGTAGGTGTTAGTTCTGTGGCAAGGATGCCCTATAGAGACGATGAATTTTTATGAACTCATGTTGATGCACCCAATAAAACAGGTGTTGTATTAACTTGTCACCGGAGACGCGCCTGTATGTTCGTTGCCAAGTTTGCTTTTGTGTTTGAGCGTTCGTATTACTGGGACGAGCCAAATTTCAATAATACCTCTGGTAGATTTGAATAGCTTGTATTACAGCATAGCTGAGAGGGATCTACTCTGAGGCACATGGGGGACTCTTTGCCGGCCAAATGAATCTCAGTGTTGTCCTTACGCGATTCCACAATTGAATATATTACGCGGCAAGAATATTCTACCAAGCTGTGCAAGGAAAGAAAGTTTGCACAGCGAAGTTCAGTGTGACGCACCACGCAACACTCAGCGGAAATTGTAACACCACGTAAGTGGTAGGCGCTACAAATATTGAAGCAGATTTATTATTCTGAATTCTTTTGATGGCTTCTTACAGGAAGTAAGAGAAAGTTAATTTGACTCTAATACCTGACACTTACACTTACGTGCCAGAAATGAATAAAGAACAACGCCGTTAGCCACAAAACGAGTAACAGTCATTTACACACCAAAGAAATTATTGCACATCGATTGCACCAATTGGAACACAACATTGAACACAGCCTTATTTGAAACGATAACGACATGGTACTAATTGTTGAAATAAATGGAGATCATTTCTGAAACAGTGCTCTGTTGGAATGTTGAGCATAAACTGATACTACACATTGAATAGAAACCAGTAAGACGTCCGGACACGTTTTGTACGAAGCAGTCGATACCATACTCGACATATTTTGGAGTGTTGTCGAAAAGGAAGGTGGCTTTGGTATCTGCTCAAACATTTCCACTCCTCCATCGTTATCAAAGTTCAGTTATCAGACATTGGGGTGCAGCCTCAGCAGAATTTATATACATTGCTGTTATAAAAGGAACTAATGATAATCGGTAACCAGGAGCTTATCAAATAGCGTCGATACACAACTACTTCAATTACTGTCGATTATATTACTGTCGCCAAATGACACTCGAGATCGTGACTTACCCTACTAGAAGTGGACGAGGCACATACAACATGTTGTGGCAACGCAAAGATCTACAATTATACACCGACACCGTCCAAGAGTGCTTCAGAAGTCGGTGACAGACCACTAGGTCTAGGGTGTTGAGTGTAAATTAATTACACTATCATTTTCAACACAGACAGGAACAACAGTCAGTCGCTGCTTCACTCTACAGTACTACACTCATTGTAGTATCGAAGAAACGGACACACCATTTATTCAATTGTTTTACCCAACGCCAACAACAGTATTTGTTCTTTTCCTATTTGTTGATCGTTGTGTTCATTCGGTTAACTAGGTGCAGCCATACAACTCAGTAGTTAACAATGGCTAAGTTAACACAAAAATAAGCAGGTGGTTGGGTGGTGCTCTCCTTCGAATTAGTTAATATTATCGTACTAATTTAACCCTTTACAGGGCATAGCGGCCATTACCGGCCGATCGCTTAACCCTTTACAAGGCGTAGCGTCCGGTACCGGCCGGTCTCTAAATACGAGCGTAACGTCCAACTCCGGCCGATACTATTATGCATTGTAAAAACGCGATCTCTCGGCTTTCCGACACTTCCGATGGCTACTTTCGCTTTCGCCGACAGCTTGACAACGTGGCCGCCATTTGTAAACGCGCTACAATGACTTTGAACAGACTTTTATGGACTTGTTTTGATAGTTTTTGGGGGTTTTACGCTGTTTTTCAAAATGGAATTTGGCGATTCTTCAAGTGATAGCCTAGCATTTCGCTAGGTTCAATTTAAATGACATTAAAGGGCACGAAGTTGACTATTAATCGGCGCTAGATATCAGTGCAAAGCTTTACTTTGCATTAGCAGTCTGAGTCGGACTTTAAAGAAAGTGATTATGATTCTGAAAATGTGCTTGTAAATTGCCGTATAGATGACGGAAAATCACAAACAACATGCCGTATTTCGTTAATATTTGTGTTCATATATGGATTACCGACAATAATCACGTGAGTAACATATTCTGCATGCTTTCCCCTTCATTGTGTTGTTTATTTAACTAAAATCGGTTGACTAACACCTTATTTGTGATGTTTTTACTAACGCGACCCGAAATTTTACTGAACCTGAAAAAATCTTGCCCGTTCAGGGCTAGAAAACACACAAGCGTCTGCCCTGTAAAGGGTTAAGGAAACTATAAAACTGCTGTAGGGGTTTACGGCACTGTGGATCATAAGAGGCAGGACTGGTTTGCGGCAAACAGCCAGACTCTGCAGCCCTTGATTGATAAGAAGATAGCTCTCTTAAGAAACAAGGAAAGACCAATGCGTAACACTCTGAGTGAGCTAAAGCAAGCTAAGAAGGATGTGCAAAAGGCTGCCAGGCTGAGTGCTAATGATTATTGGATCAAGTTATGTGAGTAAATTCAAATCGCAAGTGATAAGGGAAACATCAGAAGCATGTATAAAGGAATAAAGAAAGCCTGTGGTCCAATGATCAAAAGAAGTGCACCATTGAAAACCTTGACTGGAGAAATCATCACTGATAAGAAACTGCAGATGGACAGATGGGTAGAGCACTATTTGGAGCTTTACTCAAGTGAGACCAAACTAGCAGATGATGCCCTCAACGCCATAGAGGCTCTACCAACTCTTGACCACCTGGACACACTTCCCACCATAACAGAAGTTAAGTGTGCTATAAATGAACTTGCGTCTGGCAAGGCTCCAGGTAAGGATGGAATTCCAATAGAGGTTATCAGGAGTGGGCAAGACACACTCACTCTACAGATCCACCAGCTAATAGAGCTATGCTGGCGAAAAGGACAAGTCCCACAGGATTTCAATGATTCAAGAATTATAACACTGTACAAGAACAAGGGCGATCGGAGCGACTGCAACAACTATAGGGGTATCTCATTTCTGTGTATTATTGGAAAAATATTTGCCACAATTGTTCTGCATAGACTTCAAGTCCTAGGAGATCAAGTCTACCCCGAATCACAGTGTGGCTTGCGAAAAAACCGGTCTACCATTGATATGATATTCTCATTGCGACAAATGCAAGAAAAATGCCGTGAACAGAATCAACCACTATTTATTGCCTTCATCGACCTCACAAAGGCATTTGATTTGGTCAGTCGTGAGAGTCTGTTCAAGGCACTAAAGAAGATTGGCTGCCCACCAACTCTTCTGTCCATTGTGGAATTGTTCCACACAGGCATGAAGGGTATAATCAAGTTTGATGGTGCAACTTCTGAACAGTTTGAAATCAAGAGTGGAGTGCAAGGTTGTGTACTAGCTCCCACCCTCTTTGGAATATACTTTTCACTTCTACTGAAATATGCTTTTCGTGATCAGGATGGTGGTATATACATTCACTCACGCTCAGATGGCCACCTCTACAATGCTCAGAGATTGAAGGCCAAGACCAAAATTAGGAAGGTACTGATCAGAGAGTTGCTTTTTGCAGATGATGCTGCAGTTACAACCCACTCTGAGGAAGAATTGCAATGTCTACTATCTGCATTCTCCAATGCTTGTTCTGAATTTGGTTTAACAATTAGCAAAAAGAAGACACAGATTATGTCACAAGGTGCACATGGGGTACCATCAATCTTTATTGACGACGCCAAACTAGAGATGGTAGACCATTTTACATATCTAGGATCAGTGGTAAATAGCAAATTATCCCTAGATCAGGAAATCAACATCCGTATTGGTAAGGCAGCAACAACAATGAACAGGTTAAGAAAAAGAGTCTGAGAGAACAGGAAGCTTACTGCCAAAACAAAAGTCCTTGTCTATCAAGCCTGTATCCTTAGTACTCTTCTTTATGGCAGTTAAACCTGGACAACTTACTCACACCAAGAGAAACGTTTAAACAGCTTTCATATGCAGTGTCTGTGAAGAATTCTTGGTATTAAGTGGCAAGACAAAATCACAAATACTGAAGTATTGGAAAGATCAGGTTGTGTGACGGTTTATTCCATGCTCAGTCTTCATAGACTTAGATGGATAGGACATCTTAGGAGGATGGATGATGGTAGAATACCAAAGAACATCTTTTTTGGTGAATTACAGATGGGTAAGAGATCTCAGGGTCGACCTCTACTACGATACAAATGATTGATACAGGCATTGATAATGCACATTGGTAGCAAGTCGCCGCTGAACGTGTTGCATGGAGGGCAAATATCAGAAATGGAATAAAGACAAAGGAGAAAATTATTGCAAATATGTCACACACCGAGCATGTGAGATGTAAGATGGTACATGATGGTGGAAATTACCACGTGTTCACATGCACCCACTGTGAACAAACATTTACAGCGCAAATTGGCCTTATCAGTCACATTTGCTACTGCCATGGGTAAAAGTTGTTATGCCTTTTTAAAGCACAAACTATCGTCTGTCAAGACGGCAAGGTGCCAATGTGTTGAGCAAAGCAGACTTAAAAATTGTCCATTCCTTCGAGTCCTCATCAAGGAGGTTTGTATGTAGCTTTTTGATTTCTTGTTTGAATTTGCTTTTGACTATATGTTCCTGAATCCTCCTATAATTAATCATGCCTGCTGTTATCTTTTTTGTTTCTTATTGTCTCGTGAATTCTTTTTTTAATATAAATGGTCTGTGGTTAGTACCAATTTCAGTGTTTGAGTGCTTGAGAATCCTTTTGTAGCCAATTTTGGTTTTCCTAATTAGAATAAAATAAATTTGAGATGCCTGATCTATGTTAGTCCATTTATACCCGGTCTTGGTGTGGCTATTACAATGTTAGAAAACACTATTTTCTATTAGTTCTTGCTCGGAGCATATAGTAAGTAGATGTTCACCACTACTGTTACATTCAGTCTCCATGTCCCTGAATGGCCCCAATGAATTTATTCCACAATGTTCTTGTACCTATTCATCCACTGAAATCACCCTTCACAGTTCATCTTTCTCATTTTAAAATGTTGCCTGTCCTCTGCAGGACATTGCGAACAAGCAGGTTTATATTTTTAGGCAATTTTACATTCATGTTTATTATATTGTTTAACGTAAACAGTAAGGTTATCAAAATATTTGTTTATGTCTTCTTCGCGATAAGTGTCATTACATGGAGCGCATGTCTGGGATATCAGGCATTGGTAGTACCTTTCGTAAGGATGGCTGTCATGCCCTTTTCAGAGCCCATTCTCCACTGGTCCAAGCCTGACATCCAGCTCACGCTCACCAGCATGCGATAGCAGCCACCCCGTGGACAACGGATGTGATAGGCTGGCTAAACCAGGTGGGGGTAACCGATGTGGCGTCAAACCAATCAGTAAACTAGAGTATGCTTTCCCAGCATGTGAAGACAGGATTCGGCAGACCGCGGAAGAAATCACTGATGAATAAACAGGCAAAACGGTGTTTACTTGCAAAGCACGGCAAGGCACATAGAGTGCCCTGGTCATTCATTGCACCTGTATTCGTCTCCAGTCATCTTGATTTGTCTTGCCACTGGATTAAGATGGACTCATGCGAGAGAGCATTGTCGATGAATTGCGCAACTCTTCCTCACCTATCAAATTCATCGAGAAAGTCATTCTTCATCTATCGCCAACATTAAGCTGAATATTAACTTGGAGAAGATTGTAGCTATGTACCAGCCTGCTTCAGGGATTAATCACACCGTGCCCAATATCAAAGTGAATGGTCATAGACTAAGTGTTGTGGACACATTCACCTAACTAGGCAGCACTGTGTCACAAGCTGCCACAATTGATGAAGAAGTGAATGCAAGAATCTCCAAGGTCAGCGTGGCCTTTGGCAGACTGTACAAGAATGTGTGGGACAGAAATGGAATAAGCCTGCAAACAAGGCTGAAAGTCCAGAAAGCAATCATATTATCACACTGCTATATGCTTGTGAAACCTGGACGGTTTACCAGCGACACACCACAAAATTAAACCACTTCCACACAGTCTGCCTTAAGAAGCTATTGATGATTAAATGGCAAAACAAGATCCCAGACACTGAAGTCCTTAAAAAAAAGCGTCAATGCCCAGTATCCATACTCTACTAATGAAGAATCAGATTCGCTGGGCTGGTCACTTGACTCCAGGCTCCCTAAAAGAATATTTTTTGGCGGTAAACTCTCCCAAGGCAGTCAGAGGAAACGCTTTAAAGACACTCTGAAGATATCACTAATAGCTTTTGGAATTCATCACTACACTTGGGAGACTGCTTCCAAAGACTGAAATTTATGGCGTCCATCATTACACAAGGGTGTAGGCACTTGTGAAGCAAACAGGACTGCAAGAGCTGTGAAATAAAAAGGCTGGACAGAAAAACCATTGCAGGAGATCCTTCTCCTGGAACGTCAAGTATTTTTTGCCCACATTGTCAAAGAACATTTCGAGCCAAAATAGGCCTTATCAGCCATCTTAGAACTCACGGCCTCCCCTCTGACATGTCTCCACCTTGTCATGGTAGAGGGGATTGCGTGTTCCAATGGCCCCAAGAGCTATGCCGACGGTAGCCCTACTACTGGTAGGGTCTCCCATGTCGGACAGGTCAAGGGAGAGGGACCAGGCTGCTATAAGTAGCGAGTTCCAGTAACTAGGATAAACAAACATAGCTGCAAAATGTACTTTGCGCATGTGCAGAAGGACAACACCGGGTCCTGAAAAAATAATGTTTATAAACTTACTTTTCATGTCTCTGGTTGGATAACTTCAAATAACACGTGACAATCATGAACGCCATCTTAGCTTCCTGTCAAAAGGTCTCACTTTCACTGTGCATGCGCAGTGTTGAGATTTGCTTTGTCATTTCACAATCGGATTTTCTTTGTGAGAAGGTAAGTAATTTTATGTTTTAGAGGTTGATCTGTTAATATTTGAATGTTTTTATATGGATTTTCGGATAGTTTCATCGCTTAGATCACTGTCGTTTTGATAGAAACCAAAAAATGCGCTGGCATGTGTTTCCTCAACTTTGCCCATTGCAAATCAATGGCCGCAGCGAGTCAATCTCGCACGTTCGTACAAAATTTATTTTTAAATTGATGGATTAATATTACAATGTTTTTATATGGATTTTCGAATTCTAAATCCAATGTTTTATATATATGGAGAGTTTCATCACTTAGATCGCTGCGGCTTCGATAGAAACCAAAAAAAATTGCGGGCACGTGTTGTGTCACCTTTGCCATTGCAAATCAATGGCCGCCGCGAATCAATCTCGCATGTTCGTACAAAATTTATTTAAAAATTGATGGATTAATATTTGAATGTTTTTATATGGATTTTCAAATTCTGCATCCAACTATATACATATTCGGATAGTTTCATCGCTTACATCGCTGCCGTTTTGATAGAAACAAAAAAAATGCGCTGACATGTGTTTCCTCAACTTTGCCCATTGCAAATCAATGGCCGCGGTGAGTCAATCACGCACGTTCGTACAAAATTTATGTTAAAATTGATGGATTAATATTACAATGTTTTAATATAGATTTTCAAATTCTAAATCCAATGTTTTATATATTTAGAGAGTTTCATCACTTAGATCGCTGCGGATTTGATAGAAACCAAATAAATTTGCGGGCATGTGTTGTGTCGACTTTGCCATTGCAAATCAATGACGGCGGCACACCATGCATATCAATCATACTTCATCATCATCAAGTGCCTTGCCGGCTGGCGTTGACGTTCATTGTCTCTTGTTCTTCTCATTATAATTCTAAATAGAAGCTTAGTGACATGGTTTATGAGGCTAATTGTACGAAAATCTTCACATTCAATTGCTCCTGGTCTCTTTGGTATTGCTATATACAGATTTTACCATATCAATCGGTAAATATCCACTGTTGTAAATATCATGATTTTGGTTAAACTTAATACCCCAAATTCTCCCAATACTTCTAATTCTTCTACTGTGATTTCATCTGGCCCAGCTGTTTTTCCTTTCTTCATATGTTTCATACTTCATACCTAATTTAATATTTTAAGACTATCTCATAAATGATAAATAAATATTTAATTTCACACAGGAGACATCCATTTTATACAAATGTCTCATTATATAAATTAAGATATAATCTCTCATTATGAATGTATACAATAATTTTACTGTTTACGTAAATTTATTTAATTTTTATTTTATATTTAGAATTGCACTATTGAATGATGGCAAGAAGAACTGGTGATGATCTCAGATCCCATCTGTCTGTGTTCGAAGAAGGATATCCTATCCCCAAAGGCTACATTGCTCGTCTGCTCTTTGTGGATGGTTGTTCTGTACCTGATGTGGTAAGAAAAGTCAAATCCATTGTGGAGACAAATGAGCCAGGGAAGAACATTACCAAATGATAGGTCTTGAGAAACCGGATCTAATGGTACCAAGATGATGTATGTATGTCAATTAGAAGCGAAGATATCCAACTTTGAGTGTCATGAACACAGAAATTAATTAATATAATAACTAATTGGCTGCCATTTTTATATGCTAATTAGATAGCATTGCATCATATGTAAACAGGATTTAACCCATTATGTGTGTAGCATCCATCCGCATAATACAAGATATTACTTGCCAGGGTTTAAAGCTAATATAAAGAATGCACTATATAATTAATTTATATAATAACTAATTGGCGGCCATTTTTTAGGGGTGTACCGGATTTCGGCTGCGGCAAATCCGGAATCCGACCATTTTTACAAATCCGGCTTCGGTCCAATTTTGCCGGATTTAGGAATTTGTGTTGCCTAGTCACGTGAATTTTCTGTACATGTTTCATGAGGCCAAGCCGAATTTTAGGCACAGTAGCACTTCCGGTTTACTATTTCTCACTGATGTAAATAAGAATTTTAAGAAAAAAACACTCATTTGAATTTTAATGGTGCATTACTTCATGAGTTTCTGGGACTTGAATATTTCTTATTTTCGTAAATTTCTTTGGTCTTGCCCATAAAATAAAATGGCATCAAAATCTAAGTCATACAGCGCCGTTTGGGATTACTTCAAGGTTAAAAACGATGATTCAGCGAAGGTAATATGTAAGTTGTGTGGCAAACAGTTATCGCGTGGACGATCAGATCGCCCCAAAGACTTCTCAACATCATCAATGCAGACCCATTTGCGATCGATGCACAGGAAAAGCTATGACGAAATGATGGAAAAGAAAGCATCACTGGAGGCCAGTGTATTGGCGACCACATCTATGATGAATCTGGGACCGTGTTTGCACAAAGCAAGCAGCAGTACCCAGCAGTCAATTGTGCAGGCATGGGAAAGGGCCAAAATTTGGGACATCAACAGTCCCAATGCTAAACACATTCATGCTGCCGTAGCCCGAATGATAGCCATAGATATGGAGCCTTTTCAAGTAGTGGAACGACCAGGTTTCAGGCATACAATGGAAAAAAGGTTGAATTGCCTTCAAGAAAGTACTTTGCTGAACATGTCATTCCTGACATGTGTAAACGTCTGAAGGTAAAAATTGCAGCAATGATATCTGACACTGATTACATATCATTCACAACAGATACATGGACAGCTGAACACACCACTCAGTCATTTATGGGCCTCACTGGCCATTGGTTAACAGACTCGTTCACCGCAGTGTAGTCTTCCATTGTACTGCATTTGATGAACATCACATGGCCACAAACTTGCTTGCACATTTTGAAATGATGCTGGATGAGTGGTCAATTGCACGTGAGAAATGCCATGTTGTTGTGAGAGACAATGCATTCAACATTGCCACATGCTTTCGTGATGGCAGCTATTCAAGTGTTGGATGTTTTGCACACACACTGCAGCTGTGTGTGCATGATGGTCTTTTGAGTCAAAAGTATGTTGCTGGCATCATCAGTACTGAAAGAAAATTGATAGGACATTTCAAACACTCTTCTTCAGCAACCAGTCATTTGCATGAACTTCAAAATGAATTAAACCTACCACAACATCAGCTTATCCAGGACGTGACAACACGATGGAACTCAACGTTCTATATGCTACGACGTCTGTTAGAACAACGGCGCAGCATCAGCCTGTACTGTGTTGAAATTGATTCGGTAACTGGGCTAACGGCACAGCAGTGGGCAGTCATGGAGAATGTGGTAGCTACTTTGGCACCATTTGAAGAAATCACACGTGAAATAAGTGCAGCTCAGGCATCAATATCAGTTGTGATCCCATTAGTGAAAACACTCATGGCTTTCCTCCAGAAAGAAGGTAGTGATGCTGGGATCAAAACTATAAAAGCAGCCCTGCTTGAAGCTGTTAGCAGCAGATTTGCGGACATTGAATCCAACAGTATTTACACCTGTGCCACACTACTGGATCCTCGATTCAAGCTGTGCTTCTTCTCCGAATGTGGTAGAAGTGATGCACGAGCCTATCTGCTGTTAGCAGCTAACTCCATTATTGATTCAGCAAACACAGTCAGTCCACAGGATCCATCAGCTACTAGTAGTAGTAGTAGTAGTAGTGTTTTGACTTCTGTGAGCACTGCCACACAGTAAGAGTCCAGCCTATGGAGATGTTTTGACACAATTGTCGAGGAAAATCCCACCACAGATCGTTCTGCAAGTGCCGAAGGCAACAGCATTAACACTGAGGTGACACAGTACCTGTCAGAGCCACTTCAAACTCGACAGTCAGATCCAGTTTCATAGTGGCATGCCAATAAGCAAAGATTTCCAAGTATGGCTAGACTGGCGCAGGCATTTCTTGCACCACCACCTACAAGTGTGCCATCGGAAAGGCTGTTAAGTAGCCTTTTACCACAAAATGCGGAGACGATTTTCCTGAAATACGACTCGTCTCTTCTTGACTCTAAAAGTTCAACTTCACAGCCATAATGAAGACTGACTGACTGAAATAGTAAAAGTACTGAATGAATGTATTTCAATAAATTCAATCTGTTCAATGTACTGTTGTTGTGAGTTGTAACTGAGCTGCCAATTTGCCAACTGAAAACAATGTGAAAACTAAAAACTGAAACTGAAAACTAAAAATTAAAATTACTAAATTAGCATTATGTGCTTATGTATTGTTTCATCTTGAACTTATGAAACTTAATATTATTGAATTACTTATTCTAATGTAAATGTAATTATTTTACATTTAAATGATTTAATATGAGTATATGTCATCATTGTCATGTCTATAGTAATGAACTGCAGTAATGAACAGTCGAGTGACTCCACTCACCTAAGTCAAGTGATGTAGTACGTTATTTTATTTATTTTTTTTTTTTTTTGTAAATCCGGTTCCGGCCGGATCTCACTTCATAAATCCGGCCAAATCCGGCTCCGGCCGGATTTCAACAATTTGAATCCGGTACAGCCCTACCATTTTTATATGCTAATGAGATAACGTTGCACCATATGTAAACAGGATTTAACCCATTATGTGCGTAGCATCCATCCGCATAATACAAGATATTACTTGCCAGGTTTTAAAGCTAATATAAAGAATGCACTATATAATTAATTTATATAATAACTAATTGGTGGCCATTTTTATATGCTAATGAGATAACGTTGCACCATATGTAAACAGGATTTAACCCATTATGTGCGTAGCATCCATCCGCATAATACAAGATATTACTTGCCAGGTTTTAAAGCTAATATAAAGAATGCACTATATAATTAATTTACATAATAACTAATTGGCGGCCATTTTTATATGCTAATTAGATAACGTTGCACCATATGTAAACAGGATTTAACCCATTATGTGCGTAGCATCCATCCGCATAATACAAGATATTACTTGCCAAAGTTTAAAGCTAATATAAAGAAAGCACTATATAATTAATTTGTATAATAACTAATTGGCGCCCATTTTTATATGCTAATTAGATAACGTTGCATACTATGTGAACAGGAGGATATCCGTTAACAGTATATCATCATTCCGCATAAAACAAGATACAACTTGCCAGGGTTTAAAGCTAATATGAAGAATGCACGTGGTAATTAATTAAAATAACAACTAATTTGGCGGCCATTTTTGTATGCTAATTAGATAACGTTACATCATATGTAAAAATAGATGACATGAGCAGTTAGGCTTCGCTACACTGATCGCAATGATATATGGTTGCTAGGATGTTCGTTTAAAAATAAACAAGCTACACTAGTAAGAACATAAATTTTGATAACTTCTGCTATGACCTTGGTATAGACACGAAAAAAAGATGTCCAGAGGAGATCTTTTGTCTCAATTTCTGTGTTAAGGATCACGACACTAAAAGATGCATATCTTCGCTTCTAATTGACATACATGCATCATCTTGGTACCATTATTAGATTCGGTTTCTCAAGGCCTATCTTTTGGTGGTGGTCCCATTAGTAAATACTCAAATTTAAAATCTGATGGTTCATGCTACTATAAGGTAGCGTGATCCATCAGTACTGAAGCATACTTTAACCGGAAGCCATTTTTTCCGCGCTTGCGCAGAAGGGTTTCGCCGTGTCAACGAGTCATTGTCGATTATAGGTGGTTCTGTTGTTTCTGATTGGATACCTTCAAATAACGCATAACAACCACGGGCGCCATCTTGGCTTCATGACCAAAGGTCAGTCTGCCATTTTGAAATCGCAGAGTGTGGGTAACTTTTCCTTCAGTCTTTGAAAAATTGAATTTCTTGTGATATAAGTTAGTAATTGTCTATTTTAAGCTTGATTCATTAATAGTTTAATGTTTTTATATAGATTTTTGGATTCTGCATGCAATTTTACATATATTTGTAGAGTTTCATCTCTTATATAGCTTTGAATGTGAAAAGAATAATAAAACTGTGGACATGTGTTGTGCCGACTTTTTGCCATTGGGAAACAATGGCGGCTGTTTGAGTCAATCTCGCACATACCTACAAAATTCATTTTAAAATAGATAAATTAGTTGTTAGATGTTTTTGTTTGCATTTTCGGATTCTGAATTCAATTGTATATATATATTCAGAGAGTTTTATCTCTTAAATCCTTTGAATTTGAAAAGAAAAGAAAAAGATTGGGGACATGTGTTGTGCCGACTTTTGCCATTGGGAAACAATGGCGGCGTTTGACTCAATCTCACACATACCTACAAAATTCATTTTAAAATAGATAAATTAGTTGTTAGATGTTTTTGTTTGCATTTTCGGATTCTGCATTCAATTGTATATATATATTCAGAGAGTTCTATCTCTTAAATCCTTTGAATTTGAAAAGAAAAGAAAAAGATTGGGGACATGTGTTGTGCCGACTTTTGCCATTGGGAAACAATGGCGGCGTTTGACTCAATCTCACACATACCTACAAAATTCATTTTAAAATAGATAAATTAGTTGTTAGATGTTTTTGTTTGCATTTTCGGATTCTGCATTCTATTGTATATATATATTCAGAGAGTTCTATCTCTTAAATCCTTTGAATTTGAAAAGAAAAGAAAAAGATTGGGGACATGTGTTGTGCCGACTTTTGCCATTGGGAAACAATGGCGGCGTTTGAGTCAATCTCGCACATACCTACAAAATTCATTTTAAAATAGATAAATTAGTTGTAAGATGTTAAGAGGATAAACTAAAGTTTATTTCTGTGTATGACTGAAGTTATTTTGTTCATGTTTATGCAAATTTGGTGACCTCATTTGCATTTTGTGAAAAATAAAATATTTTAATTTAATATTTTGTAATAAAATACATTTTAAAAAAATGATACTCACCTAACATTTCCTCACTGAATTCCTACACCACTTTAGAATAACTTTGAACACTTATGTTTAGAAAAGAAACAATCATGAAGTCCCTTTTGACATTTGTTGTACATTGACTGGGCCCGCTTCCGCCCTCCAGGAATTTTTCTGTCACTGCACACAATAGTCTTTCTCTTTTTCATCTGGAATGGAACGTATCCCTTCAGCTTCAGGGACTTCATCGCTTACTTGTGAGGTACGATATTCAGTCCTTTTGGTATTTATCGACATCAATGGCGGCGCTACACCATGCATATCAATCGGATTAAATTTTTTATTATATTTATTTACATATATTATATGTTATTTGTTTTTAGAAATGTTTAAATGCTCACAGGAGACATCCATTTTTATACAAATGTCTCATATAAATAAAGATATATTATCTCATGAATTTATGTTACTAATAATTGTACTTTTTATGTAAGTTTATTTCATATTTAGAATCGCACTAGTGAATCATGGCAAGGACTGCTGATGATCTAAGATCCCATCTGTCTGTGTTCGAAGAAGGATACCCTATTCTGAAAGGGTACATAGCTCGACTGCTCGGATGCCTTAATGCAGAGAGCTCCAATTGCTACGCTTGGCTTCAAGAGTATAAGAGGTGCAGCAAGAAACTGTGAGTACAACTGTGGTCGATCATGCTGTCTTTCTGTATTTCTTTCTGCAAATCTTTTTCATATCGTGGCCAGTCTTCTTCTTCTTCTTCTTCTTCTCGCGGCCATTTTTATATGCTAATTAGATAACGTTGCATACTATCTAAACAGGAATTAACCCATTATGTGCGTAGCATCATTCCGCATAATACAATATATTACGTGCCAGGGTTTAAACATAATATAAAGAATGCACTTGGTAATTAATTAATATAATAACTAATTGGCGGCCATTTTTATATGCTAATTAGATAACGTTGCATACTATCTAAACAGGAATTAACCCATTATGTGCGTAGCATCATTCCGCATAATACAATATATTACGTGCCAGGGTTTAAACATAATATAAAGAATGCACTTGGTAATTAATTAATATAATAACTAATTGGCGGCCATTTTTATATGCTAATTAGATAACGTTGCATACTATCTAAACAGGAATTAACCCATTATGTGCGTAGCATCATTCCGCATAATACAATATATTACGTGCCAGGGTTTAAACATAATATAAAGAATGCACTTGGTAATTAATTAATATAATAACTAATTGGCGGCCATTTTTATATGCTAATTAGATAACGTTGCATACTATCTAAACAGGAATTAACCCATTATGTGCGTAGCATCATTCCGCATAATACAATATATTACGTGCCAGGGCTTTAAACATAATATAAAGAATGCACTTGGTAATTAATTAATATAATAACTAATTGGTGGCCATTTTTATATGCTAATTAGATAATGTTACATCATATGTAAAAATAGATGACATGAGCGGTTAGGCTTCGCTACACCGATCGCAATGATGTATGGTTGCTAGGATGTTCGTGTATGGTTGCTAGGATGTTCGTTTAAAAATAAACAAACTACTCTAGTTTTGATAACTTCTGCCTATGACCTTGGTTCGGACACGAAAAAAAGATGTGCAGAAGAGATCTTTTGTGTCAATTTCTGCGTTAATGATCTCGACACTCAAAGTTGCATATCTTCGCTTCTAATTGACATACATGCATCATCTTGGTACCATTAGATTCGGTTTCTCAAGGCCTATCTTTTGGTGGTGGTCCCATTAGAAAATACTCAAATTTAAAAATCTGATGGTTCATGCTATATAAGGTGATTTACAATAAATAATGATATGCAAACATCGGCAACTTGCAGTGTAAATAATGCGAACATCATCAAACGTTCAACGGTCCAGGGATTTCACCAATATAACAGTGTCCAGAAACATGATAAAACGGTAATCAAGGACTCGAAGCCGGTATAGACAATTGTTGAGGCAATATTTAAATATTAAATATTTTAATAAATAAATGACCGTAGACCCCGAGGTAGACCAAGAAGACGGTGGAGAGACGAATGGAGATGGCTTGTTCAGTTGTATCTGACTGCAGCAAAGAACCTCAATCATTGACTCAAGACGGAATGCTGAAGAAGAAGAAGCAACAAAAATAAATATGGATAAATAACTAAATAAATAACACTTACTACGGCTGTTTGGTTTGTTTAGAAAACTACGTCAGCCCAACGGTTTCTAGTTGAGCAGTTGCGTGCGTACGTTCTATTGTTGTCATTGACCGCCTAACGTTTTTTCTCGTCGCCTACCAGGTATTTTAATCCAATAGATGCAAAATAAAAAGGCCAAAGTTTTAAATGATGCCACGCATTTATTTGATTTTTGTAGCCTACAATTGTATTCAGTTGTTCATGGTCAATTTATCAGATTTCCTAATAAATTCAGAAAATGGTATTTATGGCGAAGACCACAGATTATTTTCAAATTTACACTGGAAACAAATTGCAAGAATATCACTGAAAAGCCTTGCTTATAACCTCTTATTCCAAAAGGTGGCAGGTGGATAACAACAGATGGAAGATGCATCACTGAGATAAATAGCAGAATAGGACCAGCAAAGACTGCATTCTATCATATGAAGAACAATAAGTCACTGTCCTTGAAATTCTGGAAAAGAGTTTATGAAGTTCTTGCATGTTAAATAAAACTAGTTTTAACATAAGATTGCGAGTGCTGTACAATTTCAATTAGTACACACGCGAAAAAATCCATGGAAGCCTTGGAGATGTGGTTTTATAGAATATAAAATGACACAAAGTAGTGCAGCTTAACATAACAGAATTAAGACACATACACTTTCACAG
Source organism: Cepaea nemoralis (assembly GCA_014155875.1). NCBI lineage: Eukaryota > Metazoa > Mollusca > Gastropoda > Stylommatophora > Helicidae > Cepaea > Cepaea nemoralis. The sequence continues at coordinate 1,204,459 of JACEFZ010022299.1, read as the reverse complement.
CTTTACCGCAGTTCCAACAAATTTTATTCATGGTTTTATAGAAGAATGCTGAAAATTAGTTGGAGAGCCAAAAAGAGCAATCAGGATGTTTTAAGGAAAGGTGAGAGGTAAAGAAAACCTATCACAAAAATCAGAAAGAGGCAGTCCTCGTTTTTTTTTACCACGTTATGAGAAGATAAAAACTGAAATATGTTGTCACAATCGGAAAAAAAATTGCGCAAAGATAGAGGAAGACAGCGTGAATAGATTATTGACAGTTTTTTGTCAACACGAATTGATCCATGACGTCGAGATCGTAATTTGTGGAGAGGAATGATCGCCAGCCGTCAAGGCACTGGATGATGATGCCAAAAGAAGCCTATGCCTTTACTCGAATATAGATTTACAAAGGGATTTAAGAAGGGTTCTGTGTTATTCTTTTGGTGTGGCTTCTAATATGGACATCGAAGCATGCCAGACAAACACATCTCCTCAGGAAATGCCATAAGAGGTGTAAGCTGACAATTCCAGAAACAGACTGGTTGTAAACAAGGGATTCACCTCTCATTTGTCCCTCATTGCTGGACCCAAACGTTAACCCCAAGCATCCTTAAATATGTTGTTTCATCAGATATTGTATTTTCAGCTAGCAGTCGCTCAGTCTTCAGAATGTCTGCCTTGTTCATCATGAGTGCTCCAACTACTAGTGTTCTTGAAGCCAATAGATCTGCTAGCACGTTACCTCGCACTCTAGCGTGACCCAAACAGTACATCAAGGGGAGACTTTACAAGAGTGAAATGTCTATACTTGGTACCAATGAGTAGTGTAACGCGGGCCCTATCATGTTGATTTTTGTGGTGCTGGTGGTGGTGGCCGATGCATTATTACTAATTATCGATTTCCACCACAAAGTGTGATAACTCTGGGATGACCATTATCGATTTCTTTTTTCAAAAAGTGGGAGTGGTAAAGTTGGCGTCGTGGGTTGCTAAACTAGTGATCATTCACTGTGTAAGTACGAGGTGGCGGGGTGTGGTGGCCTAGTGATGTGGTGGGTGTATAACATTGAAATAACAAACGATCCAAAGAACGTATATAATTTTAATCAAGGGTAAAAAGATATAGAATACGAGAATTGAAAATTACATATTTCAAAGAGTTGAGGTGTGGTGGTGACGTTAGCAGGTTGGGCCTGACGTTTTATGTAGAATTAAGATAATGACACTAAGGGTGTAGGATGGACGTGGGTAAAACTTGCGTGTATGAGTGTGGGGAAGGGGGGGGGGGGGCGATTTGGGAACATTTCACAAATGAAAATGGAAGTCTTCATATATTCTAGCAGAAACATGGGAGGCCTGAGCGGAGTGGCATTTTGTTTAGATAAAAGAACTGCAAAAGCTTTAATGAGATATAACCCAGTTAGTAACAGAATCCTCACTATCAGATTTAAAGGACGTCCAAAAAAGACAACTCTTATACAGTTATATGCACCTACTTCAACAGCAGAGGACGACGAAATTGAAGATTTTTACAGCACACATTAAATAAGATCGATCATAATCATATAACAATAATAATGGGAGATTTTTATGCTAAAGTAGGTACAGGAAGGGCTGAAAATGAGAGACACGTTTTAGGAAAATTTGGATTGGGAAATAGAAATGATGCAGGTGATAATTTAATTGAATTTTGCAGGGAAAATGAGTTAACGATAGCCAATACACTTTTTACACAACACCCAAGAAGACTCTTTACATGGAAGTCCCCGGACAGTATTACCAAAAATCAGATAGATTTTATGTTAATACAAAGAAGATGGAGATCAAGCATAACATCTGCAAAAACCCTACGAAGTGCAGACTGTGATACAGATCATCAGTTATTAGAAGCAGATCTGAAATTAAAACTCAAAAAAGCTTACCCGAGGACCAAGGCCACTTCATTTTGATCTCACAAAAATACCAGATGCATACAACGAAGAAGTGAGGGGTCGTTTTGGGGTCTTGCCATAAGTACAAGAGGAAATGACACCTGATGAACTGGCAGTACAAGCTAGAGATATCTTGATAACAGCAGCCAAAGCTGTAATTCCGACCAGGACTAAGCAACATAAGCCATGGATTACACCATAAAACAACGAAGGGAACTGAAAAAGAAAAGAGACACAGATAACAGTAGGATGAGGTATCTTTAACACGAGAAATAAGAAAGAACACAAGAAAGGACAAAAAGCAATATATACAAGGTTGTTGTATTAAAATAGAGCAAAATCATAAGACTGGAAGAGACCAGGAAGGTTAACCCGGTCAAAAAATGCCTACATAAGTCGGATGTGTCGGTCTAACAGCGCAAGAACGCAGCTCTGCTGTCAACAGGCACAATGCAGTCACGTCCGGGAAAAAAACTCCAGATGAACGCAGAAGAAGAAGAAAAAGCCTGAAAGAGATTGCGAAATGTTAAAAGAAATGAAGTTATTGACAAAAAAATGTTCAACCTCAATTAAATGTTATCTGTGACAAGTTGGGAAATACGTTAACAGAATGTAGACAAATTCTAGAAAGATGGCAGGAATACTGCAGTGGAATGTAGGATATGAATGACTGTGAGGATATGAATGAGATACGTGAACCAATGACAGCAGAGACAGAACCAGAACCCTCATTAGATGAAATTGCATGAACAATAAACAACATGAACAATGGTAAATCACCAGGATGTGATGAGGTACCAGCTGAACTAATTAAAGCGGGAGGAGGAGAAAGCATACAGATCTATCACGCATTATGTGAAAAGATATGGAAATATGGTATATGGCCAAAAGATTGGAAGAGAACTATCTTCATTCCAATACCAAAAAAGGGCAACCTGAAATTATGCACTAACAATAGAACTGTTGCCCTGGTCAGTCCTGCAAGTAAAATTCTACCAAAAATCATAACGAGAAGACTTCGTAAGAAAATGGAAGACAAGATTAACGTGGTTCAAGCTGGATTTCGACAAGGAAGAGGGTCAAGAGATCACATACTCAACATGTGTTTAATAATAGAGAAGTGCAGAGAATTTAATGTAAACCTATTCTCATGTTTTGTTGATTATTCAAAGGCATTTGATCGTGTACAACATCAGAAACTTTGGGAAATCATAAGGAATATGGGCTTTCCATCACATGTAGTACATGCAGATAGAGCATAAAAATGCTCTATCTAGACCAACAAGCAGCGGTTAGAATAGATGGCGAGACATCAGAATGATTTAACGTCAAGCAAGGAGTCCGTCAGGGCTGTGTGCTGTCCCCTATTTGTTTAACCTGTACGTCGAAAATTTTATGAGAAATGTCAGAGATGATGTAAACAGGGAGCTATATGATGCCCTAAATATCGGTGGTAATGACACACCAGAGATTCGGTATGCTGATGATACAGTATTATTATCCACATCACAGAATGGTATAGAAAACTTAATAACCCTAACCCAAGGAAATAGTGAAAATCACAACTAATATCTTAACATAGCAAAAACAAAGATGATGCATACAGATAAAACTACTGTGAAGAAAGAAATATATGTTAATGAGGAAAGATTGGAGGTGGTGGAAAATTTCGAATATCTTGGATCATTGATTAATAACAATGGTGACACAATGAAAGAAATTAAACGACGACTATCAATTACTCTTCAAAGACTAAAACAACTGAATAAATTATGGAGTGGGACAGACAGAACTACAAAAATTAGATTTTTAAGAGCATGCATCTTTCCCATTGCCACATACACCTGTGAGACCTGGACACTTACTAAACAAGCTGAACAGCGCATAAATGCTTATGACTATAAATGTTATAGACAGGTTGTAAGAATATCTTGGGTAAAGAAAAGAACCAACGCATCCATACTTCAAGAGCTGAATATTGAAGAGGGTTGACTATTAAAGATGATAAAACAAAGAAAATTGACATAATTTGGTCACTTGAAACGTCATGAAAGTTTGGAGAGAGCAATAATGGAGGGGTATATGCCTGGGAAGAGAGGAAGTGGAAGGCCAAAGAGAAGATGGGTGCAGGATGTGGTGGATGATCTCCAGATGAGTGTATCGGAGGTGGGACATCTTGATTGTTATCGAGAAGTTTTCTGGATGGTTGTTATGGGCGCCAGGTTCTGCAAAGAACATGCTACTGAATGAATAAATTAACGAACGAACGCACGCACGCACGCACACAAGGGGAAGTCAATAAATAAGTCACAAATGGCTGTAGAAAAATAACTAATTATGATAACAACTTGAAAGCTGGTTATTTTTATACATACAACAACAAATTTGTTGCATATCCCTTATGGGATATTTTTCAGCAGCTGTTGATGTACTAGACAGGTGTTACGTTCAGTAGTTTGCCATTGCTTTCTGAATGATCGGCTCCCATACCAGCACGTTATAACACAACGCTACATACATTGTCCCTTTATTTCTCAACATAATTTCCACCAACATTGATGCACTTATCCCATCGTTTTATCAGTCCCCCCAAACTGGCTGCATAGAACTGCGTGCTCTGTTTTCTAAACCACGTTTTCAATTCACATACAACTTCGGCGTCATTCGCGAAATGTCTCTCGCCAAGGTATGTTTTCAGTGGACCAAAAATGTGGAAATTGCTAGGGGGTAAGTCGGAGATGTGTGGTGCATGTTCCAAAACTTCCCACCTTAGTTGGTTAATTTTCTCCTGAGTTAATCAAGCTGTATGTGGTCTGGCATTGTCATGAAGAAGCAACACTCCTCTAGTCAGCAGTCCTGGACATTTTCTTCGAATTGCATTATGAAGCATTGATCATGCATTATGCTGTATGCTGAACCATGTGAGCACCCTACTGCAGATGTTATAGTGTCTTTCGTTACTCGTCTGTCACCTCTAATCTCCTCCTCCACCTGCTGCATGGATACTTCTGTTGCAATCTTAACAGGACGACTAGATCAGATTTCATCAACAATTTTAGAGCGTCTTAGAGAAAATTTTTCTACCCAGCTATGCATGGCTTTACGGTACAAACATTTGTCAGCATAAAAAGGAAGCATTTCCTTATGAATGTTCTTTGCAGGCAGTGCTTTTGCCCACAAAAAACGCACAACAGCACGTCTTCATGTGATGCATACTCCGTAAGTACAGTCACCATTTTGTTTATGCGTTGCGCATGCGCATGAGATACTTAGTGCCACCTGACGAACGGGAATATAAAAATCGACACTGCTGTCACCTTATGACACCTGCAGAAAAAAAAAAAAACTACATTTACCTGCCATCCCACAAAACTGTCACTTATTTATTGGCTCGCACTCGTATATAAAGTGAGTGGTGTTCATGTATTAAGAGGGGTGAGGTGTCTTGGTTGGTGTTCTATATTTCGATCTTCAAATGAAAACGTTAAAATATTAAAAGATGGGTGTTATTACGGGTTGTAGCGAGTAATCAATATCATTATTACGGGTGTATGTTTACAGGTTAGGGTACAGTGGTATGCGGAAAGGGCTCATGGTTGGGGTGATATAGTCAGTAGTTGGGAACGGGTGCAAAGGAACTTCAAATGAAAACCATAAAAATTAAAATACTGCCGGTTATAATTGGTTGTAGTGAGTAATTACTACCATCACATAATGTAGAAACATCCTTATACACATATTAGGGATACATACAAGGATTACGGAGGTGTGCGGATAGCTATTCTGGTTGAAGTTAAAATGACATAATCACTGTCAACATACATACATTATGGATACAGATCAGAGTTACAGATCTTCAAATGAAAACCGTAAAAAAGTAAGATTTCTATTATAGTCTGTTTACTTTTGTCTGCCCCAATATAAAATTCAATATCTCAGTAACCAACTGAGGGAAAATTATGAGATTTAGCATATAACCTTATCATTATGTCCACCCAACAAAAAAAGTTTTGTTCTGGAGATTGTACAGCAGATTTCAATGTTTGTTTATATGCAGTATATCTTCTTCTTCTTCTGCGTTCATCCGGAGTTTTTTTTCCGGATGTGATTGCGTTGTGCCTGTTTACAGCAGAGCTGCGTTCTTGCGCTGTTAGGCAGACACATCCGACTTCTGTGGGCATGTGTTGACCGGGTTAACCTTCCCGGGGTTATGCAGTATATAATTTACAGGTTAGAGATTGTCCACATTTTTAAATGTATTACACCTTCACCCAGACACATCTGCACTTTTTTCAAAATTTCCTCATGGAAACGTTTTGGCACAAACGGCGCGCAGTTAAATGAGAGTGTTCAGAGGTGTCGTCATAATATGGGTCCTTTCGTGAAACGTGATTATTTTATGAATCTTACCATTTACTGCAAACATCGGAATGTGTTAATATTGTTGGATTGATTGTGAAATTTTGTACACTTCAAAGCATTGCTATGAAGTTGTACACATATGTTTTTCAAGAAGCTGATCGCAGGAAACTGTTTCATACTGTTACAAATCCCGAAAAATGAACAGTGCATGCATTGGGTAAAAGGTCATTTCATAGATGTGTGCAAGAATATGGAATGAAACCAACACCGATAAGCAAACGGTAGGTAGAAAGGCAATTGTAGACAGCTTTGATAAGGATGTCATAAGGCTAGCTATTATAAAAATGCTGGATGCCAAAGAAACAGTGACTGTAAGAAAGCTTAGGGTTTGGTTGAGAAAGAACAATAACATAGAGCTATCCAAAACAACTTTGTGGAAAATTATAAGGACATTAGCCTTCACTTTTAGAAAGTACAAGAGAGGTAGAAATATCCTTTGCTTGCAATCGCATTTTGGAGCCATGAGAAGCAGATACATACATGAAATAAGGGAAATGCGCAAAGAAAATTATGACCTAGTGTATTTGGATGAGACGTGGATCAATGCGTACAAAACAAGTGAAAAGGAATGGCAATCAGCGGATGGAAAGATAAAGCGATATGTGCCCAGTAATAAATGACAGCGTTTGGTCGTAGCCTATGCTGGTAGTATTCATAATGGCTTACTACAGAATGCTGGACTCGTGTTCGTATCAAAGCATACAGACAATAGGGATTATCATGAGATGAATGGTAATGTATTTATCAGACAATAGGGATTATCATGAGATGAATGGTAATGTATTTAGAGATTGGCTCGAGAATACAGTACTTCCATCCCTTGATAGACCGTCTTGTCTAATCATGGACAATGCGTCATATCACAATGTTGTTGCCCAAAAAGACAAAATACCTACGGTATTGAGCACAAAGGAAGCAATAAAGATATGGCTCCGAAGGGAAAATATACCATTTCCAGAAACATATTTCAAGCTACAGTTGTTGTCCCTTGTAAAACAGGCGCAAAAAAGCAAGAAATATCAAATCGACAAGTTGATAGAAGAGCATAGCCATAGGCGCTTGAGACTTCCGCCGTACCATTCTCATTTAAACCCTACAGAACTTGTGTGGACTAAAATTAAAGAACAGGTGGCAGCTTACAATACTACATTCAAATTGTCTGATGTCAAGATACTAACCCTGTCCGAGCTATTAAATATTGATAAAAGTTACTGGAAAAAATGTGAGGACCATGTGTTGAAAGAGGAAGAGGTCTATTGGAGAAAGGATGGATTGAATTTTATGCAACCGAGAGCAGTCATCAACCTACTGGAATCGTCCGACACAGATTAAGGTCTGGGCAGATCGCAGACCTTAATCCACGTGCACTTACTAGGATATTTTGCTCCAACTATTCAGACGAATTGCAGGCCCTAAACATTACAGCATCAGCACAATGTCAATGGCAACAGTTTGTATTCCTAAGTGATGAATTTTCAATTTCGCAAGCCCTCAGCGGTGACAACTGGTATTGAAAAAAAAAAAAAAAAACACTAATCGTATTGAATACGAACAGAAGAGTAATACTGCAGTGGAAACTGACATTGTATGGCATTCCAAGAAACGTGAGAACAAATATGTCATCAAATGAGGGGACAACAACGAACATAAGAATAAATCTATAAACTTCAATGAAAAGAGGGCTAACAGCTTGGCCGTTAAGAAGGAAGCCCACTACAGAGACAGTGACAACTAATTTCATAGTGCAAAACAGGTAATAATCATGTTCCGTCTCTGAACGGTAAAAGCAGAGTAGACAATCTTTCATGAAGACTCAATGCGGGTTTGTCATCCATGTGTACGTGTGAACAAACTACTCAGACAGCTGAACAGATCCTTAAAAATTGACACATGATTACAAAATGTGGTATCATTTCTGGTCATTCCATACGCACATTAATGCACAGCTATTTGGAAGCTTTCATGAACACAATATAAAAAGCTAAATGCATCCCCGGGAAGGTTAATCCGGTCAACAAATGCCCGCATTAGTCGGATGTGTCGGCCTAACGGCACAACGCAATCAATCACGCAATCACGTCCGGAAAAAAACTCCGGATGAACGCAGAAGAAGAAATGCATCCTAGTAACATGACTCCTTGTGTAAAAAAAACAGTCGCTTAAAAGTCGACAGGATCAGCTTCATTGCACCGGGTTTTATCCCATATGGCCCGGTCTCTTTCCGCAGCGTAGAAGGCGTCGCACAAAGCACGAACTCCATAGCTCTAGCGATGACCCACAGGAGTCTCCGAAAAATTTAACTCGTGAACCAAAGGGCGCGGCCCGGGATCGAACCGAGGGTTGTCGCTGGAGCTACGGAGTTTGTGCTTTGTGCGACGCTTTCCGCGCTGCGGAAAGAGACTGAGCCATATGGGATAAAAACCTGTTGCAATGCAGTTGACCCTGTCGACTTTTAAGCGACTTTTTTTTTATTGCACCCACCCCCATACGAATTTGGCTACGCCTTGTACTTGTGTCGTTACCCAAAATGATGTGCTTTACTGTAAGAATAGTTTGTTAGCGTGAATTCACTATATTTTCGCCAAAACATCAAAGAAATGTCGCCACTTTCAATGATTTAAGTTGCCTTTGGACCCATCAAAGACATATTCCTTGGGTGGGGGTAAATATAAGACGGCAGGAAAACTTTCATAATGATGCAACAGACAGTTTTCATAAAAATTGATCATGAATGAAGGCATTCTTTTCTGAACAGTCAGCAGCAGTCATGAATGTTATAAGATATTTCAGGGTGTTGATGAAGTCAGATGAAAAATTGTAATAGTAATATGATTGGCAGCGGATCGCTGGCAACAGTCATGAATGTTATAAGGTATTTCAGGGTAAATTTATGATGTCAGGTCTAAAATTGTAATAGTAATATGATTGGCAGCAGATCACTAGCAAGTCATGAATGTTATAAGATATTTCAGGGTGTTGATGATGTCAGATGAAAAATGGTAATAATAATATGATTGGCAGCGGATCAATGGCAACAGTCATGAATGTTATAAGATATTTCAGGGTGTTGATGATGTCAGATGAAAAATTGTAATAGTAATATGATTGGCAGCGGATCAATGGCAACAGTCATGAATGTTATAAGATATTTCAGGGTGTTGATGATGTCAGATGAAAAATTGTAATAGTAATATGATTGGCAGCGGATCACTGGCAACAGTCATGAATGTTATAAGATATTTCAGGGTGTTGATGTCAGATGAAAAATGGTAATAGTAATATGATTGGCAGCGGATCACTGGCAACAGTCATGAATGTTATAAGATATTTCAGGGTGTTGATGACGTCAGATGAAAAATGGTAATAGTAATATGATTGGCAGCGGATCACTGGCAACAGTCATGAATGTTTTAAGATATTTCAGGGTGTTGATGATGTCAGATGAAAAATTGTAATAGTAATATGATTGGCAGCGAATCGTTGGCAACAGTCATGAATGTTATAAGATATTTCAGGGTGTTGATGATGTCAGATGAAAAATTGTAATAGTAATATGATTGGCAGCGGATCGTTGGCAACTGTCATGAATGTTATAAGATATTTCAGGGTGTTGATGAAGTCAGATGAAAAATTGTAATAGTAATATGATTGGCAGTGGATCGCTGGCAACAGTCATGAATGTTATAAGGTATTTCAGGGTGAATTTATGATGTCAGGTGTAAAATTGTAATAATACTATGGTTGACAGCGGATCGCTGGTGACGGCCATGAATGTTATAAGGTATTTCAAGATATGTGCTCGAAGTCAGAAGTAAGTAATAGTGATACCATAGTCGGCAGCGAAATGCTGACGACCATGAGCTACGCAGGGAAGGGAAGAGGAACCAAAGTCATTGTGGCGAAGGATGATTCCTTTGTAGGGCGGAACGTGGCTATTTCAGACTCTAATGATTGATCTAAATCTGGGAGTTTTTCTTTTTTTGTTGTTGTTGTGGTGTGATGACAGTTTTAATGATATATCATTAGGTTTTGTATTGGATAGATAGGTAGATTTTAAAAGAGTTACCTATGGGTATGTTATTGTTAATAAGAGAAGGTAATCAGGTATTATAAGAGTTTCTTTTTATTGATTAGGCGCTTATTAGTGGTTAGAAATTATTTCAGGTTAGAGTGTGTAGTGCATTAGTGTTCAGAGAAAATATAGGTTTTGTTCTAAGACTTTTCTAGAAAAAGTCTCAAAAATGACTAAGGGAGGAATCTATAACAGAGCGTGCGTCTGTTATAGCAATTGTACGGTTGATGGTCGGGGTTCAAATAGCATGGCGCAGGTTTGAAACTTAAATATACAAGATATTAACTGTGCAATTCAAATATTAGTAAGCAGTGCACTGTTAAACACAATTGAGATAGTGAAAATGACGTAACGAATACGACGTAGGTTGACAACAATCAACATACGCCAGAGAGAAGCCATCGAATTTGGAAGGAGGCAGACGTGTTGTTAAATGGAAGGAACTGATAACATCTGGAAGATAGAAAATAATGGATTTTGTACTTGAAAGGAATGAGGACTATGATAATGAATGACATCCTCTTTTGACCGTACAATGGCAGTAATCTAATTAGCCGTATGAATGCTATTTTTGTATTGCAACTTGTAACTGAATGAACCATTTTGTATGACCAGTCAACTATGTGGAACTACCATATGAGATTGAAACCAATAAAGAAACTTGCAAAACCTCACGGAAGATGCCTCTCTTCATTACGTTGTCAACGTTTGGTTCAGCGAGGTTAATAGTTCCATGTTGACTTTGCCTTGAAGTTTTATGGTTCAATTCTAACAACCCTGGAATACTATGTGTCCATCTACTACACTACTATACGATCCGGCTGCCATGGACCCCTCTGCGGCGGTTGGCCATAATGGTTGGCGACTCTGCCGAAAAGGGTATTTCATCTCTGATTCACCAACATACTTGCGTAGATGGAGTGTCATCGTTCCTTTGTATTAAGAAACTGTCACCGCTTTCAATCCATTTGCTAGCGGTCTGGGCATTTCCTCAGTTCTTGACATAAATATCCAGTTGGCTGTAGACATCTCGAGTGCTGTAGACCAAAAATGAGCCAGCTTCCTTTGAGCCTTGTGATAAAAACGGTTCAAAACTATGAAACAAACTTGTAACAAGAATTGCCATTGATCTGCTACATCTGCAGTTCAGCCTCATGAAACAAATGGCATGTTACATAGTGATTTTTAGAGATTCCATGCGTCTTGAAGGCTTTAAAAATGTCCTAAAAATAGCAGATGCCTCTAGCTGAAAGAACATCTATAACTTGATTTTGTATGTGTGCATTCACTTGCTACACCTGTGGCTACTACTTTTAGTGCACTGGACTGGTTTTTGTTTGTGGATTAGCTTACCCTATTACCAGTGTTCCGCACCATCATGTGAACCCATTCCGAGGTACTTGTAATGTACATCCCAAAGTCAAGGACAAGAAGGCAACATTATAGTCCAACTGTGGTTCAATTGTGGTTGAACCCGCTACATAGGCATCATCACACCGGATATCATCTAACCCCATCAGTACATGTTACAGTTGATTCCTAGTCACAGCAACTCTGTCAAAATCTAATGACAAGATAAATGGCCTTTGTTGAAATAAAAAACCAACAAAAAAAACTGTTTAAATTGTCCAGTTTCAAAGAGATCTGGCAGAGTAAATAGTCATCAAAACTGTATCAATCTCCAGGACACTCCCTGGTGCAGACTTTTTCACCTGCCTGTATGAAACAACTTCCGCCTTCTCTAAAAGTGCTTCGTGTTTTCAAACACCAGGGAAAAATTACTTGAATGGCAATGGTTGAACCCGCTACATAGGCATCATCACACCGGATATCATCTAACCCCATCAGTACATGTTACAGTTGATTCCTAGTCACAGCAACTCTGTCAAAATCTAATGACAAGATAAATGGCCTTTGTTGAAATAAAAAACCAACAAAAAAAACTGTTTAAATTGTCCAGTTTCAAAGAGATCTGGCAGAGTAAATAGTCATCAAAACTGTATCAATCTCCAGGACACTCCCTGGTGCAGACTTTTTCACCTGCCTGTATGAAACAACTTCCGCCTTCTCTAAAAGTGCTTCGTGTTTTCAAACACCAGGGAAAAATTACTTGAATGGCAATGGGCTGCCAAGAGCAGACAACTCAGTAGTATTGGAATAAATAAAAATAAACAATTTCACTGATGTCTTCATAAAAAGTTTCAGACAAATATAGCAAAAAAAAATGTTATGTCTAACAAATCCAGTGATGATAGTAATATAGTATATGCTCACAAAACCGTAGTTGTTTAGATGAAGGATTAATATTTTTTCAACAGTGAAACAAAATTGATGGAAACAAACCAACTCACTCCTAATGTGTTCAGTTTAGTTTAATTAAAGATGCAAGATAGCAAGCAATACATTTAACACTTCAGATCTGCAAAAATTATGTTTCTTCTAACAATAAGCAATACACTGATTTACCTTATTATTTGAGACCTGGTGATGTTCTAACCCTGCCCCATTTGAATTTGACTTAAGAAAAAAGCAGCAAGACAGTTGTGAGTTATATAGTTATGAAATACAACAGGCTAAGATATCTTTGACTGATGTACCGAAGTCTAACAAAGCGACAAAGAATTGACATTCAAAATAAATTAAAGGTCTGTATGGTATTTGGACAGTAACATTACCTAGCAAGTAAAAGTAACTAACTATATCAAATATAAACCAGAATCTCCTTGATGCAGGTCGGAGGACTTGAAAATGCCTAAGTTTGATAGCAGGTCAGCAAAGTAACAGCAAAGCTAAAGATCCTACCAACCTCTGACACAGTCCGAAGAATAAAACATTATCGTGACAGACAAACAATAAATCGTGTCCCAATGAACTGTACCATCAATCGATAATCTACCGACGTTGACCATAAACAGAGGTCAAGATGCAACCCCTGACAACCATCATCATCATGTGTTCTGCCAACTAGCTTAGTTCTTCATGCATCTTCACAGAGACCAGTCTTTGTGTTCTTGATCAATTCTATTGAAGATATTATTGCAAGCCAAAAATTGCAGGCCTCTTCTACCATTGATCTTTCTAGTCGTCATGTTTTCCAACGTCGCTCTTCTCATTTAGAGGTCCATAGGACACTGTATGCCTCCTTCTTATATAAGTATAATAAAATGGATTAATGCAGACAGATAAATCTGTACAATCATTATAACTGATTTCTAAACCATGCACTTATTTTTATGCCACTAGCTTACAACATTTGAATACATGTTTTCAGATATTAAAATGCTTGTTTGGAGTAGCAGACTGCTCAAAAAAGGAAATGTCAGAATCAGAATAAACATGTCAATCAATGGCAATGCTCATAACAGCAGCACTTGCAAACAAAGAGGACCATAACCTTGCACATGGGAGTTAAAGCATGACAAGAAAAACCTATGTAAATTACAGGATAAGAAAGAGAATGTATTGCCACTAAAGGTTCAAATAAAATAACTGTGACTGTGATAACCAGGCTTGTTATTTACATTTTGATTCTGCAGCATTAAAGTACACAATACAGTGTTGCAACATTAAGGCATCTGACATATTTATTCAATTAGTGCACTTTGAACCACTTTAGAATAAAGTTAATTTCACATTTTGTAAACACAATTATTTCCCTCTCCCACAGACTATACTAACTCTACCTGCTGGAAACAAAAATACTTTTTAATCAAAAGAAATTTGCACTTAACAAAACATTTAAAACAAAAAACTTGGGCATTAGGCTTCCACCTTGATCACTGATGCCGAATTTCCGGAAGTAGAGGTGGTAGTGGATGATGATGAAGCTGATGTAGTAATATCTCCATTATCAATATCTGGTGCTACACATTTCCACAAACCATACGTGGTTCCAACAGTTGTCTGCCAAAGACGAAGAGTACCATCTTCACTGCCACTTGCATAAAGTTCACCATCAGGAGAAAAACGAACACAGTGTACTGGTCCGAAGTGGCCCTTAAAGGACTCTGAAAACATTTACAAAAGATAAAAGTACAATATGAAAGCATTTACAAATGATAAAAGTACAATCTAATGAAATTGTTATAAGCAAAGCAATTCTAGCCCATCATGTAAAGAATAAACTACTTGGTGCAGCTTGATATGTACACAGACATATGGCTGTAATTCTGCAAAAAATAGAATTTCATCAAAATACAGTACTTAGTAGTTTAAGATTCATTTACTATCCCAAAACTATTCTGTGAGAAACCAGGGTGCCAAGATGGATATCAAAGGTTTTCCATAGTTCTTTATCACCAGTCAATTAAAAACTTTCATCTACTGCCTATAGTACCTTGCAATGTATGGCAGGGGAATCTTGAGCATGGGGAATTGAGTGGAATTAAGGCCACCTAGTTAGTGAAGTAGCCGTGAACTCTGCAGGTTAGGATTTTCTATTTTTTTTTTTCCAGCTCTGTGCTTGTGTATCCAGGGACTTGGACTTTATTCAGCCTATAATTAGGGCTGTACCGGATTCAAATTTTTGAAATCCGGCCGGAGCTGGATTTGGCCGGATTTATGAAGTGAGATCCGGCCGGAGCCGGATTTACAAATAAAAAAATAAAAATAAAGTAACGTACTACATCACTTGACTTAGATGAGTGGAGTCACTCGACTGTTCATTACTGCAGTTCATTACTATAGACATGAAAATGATGACATATACTCATATTAAATCATTTAAATGTAAAATAATTACATTTACATTAGAATAAGTAATTCAGTAATATTAAGTTCCATAAGTTCAAGATGAAACATAATACATAAGCACATAATGCTAATTTAGTAATTTTAATTTTTAGTTTTCAGTTTCAGTTTCCACATTGTTTTCAGATGGCAAATTGGCAGCTCAGTTACAACTCACAACAACAGTACATTGAACAGATTGAATTTATTGAAATACATTCATTCAGTACTTTTACTATTTCAGTCAGTCAGTCTTCATTATGGCTGTGAAGTTGAACTCTTAGAGTCAAGAAGGGACGAGTTGTATTTCAGGAAAATCAACGTCTCCGCATTTTGTGGTAAAAGGCTACTACGGTTGTCAGTGATAATGTCTCCTGAAGTACTGAACAGCCTTTCTGATGGCACACTTGTAGGTGGTGGTGCAAGAAATGCTTGCGCCAGTCTAGCCATACTTGGAAATCTTTGCTTATTGGCATGCCACCATGAAACTGGATCTGACTGTCGAGTTTGAAGTGGCTCTGACAGGTACTGTGTCACCTCAGTGTTAATGCTGTTGACTTCGGCACTTGCAGAATGATCTGTAGTGGGATTTTCCTCAACAATTATGTCAAAACAGCTCCATAGGCTGGACTCGTACTGTGTGGCAGTGCTCACAGAAGTCAAAACACTAGTACTACTACTACTACTAGTAGCTGATGGATCCTGTGGACTGACTGACTTTTGCTGAATCAATAATGGAGTTAGCTGCTAACAGCAGATGGGCTCGTGCATCACTTCTACCACGTTCGGAGAAGAAGCACAGCTTGAATCGAGGATCCAATAGTGGCACAGGCGTAAATACTGTTGGATTCAATGTCCGCAAATCTGCTGCTAACAGCTTCAAGCAGGGCTGCTTTCATAGTTTTGATCCCAGCATCACTACCTTCTTTCTGGAGGAAAGCCATGAGTGTTTTCACTAATGGGATCACAACTGATATTGATGCCTGAGCTGCACTTATTTCACGTGTGATTTCTTCAAATGGTGCCAAAGTAGCTACCACATTCTCCGTGACTGCCCACTGCTGTGCCGTTAGCCCAGTTACCGAATCAATTTCAACACAGTACAGGCTGATGCTGCGCCGTTGTTCTAACAGACGTCGTAGCATATAGAACGTTGAGTTCCATCGTGTTGTCAACGTCCTGGATAAGCTGATGTTGTGGTAGGTTTAATTAATTTTGAAGTTCATGCAAACGACTGGTTGCTGAAGAAGAGTGTTTGAAATGTCCTACCAATTTTCTTCCAGTACTGATGATGCCAGCAACATACTTTTGACTCAAAAGACAATCACGCACACACAGCTGCAGTGTGTGTGCAAAACATCCAACACTTGAATAGCTGCCTTCACGAAAGCATTTGGCAATGTTGAATGCATTGTCTCTCACAACAACATGGCACTTCTCACGTGCAATTGACCACTCATCCAGCATCATTTCAAAATGTGCAAGCAAGTTTGTGGCCATGTGATGTTCATCAAATGCAGTACAATGGAAGACTACACTGCGGTGAATGAAGGAGTCTGTTAGCCAATGGCCAGTGAGGCCCATAAATGACTGAGTGGTGTGTTCAGCTGTCCACGTATCTGTTGTGAATGATATGTAATCAGTGTCAGATATCATTGCTGCAATTTTTACCTTCAGACGTTTACACATGTCAGGAATGACATGTTCAGCAAAGTACTTTCTTGAAGGCAATTCATACATTTTTTCCATTGTATGCATCAACTCTCTGAAACCTACTACTTGAAAAGGCTCCATATCTATGGCTATCATTCGGGCTACGGCAGCATGAATGTGTTTAGCATTGGGACTGTTGATGTCCCAAATTTTGGCTCGGTCCCATGCCTGCACAATTGACTGCTGGGTACTGCTGCTTGCTTTGTGCAAACACGGTCCCAGATTCATCATAAATGTGGTCGCCAATACACTGGCCTATAGTGATGCTTTCTTTTCCATCATTTCGTCATAGCTTTTCCTGTGCATCGATCGCAAATGGGTCTGCATTGATGATGTTGAGAAGTCTTTGGGGCGATCTGATCATCCACGCGATAACTGTTTGTCACACAACTTACACATTACCTTCGCTGAATCATCGTCTTTAACCTTGAAGTAGTCCCAAACGGCGCTGTATGACTTAGATTTTGATGCCATTTTATTTTATGGGCAAGACCAAAGAAATTTACGAAAATAAGAAATATTCAAGTCCCACAAACTCATGAAGTAATGCACCATTAAAATTCAAAATGAGTGTTTTTTTTCTTAAAATTCTTATTTACATCAGCGAGAAATAGTAAACCAGAAGTGCTACTGTGCTATTGCCTAAAATTCGGCTTGGCCTCATGAAACATGTACAGAAAATTCACGTGACTAGGCAACACAAATCCGGCCTAAATCCGGCAAAATTGGACCGGAGCCGGAGCCGAAGCCGGATGTGTAAAAATGGCCGGATTCCGGATTTGCCGGAGCCGAAATCCGGTACACCCCTACATATAATAGACAGATGTCCCAAGTTTGCTAGCTTGGGTTGTGAACGTTGGGGGAGGAACCTGCACCCTTTGCAATGCGATAACTCAATTAGCTAACAAATGGGAGATCCACATTACTCCTATAATTAAATCTTAGGACAATTTGGTTGCCTGTCTGGGATCTAATTAATCAATAGATATAATTTGGGCTTCTTGCCAGAGATAGAATTCAGACACCTTGTCCGCACAATAATCTGGAAATAAACCCTTATTATAATTTGGGGGCTGCTTGTTCGGGATATCTTCTTCTTCTTCGTTCATC
Organism: Cepaea nemoralis; assembly: GCA_014155875.1. Lineage (NCBI taxonomy): Eukaryota > Metazoa > Mollusca > Gastropoda > Stylommatophora > Helicidae > Cepaea > Cepaea nemoralis. Next base: position 1,186,504 of record JACEFZ010022299.1, on the reverse strand, counting down.
CGGAGTTTTTTTCCGGACGTGATTGCGTTGTGCCTGTTTACAGCAGAGCTGCGTTCTTGCGCCGTTAGGCCGACACATCTGACTTCTGTGGGCATTTGTTGACCGGGTTAACCTTCCCGGGGTTCGGGATATGATATAAAGGATTTCTTTTGTCTGCCTCTATGACACTTGCCTGTAACTGTAACCTGCATGTAGCATAAATGTATACAAAGATCATGAAGAGATTTTTCTATGAGTGGCTTGATTTTTACAGTGAAACCGATGTCACTGCTTTTCAAGATTATGGTAAATGTGATCTGTTCTTATTCTGATACATCTAAATTTATATGTAGCTCACTTCTTCAACCTTTAGACAGTGTAGCATGATATTGGTTGTTGTAGACTAACTCTACAACTGTGTATTGCATTTTTCTGAAACAATTTCCATCCCGATAGAATATGCTGACAGTACTAAATTTGTGTTCAATTCTTGTTGTAGTGATACTCCTTTTATAAAATTATCTTCATTGTCTTCTCATCCTTGATACATTATTTTATTCCACAGCATTATTTCCATCCCATTAGAATATGCTGACAATACTAATCTTGTGTTCAGTTCTTGTAGTAGTCATACTCCTTTTATAAAATTATCTTCATTGTCTTCTCATCATTGATACGTTATGTTTTTCAGCACCAAAGAGAGAGCTGTGGATGGTATTCATTGCCTCAGGCAAGCCACAATCCCATCATTTGCAGGGTGGCATCCTGCTATCTTTCCACTGTATCAAAGTGATACAGCTCACTGTAGGGCAGCATCTTATGATAGTCTTATTGCATCATCATAATCAAGTACCATGCCAGCTGGCATTGGTGTTCATGTCTCTCCACAGATCTGTCTTTGGTGTTCTGGATCAACTCTGCTGATATATCTCAATGCCAACGTTTCAGTTCATCCATCATCATTTCTCTTGGTATGCCTCTTTTCCCATTAATCGTTTCAGTTGTCACAATGTCCTCCAATGTGTTTCTTCTCATCACATTATTGTTCTAGTTTCATTATCCTCCTTCAGGCAATTGTTGTTAATACTCTGGCAGTCCAAGGAATTTGCAACATTTGTCTTAGGAATCACATATTTGTTGCTTGTAAGTTCTTCCTGCCGGCTTCCTGGCCTAGAGGTTAGCGACTTTTCTCCGTAATCTTGTATACTCTCGTAGGTAACGTGACGGCGGTGAGAATCAGCAGTGGTTCGAATCACGTCGGTAACTTACGGGGTATGTGAGCTGTCCTGTAAAGGATATGCAAACAAAAAAGTTCTTCCTAATTTGTTCAATTACTTTCCAAGATTCACTGTCATGCAGCAAAACAGGTTCTATATAGCATTTCAGCACTCTCTTTCTTACAATCAATGATAGTGACTTATTGCATAAGAAACTTTTCATTTTGTGAAATGCAGCTACTTCTAGCCCTATTCTGTTCCCAATCTATATTGTGCATCTTCCATCTGAAGTTATAATTGCCCCTAGATATTTAAATGTATCCACTTGGTTAAGAATTTTCCATTCTATTTTATTTCACATTTTGGTGTCACCTTTTCCTTTGATATAATAATTGTTACTTTTTTCTTGACATTTAAAGAGGGTCCTTTCTTTGCACTCTCTGTTACTTCAATGTCAAACAACTGTGTAGATATTTGCCATTTCCGCTATCAATACTGTGTCGTTTGCATAGCGTAGATATTCCAATAAAAGCACTAAACATACAATAAAAGGACTAAATATGATGGAATCTCAAATTGTAGAGCTCTAGAGAACTAAACAATTTCTGAAAAACAAAGAATGAGGAAATGACACTGCCACTGGGGAAAAAATCCACTAGTGAACTAGACTTCCTTTCTGAAATCCATAAAAACAAAGAAATACTTCTTTTGTTCGCTTGAAATATGTCTATAACTGCAATGTTGTCGCTTGTATGAATTTAACTGTCTTTTTTAGTTCACTCAGCGGTCCAAGAGTTTGTCTTCCACTGTCATCTCTCTAGACCAGAAGGTTTGCCTAGATTGTTATATTTTGGGCAGTCTTGAAGTATGTGCTCTGCTGTCTGTGACGCCAATCCACAAGTGCACCTGGCAGATTCACCAATCTTGAATTTTGTATACATGTGGTTGCGTAATCTATTGTGTCCTGTTCTGAGGCGAAGAATAATGACTTGTTCTGGTCTGTCCATAACGTGGTAGTCGTCTTGAGCATGTTTTGATGGCTTTCTAACCGATTTGATCATTCTTTTCTTTTGGTGGTATGTAACGGGCACATCAGGCTGTTCTTATTTTGCTCCTTCCTTAGCCAATTGATCAGCTCTGTCGTTTCAGACTATTCCACTGTGGGATGGTATCCACTGTATGGTGACCTTATGTCGACTGCTAAGTTCAGAAAGTTGTGTCCTTAGTACTGGCAATTTCCCAGACAGGAGCACCCAGAGCACTGATTCTGCATCTGTCAATAGCACCACAAGTTGTGTACCATGGCTTGTATATAGTAATTTCTGTGTTGCTATCTTGATAAATGCCTCAATTTCAGCATCATAGTTATGGCAGTACTTTCCTGTTGGTACTGTGACTGTGTCCCTGGTATTATTTGGATATTCTATGTACACTCACGCTCCTCCATTTCGAATATTTTGTACTGACCAATCTGTGTAGACTTGGATCCAGAGGTCCTGTGGGTATTCTTAATCAAGGTAGCTGAGAGTGCTGTTCTGCGCTGTACACTGTTGTTCTTCCTTGTCAAACATTCCTCTCACTTTTGTCTGGAATTTTAGTGATAGTCTATTTTATCTTTCCATGGAGTCGGAATAGTTGTCAGGGGGATACCAACTGTGGTTAGACTGGTGGTTTCTCTGCAAAGTTATTTGGCCTGGTGGATGGAACTACTTCTTTTCAACCATCCCAACAGCTAACTTTTCAAATCTGTTCTTCATAGGGCGGCCTGGTGAGATGAGTAACTTTTTTGCTTGAATTAGTGTTTTCGTATCTCTGCGCTCTCTCAGCGCTTCTGTCCTCCCCATTTTCTCCATCTCCACTATAGGGGTTTATTTCATCCCTCCTGTGGTAACTCTAAGTGCTTGATTTTGCACCTTGTCCAGCTGTTGTAGTGTGGTTTTTGATGCTCAACACCACAAAGTTGAACCGTATTCCAGGTGTGATCATATGCTCTGTTGATAAACTTTGCTAAGTATTTTCCCACTGGCTCCCCATGTGGTTCCACTTAGCTTTCTCGGGATGACTATTTTCCTTCTGGCTTTTGCTACTGCTTTGTTGATGTGCTTTCTCCATGTCAGTCTGTCATCAAATGTTACTCCAAGGTATGTTGGTTCTTATCTTCTCTTAGGGGTATTCCATTTATCTGGATGATACCTGCCATTTGTTTTGGAGACAGGGTAAATAGAGTGGTGCTGCACGTGTCATGTGTTTATGCTGACACATCATCTATTCGCCCATGCAACAAATGTATCTACAGCTATTTGTAGCGATCTAGTGGCCACTCATGCATATTCATTTGTGCTCCATAGAACCAGGTCATCAGCGTAATTGTCGCTTTAATTCCACGCGGTAGATTAGCAACAAGATCATTGCTGAAGCTAAGAAAAAGTGTGAGGGACAAGACTCTGCCCTGGGGAACACCGTGACGCAGTAGTACTATCTTGCTCTTGAGTCCGTCCGTCTGTACTCGGGCTCTTATGTTGTGTAAGTATGCTTTCACCAATTTGTACATTCTTCCATTGACTTTACAGTTTCTCAGTTTCTTCATCAGACCTTGTCAAGGGCTTTCTTCAGATCTATACATGCTGCAAGAACCAGCTTCTTCTCTTGGAATGCATCCTCAATTTCTTGAGAGAGGCAGGTTGTCTGATCTTAGAGTAGCACTGAATAAAGCCAGCCTGCTGTGGCACAACGATGTTTTCACTTTCAATGTACCACTGCAGTCTGTGATTGATGATGTGCTCCATTGCTTTGCAGAGACAGCTAGTGAGGATAATTGGTCTGTAGCTGAAGGTAATAGAACTATATTTTGCTGATTTTAGGAGGGGTATCATGATTGTTTCTCTTCAGGCTTGTGGAACACTGACTAAGGTCCAGCTGTTATTGAAGACCTGCAACAGCTTTGCTTTGGCCTCTGTTCCTAGGTTCCTGATCATTTCATTGGAGATACCATCAGCATGATAAGGATGCTTGAAGATCTACAAATTGATGGAAAAGACCTTAGACTTGTAAAAAACATATATTGGAAACAACAAGCAGCCATCAGAATAGATAACAATGTAGGTCAATATCAGCCTATTAAAAGAGGTGTGAGACAGGGATGTGTAATGATTCCAGATCTTTTTTTCCCTGTACAGTGAAAATATTTTCAGAAATATAGAAGATATGGAAGGAATCAACATTGGGGGATGATACATCAATAACATTAGATATGCAGTCTTGATTACAGACAATGAACAGGACCTGCAAAATTTAGTAGATGCGGGTGTTGCACACAGTGAACAACTAGGGTTCGAACTGAATATTAACCCTTTACAATGAGGAACGTCCATTTCCGCCCGATCGCTTAAACGGGCAGACTGCCCGAACGCGCCCGATACTATTATGCATTGTCAAAAAGCGATCTTTCGGCTTTCCGATACTTCCGACGGCTACTTTCGCTTTCGCCGATAGCTTGACAACGTGGCCTCCATTTGCAAGCGCCTACTATGAAATTGAATGGACTTTTTTGATAGTTTTCTGAGTTTTTACGCTTAGGTTTTCAAAATGGATTTCGGCGATAGCCGAGATTTCGCTAGGTTCAATTTAAGTGACATTAAAGGGCACAAAGTTGACTACTAATCGGAGCTAGATATCAGCGAAAAGCGTTACTTTGCATTTAGCAGTCGTGAGTCGGACTTTAAAGAAAGTGATTATGATTCTGAACATGTGTTTGTAAATTGCCGTATAGATGACTGAAAATCACAAACAATAACTATTTCGTAAATATTTGTGCTCATGTATGGATAACCGGCAACAATCATGTGAGTAACATATTCTGCATGTTTTTCCCTTCATTGTGTTGTTTATTTAACTAACATCGGTTGACTAACGCCTTATTTGTGATGTTTTTACTAACTCAACCCGAAATTTTACAGAACCTGAAAAAATCTTCCCTTTTCAGGGCTAAAAGATGGTCAAGCGTCTGCCCTGTAAAGGGTTAAGAAGAACAGATTATGGTCATCACTGGTAAGAAGGAAATACCACAATGTGATATACGAGTAAATGGGCACATTCTTAAGCAAGTGAATAGATACAGTTATCTCAGAACAGTCATAACATCTGGTGGGAGATGCCTAGAAGAGATTATAACAAGAATTGTCATTGCAAAGGTAGCTTTTGCAAGATGAAACACATACTGACCACACAAAAAAAAAAGATATCATTTGAAACGAGAAAAAGAGTGTTGAAATGCTACATATAACCTGTGCTTTTATATGGATGTGAAGCATGGACAATGAGCAGACAAGCTGAACAACATCTGATGGCAGTGGAAATGTGGTTTCTGAGGAAAATGCAAAGAATACCATGGACAGACAGAAAAACCAATGAACAAGTCCTTCAAGAAACAAATGATCGTAAACTGATTAGAGATATTAGACGTAGACAGTCAACATTTTTTGGGTATGTTATGAGAAGAAATGACTTGAAGAACTTTGAGACATCTGGCAAGATCGAAGGGAACAGACCAAGGGGAAGACCGAGAAGTAAATAGCTGGATGGCTTGGCCACATGGCATGGTCGAGACAGGAATACGGAGCTGATACACGACTCTGGTGATCGAGTGAGATGGCAGAACATGACCGCCCACGATTATCGGCATGGCATATGATGGATGGATGGACCATCAGCTCCTGATGACTTTCTCATTTTCAGTTTTGATATGGCTAGCTCCAGATCGCCAATTGTGATAGGTGCCTCCAGAACCTCATGTAGTATTTCATTCTGTCTTGTATGTTGCCATTTCTCTCGAATCTCTTATTGTTTCTGTGGACTAATTTCGATACTGTTATCTTGTGTGAATGAGTCTGCAAAATGGTCAGCTGCTTGCTTTCCTATCAAGATGTTTCCATCTTTATGTAGTGTAATTTTTGAGTTTCTCCCTGTGCCCTCATCGTTAAGTTGTTTTATTAGCTTCCACAACTTCCTTGTGTCTCTTTAAAAGTTCAGTGACTGTTTTCTCCTGCCAGCTTTTCTGTCTACCTGCAGCTTGGCCCTTTGAAATGTGGTTTTTGCATGCTGGTATTTATTGTGGTGCTCTTGGCTGGGTTTGGCCTCTGCTTGCTTTCTACACACTTCCACATCATTATGCAAATGTTCCAGTTCACGCCAGTGGTGTTTAAAATGTTTACAGGTGTAACGTGTTTAGCCGGAACTAACCGGCGATGTGATCGCCCTGGGTAGCAATGCTACAACATAAACAAGTTTACGGGGTTAAAGGACATTCCCCGGGGAGGGCTGCAAAGAAGGGTTAAAAGACATGTGGAAAACATTGACGGGGACAGTTGAGTTTTGGGACCAGACAGTGGAGGTCTGAGGTCAGGAAAAATTGGATGTTAGCAGAGTTAGCGAGAGAACTTTGCCCTGTGTTTTTCAGTGATAGTAATTCTGGGGCTAAGTATTGGAGACTTAGTCCGGTTGCCAGCGGCGATAGTGATTGGGGCTACGTGTACGGAACCTGTGCATATGCAATATATCTATATGTAATGATGAACGTTCCTGATGAATAATGTTGTATCCAGTTGTTCAAATTAAAGTATTAAATGCGCAGTCTGGTGTTTGGTATTGATGCATCGTGGTTGGTCAGTCGTTCAACACAACATTCACACTGACATCCTCTAGACACAACCATAGCCACTCATCTATGTCAATCATACTTTGTGACAACAGGCTCCTCTTGGTACTATTTCTCGTGCTGCCTGTAGTATGCCTTACCCAAAGTCTTCAACTACTATATTTATGTCTTTCTCAGTGTTCATGTTTCTAACCAGTATAGTGATGCGATGCTTGTACATTGCCTAGTCTGCTTTCTTGTAGTTCCACCTCAAGAGGGTGCTGCTTTCACTCACAAGCTCATTTTCTACAGACAGAAAGACTGGCCGATGGTCACTGCCACCCCGTTGTTTCCCAACAATTCGTGAAATGTTTCACTCCAGATCTGGTGAATGAAAAGCCAGGTCAGATGCAGTTTTACTGTGCCATGATCTCGAGTAGAAGGTATGTGGGTCAGACGGCTTGTTAATCAAGATGAATCTATTCTCATCCTGCCAGTCTTCCAGTCTCTCTCCTCTCTGGTCCATGTGATCATAGCCCCAGCTCTGCAAGTGGCTGTTGAAATTGCCACACACAATCATTTTTTTCTTTTAATGGCAGTGTTTCCTGTGCCTGTGGGCGATCACTTGGACAGTAGTAATTGATCAGATGTAGGTCTGTTTTGCTTGTCTTGTTTAAGTGTCTGATACTCAGTCCCTTCCACGTAAACTTCAAATTAGGAAGCAGTGATGTTATTTTTTACAAGGGTTAGTATCCCACCCTTTCGCCTGTCCTTTCGGTCAGATCGGTATCACTGGTAGCCTCTGATTTTGAAGGCTATATTTTCGCTGAGGTGAGTTTCTTGCAAGCAACATACGCTTACTTTTTTTTGGTCCAAGATGACAAACAGACCCAAATCACACAGTGAAGAGAATCATAGACTGAGGTAAGTTAAAAAAAATATATATATAAAAACATTTGGAAGAAACTACAAGGCATACCAAAGGATAAGAGTCTTTGACATGAGAGTTGATTGTATGCTCCAATCAGAGATAAAATACAGTAACAGCAGAAGAAGAATAGGAAGATGATTCAGAAGAAATGCATGCATCCAGCAACAAAGAACATAAACCCATGAAACAAAGGGAACAATCCTTAAATATTCCTGGTCACTGACTGAATGATGATAAATACACCACTTTTCTCCACCAATATCACAATACTGCTCCTTAATACCATCAGAACACAAGTAAAACAACATATTATGAAACACACCATTTTCACACAAACTGGAAAAAGTCAGAAAAACTTGAGGCAGATTTGAACTCATTACAATATATATATATATATATATATATATATATATATATATATATATATATATATATATATATATATATATATATATATATATATACTATTTTCTATTTAGTTATAAGTATTATTCTTTTAATTTTAATTATTTAAACACTCAGCTTATTTGCGATAGGCAAAGCAAACTTAGGGGCACAAGTGAGGCCCATTAGAGCAAACATAATTCAACATGTGCCATCATTTGATGACAAAACTTTCACTGTTAGGTTTGTATTCCAATGCTAAATAATTCAACTGAATAACCACATTACTGCACGTGCTATCAGTTTTAGAATCTTTCACAAATTCCTCTAAATCAGAATAACTTTAATCTAATATATATATAGATAAATTTCGAAGGGCATATCATTTTTATTTTCATTTACCGGGCAGTAAAAATTGCTGAAAATAAGACAAATGAAACAAATAACATACTATCAATACTAATGCGACATTTCGGCTCATGGCAGTCCAGAGTAGTTCCATTGAGCCGACATATCGACTCGTGGCAGGAAATAAGTTAACAATATAATAGAATAGCCATACAAATTAATATTTTTTTAATGAAACAGTATAAATATACCTATTTCTGCTCCAGTGAAATAATCAAATTTGTACATTTTGAAATCTTCACCACCACAAACAAAAAAGTTCTTTGATGGATGAAGTGATGCTGTATTAACAGGGGCTGGAGCCTTGATCTCTTTAATTTTTTCAAATCTGAAAAATTAAAAACACAATTTTCTTTCAATTACCTCTTAGGAGTCATACCACCCTAAAATGTACACTTGCAAAGTGTGTTATTCTATGCAGAAACAAAAGATTTCAAGTTCTGAAATAGTAATACAGAATCACATCTTTGCATGTGTTCTTGGTGCTCCCCTATTTTATTTTTTGCATCAACAGCACAGGAGTTTCATTTACTCAAATGGTCCAAACTACTATCCTGAAAAATAGGCTTGCTTACACTGATACAATAATTATGTTCCATAAACACAAAAATGCTATTGCCAAAATCTCCACCTGTTAAAAGCATATTGTAGGTTACAAATCATTAGTCTCAGAAATTTTGTTTAAAATGTGGTTAAAAGCTGGCAAACAGCTCGTTTGTTTACATCTTCACACACCAGCCTAAATATATTTAAAGAAAGCAGAAGCTAACTTGAGGCTGTTTACGTCTTCATAGAGCTTGTCCTCAAATGAATGCTGTGATTGCCAAAATAACCTTCTTCTACATATGTGGTACATTCTTACAACTAATGTTTAGATGCCATGTTAGCAACTCAAGTTACATTCATCAGTATCTCTTATCTTAAGCTGGTTGAACAGGTGACACCTCAGTCTTTCACCTTCTTTTGCCAATTTGTTAGCCTCTTCATTACCAGGTTATATTGCAACAAGAAGTATTCCACCGTACAACCATTTTGGACTCCTGACATAGCCCATGAAGTGCCTGTAGCGTGTTTGATCGTGCCATTACCAGAAGCAAAACAAAAATCATGCACGGAGTCGTCCCGCCATTGAAAATCTCGTCCCGGAAAACGCTCTCTAATTTACTATGCATTCTTTTGACGTCATTCATTCATTCAAATCTCACGTGACAAGAACACGTCATCCGGGGTTTTCCAGGAAAGGTATGCCTAATATTCCGTGCACAGCGATTGGTTGAAATCATCATGACCTTTTATATAAATAAGAATATATTTCATACTTACCGTAATTAATTATTTTTTGGCACTTAAATTAGAACTTCCTCAATTATATATGCATTTTTGAATTCTACATAATATTTTAAATATACCTGGAAAGTTTCATCGCTGTAATCGCTGAGCATGTGTATGAAAACAACATTTTCTGCTAAGATGTGTTTTCATATTGATCGGATGGGCATGTGCACTTTGTAACACTATTCTGGCGCTTAAATTAGAACTTCCTCAATTATATATGCATTTTTGAATTCTGCATACAATTTTAGATTTATCTGGAAAGTTTCATCGCTGTAATCGCTGAGCATGTGTATGAAAACAACATTTTCGGCAAAGCGTGTCTTTGTGAATGGAGAAACGCGTGGCATGCCCCATGGCGACTGCGCATGCGCGTATCGATCGCTGTGGCATGTTACGCTTTCACTTTTCAACACACAAAACGTGCAATTTGACCTGCTAAAGTTAAAGAGAACACAAGTTTAAAGATTAATAATAATTTATTTGTATACTTGTATTATCTTTTAATCATTTAACATGATGGAACATATTTTTGAAGTCAGTTTTCATAATCCGTCTATGACACGTGTTGGTTGAGACCAACCTCGCGCGCAAGGAAAAATGAAAACGGCAAGCTGAATCGTAAATAATGTTTTTCTGGCGCTTCCAATAGAAAACCATCAATTGTAAATGGATCTTCGAATTCTGTATTCAATTTTACAGAAGTTGGAAAGATTCATCGCTAAACTTGCTTTAATTGTGGTTTAAAAAAAACAGGCGAAAATATTACAATCATGTAACCGAAAACGGCGGCTTTACTATATAAATTTCTTAGCAGAACCAACATTATGTACTTGTTAGCGTAAGTCGTAAGCAGTCCGCCTGTCAGGCGGGAGACCGGGGTTCTCTTTCTGGCTGGTCTATTTTTTTTTTTTTTTCCGCAAAATTATTAGGTGATAAAATAGAAACTATTAAACATTACGAACTAAAATATTATATAGAACTAAGAAACTGGAAGTTTGTGAATAAAGTGTGCTCTATGGATCTGTGCAAGCTACCGACTGCTGGGAGTGCATCCCAGAGGCCAGCGGGATGATCGCGGCGTATCGGAATCGATGAATCCAATAGATGTCTTTGTTTAATGTGAATTTTAATTACCATATAAAATATTGCCCCGAATCAGCATAGTTTCATCGCTAAACTTGCTCGAATTGTGGTTGAAAAACAGATTTTCAGCGAAGATGTGACTTTGTGAATTGAAAACCCACGGGTCATGACGGCCGCCGCATATCGATTGCGCTACACTTTTCAACACACAAAACGTGCGATTTGACCTACTAAAGTTAAATAGAACACAAGTTTAAATATTATTAATAATTTATTTGTATACTTGTACGATTTTGTAATCATTTCACATGACGGAACATATTTTTGAAGCCAGTTTTCATATGGCCGTTTGAGACTATCTTACACGCACACACACAACGCAGACCCGTTCGAGGAGGTAATGGACACATTAGAGAGTTCTCATTACGGGTGAATAGAATGAGAAATCGCAACTCGTCTCACCTTCACAAAGATGTGAATATCTTCACTTATAAGTGACATACAGGCATCATTGAGGTACCATTAGATTTTGAATTTCAAGGCCTATCTACTGTGGCAGTATCATTTGTAAATACTCAAAATTAAATTGATGATGGGACTCGCTATATCCAGTGTTTCTGCATTTTAATATTGAAACATCTGCCAATCCCATCTGTGAAGAGCATTGTTATTCTCTTTAATTTTCTCTGATCAACAGCATTGTTGTGGCAGTTTTCAAGGCCCATGCTGCTGCTCTGAAGTTGCTTGAGAATTTTCCAGTTGACATTGACTGATTTTTTTGTTCCATTCTTTAGATTCAGAAGAATTCCTGAACCTCTGTTCCTGTTTTCTATTGCATTTTTTTTTTACTGATCCAGCCGCACATACATGAGTGTAATATTAGTTATTTAGTTAACAGATCATCCTCATTGCATATCAAACCATTAGTCCGTAAGTGCTCAAATTCCCTCCTCAAAATGTGGATCCAAGTTCTTCGATGCAGTTCTGGACTGTTTCTTCTTTGGTTTTACTTTGTGTTTTCCCCCTCGATACCAGAAATGTGCCACTTTCTTTTTGTAGATTCAACAAAGTTTTTTCACTTTTTAGTCCCCTTCCAGGATCATTAAACCTTTGATACATGGGCTGGTTTATCAACCTTCTACATTTTTCTGTCCTCCATTGGTTGTAGAAAAGTGATTTTATCCAGATGATTAATAAACATTGTTTTCATGCTGCAAATTATGATTTGTATTCCTTGACTGTTTTCGCCAAAGTGTGATTTACCAAGTGGCAAAACTACATTCAAGACCTGGATCCACTAGTACAGCATAAAGTTTCTTCACACCTTTCTCTTTCTACCACCACATTGTGCCAGGAAAATTTCTCATGACTGCCATTCTTTGGCTCGCTGTTGTCAATTTGTCTCAATCTATATCTTCCTTGTTTGGCAATGAATTGAGTCAAGAATCAACATCATTGTACTCGGAGCATTCCCATAAGCGCTCAGTCCTTATCTTCAACAGCCAGCAAAGAGTTCCAATACCAATGATGCCTGCTACAATCTGATATGTCCATCTTGCTTTACCTCTGAATGGTGACTGTCGACCAGATCCTCTGACCACCCTTTGCTGTTGCATTCTCTCTAGACCATGATAGTCTCTTCTTCTGCATTATTCAGATGCTCCCAGAGGGCCTTCATCACATCTGCTTTATCATGCATCAAATCACACCTTAATGAGGCGGCACCAGCCTGTCTGTCTGCCTGTTCATTTTCAACCACACTAGAGTGTCCTTGAGGGAAAGAGTCAGTGAATGCTTAGAACCCACGACCTCTGAATCGATGCATGCCATTCTGAATGAAGCATGCCATTCTGAATGAAGCATGCCAGTCTTCATCTTTGTCAGTATGCTTTGTGAATCAGTGACAATCACAACATCAGTATAGTTTGTTCTCCAACCAGCAGAAAGCCACAGTAACCCCCTCCATCTCCATTCTCAGACTTGAGGTTGTGGTGTCATATGCCAAGCTCTCCTTGACTAAACATCAACGATATTCTTTTGCTATGAATCCTCAGGCACTTTTTTTGCTTCGTAACGTGATGATCAAAATGACACTCGGATGGTATGGATTTTCATGACAGTATTTTTTAGTTTAACACTAACTTGAAGTACTGAGTTTTATTTGAGAGAGAGAGCTCTTCATGTTGTTTCCTCCTCACTGATCTTCACTACTCATGTTTTTGCCCATTACTCTAGTACTCCCTTTTTGGACTCTATCCTGAGCAAGGACACAGTCTCACCCCAGATCATCAAAATCAGCACTTGCATCAAGATATTTAATGGCATTTAAGATGTCTGTTTGATTGACTGAAGGATTCTCTACATTACTTGGAGAACAGTCAAAGTATCGGCCTTTTCATCAGCATGTCCATTATAAGGCTATTGGCAGTTGTTAAGAAAGCCTCATTGGACTCATGAGCTATTCAGCCGATACAACATGTACAGAAGACAGGCGCACTGCCTCTGGACGACAACTGATCCATCCATGCATAACATCTCATTCCAATAGCCTCTGGTGCATTCACTTCAGCTGCAACTGTAGAAGGAAACTGTTTCCTGCATCTTCTATCAAGAATTATGGCTACCAACAAGGATTTCTTGAAATCTTTAGGAATAGGCACCTATTCTTCACTAGGTGCAATATGTTCCAGAACAAACACCCCCCAGACAACATCCTCAGCTGGAACCAATCAAGATTTGCCTTGCCAGATCCTGTTTCTCCTTACACTCACTGGGTGGTCATGAAGGGAGTAGGCAATGTCCTTTCTTATCTTGAAGCAGGCATGAACAGGGCATAAATCAATATTGTTGGCCTTTAAAGAGAGGCAGAGAAAAATAATAATGAGTATCTGGCGCATCCCAGAATAATTAATTTTGTACCTGATCAAACTGATCTCGCTGCATCTCATCAGGTACACACAAAATAGTCGCTTGTTAAAGTTTGCAGAAGCCATAATGATTAATCCACATAGGCCAGTTTTGTGCAAACAGAAAGACATGTTAGTCATTTTTAAATTACCGTGGTAGACATTTGAAATTACTGTGTGAACATGTGTATATTTCAGCTCGAAGGATTTACCTAGTTATTTTACTTTATGTTGTGTGAATTCTGCAGTATGTGCCTGACGAGATGCAGTGAAATATGCCAGGCAATAAATCGTGCTATTGTTTGTGCCTTTCTATTTTTGTTGCTGAGCCTGAGAACTGGTTGTGGATATTCAAACACAGAGATGACCAAGTTCCTGGTATAGAATAAAGGAGTCTTTCACAGAACGTTGCTAACACAACCTTTATGGCAATGCATCTTTTATGGGCCTTAACTACTATGTGATTGGCATGCTCTGAGATATTGAGGCTTTGGCCAAACCTTAAACCTAAACACTGCATTGCAGTTATATCCAGAGTCAACCCGGGAAGGTAACCCGGTTAACAAATGCCCGCAGAAGTCACACGTGTCGGTCAAAAGGTGCAAATATTGCAGCTCTGCTGTAAACAGGCACAACACAATTATGTCTAAAAGTGATTTTGGATGAACACAAGAAGAAGAGTCATCATGAGTGTTACAGAAGCGGCCTGACAATGAAATAATTAGAAAGCCTGTGAAGCTTGCTTTATCTGGGTTGACCAGTGTATAAGAAGCACTACATCATTTGGTTGTCCACTTTAGCCAATCTGTAGGTGCTTGACTACCACATCTCTGCCCAAGGATATCAGCCTAGAACAATGTCCTACCTTTTCCACTTATTTATTCTTATGTACTGGCATTAGTATTTACACTAAAGAAAATCAATGATAAAGGTGATCCCTGGAGAAGACAAGGGACAATGCTAATTGGATTTCTCTGAAATAAGGCTTTCAAAATCCGGTTATTACAGGTGATAACAGTCAGAAGTTGATGCAGCTGACACTTGGTTGCAAGCATTCTCTAGATCTATCTAACAGTATATATCTCAATACTTTTATAGACACCACAGCATTACACAAGGTTGCTCTGTTTGATTTAAAACTGACAACAGTGAACCATAGAATGTGCAATCAATCCAGCTTTCAAACAAAGATTTTTTCTACCAATTTGCCATTTGTTTTGCATTATGATCAAATGATAGTGACTTATTTTTGACAGAGCAACCTTGTGTAATGCTGTGGTGTCTATAAAAATATTGAGATATATACTGTTAGATAGATCTAGAGAATGCTTGCAACCAAGTGTCAGCATCAACTTCTGACTGTTATCAACCAAGATAAGACAGAATATATGGTAATTTCAAGAGAAGGAATGGCTAAAAACTCTGGCCACATACAAATAGATAATATGACCATTAAAAGAACGGAAACATACAAATACCTGGGTACAATCTTCAACTGCTCCAACATCATAAGGGAAGAAATACAAACTAGAATCAATTCTGGAAATAAGATATACTATGACTACAACATCTACTAAAATCAAAGGCGCTATCTCGTAACACCAAGATCACAATATACAAAACACTGATCAGACCAGTTGTGCTGTATGGCTCTGAAACCTGGAGCACAACGAAAGGAGATGAAGCCTTGCTACAAACCTTTGAGAACAAAGTTTTAAGACGCATCTTTGGACCCATTAGGGATACACAAAGTGGAGAGTGGAAAAGAAGAGGTAACAAAGACATTTATGATCTGTTTAAGTCCCCGCTAATCACTGGTATCATGAAGGCTAATAGACTACAATGGCTGGGGCATATAGAAAGAATGGAAGGTAATAGGGAAACAAAACTTGCTTACACTCAGGAAATAAATGACCGTAGACCCCAAGGTAGACCAAGAAGACGGTGGAGAGATAATACATATACAGACCTACAAGCACTTGGAATCAACGACTGGCAAGAGAAGATCAACCAGAGAGACGAATGGAGACGGATTGTATCTGCAGCAAAGAACCTCAATGGCTTGGAACGCTGAAGAAGAAGAAGAAGAAGAAGAAGAAGAAGAAGAAGAAGAAGAAGAAGAAGAAGAAGAAGAAGAAGAAGAAGAAGAAGAAGAAGAAGAAGAAGAAGAAGAAGAAGAAGAAGAAGAAGAAGAAGGCGGCTTTCAAAATCCAGTTATTACAGGTGATAACAGTCAGAAGTTGATGCAGCTGACACTTGGTTGCAAGCATTCTCTAGATCTATCTAACAGTATATATCTCAATATTTTTATAGACACCACAGCATTACACAAGGTTGCTCTGTTTGATTTAAAACTGACAACAGTGGACCATAGAATGTGCAATCAATCCAGCTTTCAAACAAAAATTTTTTCTACCAATTTGCCATTTGTTTTGCATTATGATCAAATGATAGTGACTTAGTTTTGTGGTAATTGTGGTATCTTTGTCTGGCCATGCATCCAGTCTTCATTATCTGTGCTGCTTTTAAAGCTGTGGTTGAGTTCCTGAGCCACTTTTTGTTTCTTCTTCTTCGTTCATCCGGAGTTTTTTTTCGGATGTGACTGCGTTGTGCCTGTTTACAGCAGAGCTGCGTTCTTGCGCCGTTAGGCCGACACATCCGACTTCTGCGGGCATTTGTTGACCGGGTTAACCTTCCCGGGGGTTTCTTAGGACGTTTGACTCTCACTGTTGTGGTGTTATCCCCCATCCCAGCTGGTCCATATAGAACAGCCAAAGATCCTGGTCAGCCCTCAAGGGAAGGCAGGGGCAGACCATGGGCATTCCCCGCCATCCAAGGAGGCTTCCATACTTGCAGAGCCGATGCATAGCGCTCTGGTACTGGGCTCACCCAAGGAATCGTCACGTCCTGCACATGGCTGCTTAGCCTCACTTCCGTATATTGGGCCTTCCGTTCACCATAGGCTGTTCTTCCGGAAACCAGAAGTATGCAGTCTGCAGATGACATCCACACAGTGAGCTTTCGATTCGGACTTTCCACGTAATGGATTTGCTATCCAAGCAATATTCCATTTCATGCCACTAGGACATTTTTCCACCTTTCATGAAGCCCACACAATGGGCTTTTGATTCGGACTTTCCACGTAATGGATTTGCTATCAAGCAATATTCCATTTCGTGCCACTAGGACACTTTTCCACCTTTTATGAAGCCCACACAGCGAGCTTTCGATTTGGACTTTCCACATAATGGATTTGCTATCCAAGCAATATTTCATTTCATGCCTCTGGGTCTTCATGCACCTTTAAATGTCAACCTGTATGTAGTTAAAGTAAGCTGCGGTCAACTTGAGCTTGTTGATATCTCCATAGAGCTTGTCCTCAAATGAAGCAGGTGTGGGCCAAAATATCTTTCTCTGTTCTGCATACGTTGGGCAATCCTGCAGCAAATGTTTTGCTGTCATTTTTCCAGTTCTACAATTACATTCATCAGTATCTCCTATCTTTAGTTTATTGAACAAGTGGTATTTCAGCCTGTTATGTCCTGTGCGGAGTCTGAAGATTGCTACTTGTTCTCTTCGGTCGAGTTTGTAATATGCATCATCCTTCTGATGGCCTGGATGCTCAGATTCCCATTTGGTTCTATAAGTGCTTTTTATCAACCTCTTTGCCTCATTATAGGTTATGTCTATGTCAGGCTGTGGTAGTCGTCCGCCCTCTTTTGCCAGTCTGTCAGCCTCTTCGTTTCCAGGTATACTGCAATGTGATGGGATCCACTGTATTACAACTTTTTTGGATTTCTGGCATAGACCATGGAGTGCTGCTCTTAGGTCAGTTAGTTCTGTGCTGTTATTGCTCTTGAGTATTGAGACAGCTGACTTTGCATCTGTGAAGATAGCTATTTGCTTCTCTTTATTTTCCTCCATCAGGAGCATTTCTGCTGCAGTTTTCAAAGCCTCTACCTCCGCTTTGAAGTTACTTGAAAATTTTCCAGTTGCCATTGAATGTGTTTTTTTCACTCCATTTTTTAAATTTAGGAGAATTCCTCCTCCTCCATTCTCTATTGAATTTTTGGCTGATCCATCTGTATATGCATGGGTCCAATTCCTGCTTGGGTAATGTTCTTTTATGTAGTTTAGGGTTATTTCTCTTCTTTCGGTTTCATGCTGAGTGTTCTTTTTCTCAATACCAGGAATGTTTTCTATCATCTCAGGCAGTTGCTGCTGTCTCCAAGCTGGGAACTTGTGTGCATTGTGTATGGGCTTGACTGTTGATATGTTAAGTATAGGATCTGCCCTAATCCTTCGTTTTGCAGTTTCTACAAAGTTGCTACGCTTCAGTCTTCCCTTTCCAAAACCATTAAATCTGTTGTACATAGGGTGGTCTGTCAATCTTCTAAATTTTTCTGCTTGTTGCTGGGCTCTGCTATCTCTTCTATCCTGCATTGGTTGTAAACAAGTGATCTTTTCTAGTTCATTAATAGGCGTTGTCTTCAGGCTTCCAGTTATGATTCGCATTCCTTGGTTTTGGACTCTACTTATTCTGTTAAAGTTTGACTTAGCTGCTGTTGCCCAAGCTGCAATGCCATATTCCAGTACTGGCCTCACCCGTCCAGTATATAACTTCTTGAGAACTTTCTCATCTGCTCCCCACGTTGTACCAGCAAGCTTTTTCATGATTGCCATTCTCTGCCTTGCTCTTGTTCGATTTTTCTCAACCTGTGTCTTCCATGTCAGGCGACGATCAAAGGTGACTCCTAGATAATTTGGATTTTCTTCATGGCGCAATATTTTTCCATTCAATACCAGCTTAGGTTGCTGAGTTTTATTTGAGAGGGAGAACACTGTGCATGTTGTTTTCTCCTCACTTATCTTCACTAGCCATGATTTTGACCAGTCCTCTAGCGCTAATAAGGCTTGCTGTATTCTGCTGTTAGCTGTACTAATATATTCTTCAGATGTCCATATGGCTAGGTCATCTGCAAAGGAGGATGTGTGTACTCTGGCTGGAAAATTTTCTGTGATGTCATTTATATATGCTAGGAATAATGTTGGTGAAAGAACTCCTCCTTGGGGGACACCTTGCTCCAGCAGCATCATTTTGCTTGTTTGTCCTTGTACTTTTGTCCTGGCAGTTCTGTTCTCAAGGTAGTGGCTGATCCATTTATACATTTTTCCACAAACATGCATGTTTTGCAGTTTTACTTTCAGTCCTTCCTTCCATACTTTATCAAATGCTTTTTCTAAATCTATCCAGACTGCTAGTGTGTGCTTTTTCTCTTGGAAGGCATCCTCTATTTCCTGAGCTATATAGGTTATTTGATCTTCAGTGGATCTGTATTTTCTGAATCCTGCTTGGTGTGGTGTTAAGAGTTTGTTTTCTTCCAGATGCCATGTTAGCCTGCCATTGATAATGCGTTCCATTAATTTTCCTACACAGCTCAGTAGACTGATAGGTCGATAGCCATTTGGTTCTTCCAGGTCTTTTCCTTTCTTTGGGACTGGTATTAGTATAGCTTCCTTCCATGCCTGTGGGACTATTCCTCTCTTCCAGCTGTTATTTAGGACTGCTAGTAGTTTCTTCTTTGCCTTGGTGCCTAGTCCTATTAGCATTTCATTTGTGATTCCATCCTTTCCTGGTGATTTCTTCTTTTTTAGGGTATTCATTGCCTGTTCCATTTCTTCCATTGTTAGATTTGCCATCATATATTCTGCTGCTGTCTCTGTATTTCTATGATGTGTCTGTTTGTCTTTGATTGCTTTCTTCTGTTCGGTTGTAATATCAATGTGGTTTGCATTTGCATAGTGTTCCATTAGTGCATTTGCAGCCTTTTTGCCTGTAAGCAAGGCATTTCCTTGTTTAATTGTTATTTGTTTGTTTCTAGGTCCTTCATTGTTCATGGCTTTCACTAGTTTCCATAGTTTGTTTCCATCCCTGTCAAAATTCAGGTTTTCTGTTTTTTCCCTCCAACAATCTCTTGTTGTTTGATTTACTGTTCTTTTATATTTTGCTGAGATGGCTTTGAGAGAGATGTTTGCTTCAATTGTTTGTTCTCTCTCTGCTGTCTTCCTGGCATCTTCAACTTTGTCCTCCAAACTTTGTAGTTCTTCAGTCCAGTATGGTTTGTAATTTTTCCTCGCTCCTCTTGGAATGGACTCAGTGGCTGCCTGTATTATCGCTCTGTTTAGACTTTCCACCATTTGCTTTATGTTGCCATATCGTGTATTTATGTTTCCACAATATTTGTCTGTTAGTATGGCAAATCTGTCCCAATCTGCTCGTTTGTAATTCCAGCGGGGCAAGGGCTTTTGCTCCTGTGGAACATACTCCATATTCATTTCAAGCTTGATTGGTCTGTGGTCACTACCTGCTAATTGGTCCAGCACATGGCGATCGATTTTGTGGAGGATGTCTCCTGTGCAGAAAGCTAAGTCTGGAGTAGAAGTGGTAAGCCATCTTCTGGAGTAGAAGCTCGGTGTGTCATCCGCTTTGTTGAGTAGATGGAGATTTGAGTCTATTTCCCAGTCCTCCAATTCATCTCCTCTTTTGTCAGTATCTGGGTATCCCCATCTTTCTGAACGGCTATTAAAGTCTCCGACAATAATGCAGTTTGTGTCAGTTATTTTCATGTTTGAGAGTGTAAGGTCCTTATCTGCTGGGCTATACAGATTGTAGATTCTTATTTTCACGTCCTTTATCATTATGTCAACACCTATAATTTCCGTTTGGTTGTCAGAGATCACAGATACTTCGCTGCAAGGTATTGTATTTCGTGTAAGTATTAGAACTCCTCCTTTGTGTCCTTCGCGGTCGAAACGTGTGGCCTGATATCCTCTGACTGAGAATTTGTGATTGGCGTTGAGGTGTGTCTCTTGAATGCATGCCACATCTATTCTATCTTTATGAAGACGATGTGTTAGGGAGTCTTTCTTCTTGTAAACTCCTTCGGCATTCCACTGTAGTATGTTGAGTGTCCGGGGTATTTGGTCAATAGCTCTTAACCTACTCCTCTGTGCCTTGACTCCACAGCACAGGGGAAGGTGACCACCAGTAGTCATGGGTGGACCCCCTCGAGGCAGGGGGCCCGGCACTATCACCGCCTGATGGGACTTCACGGGATTAGCACCATATCGATTAATTTTGATTTGTGACATCATGAATTAAGTTACGTTGCACTGCTTTGTCAAGCCTGTGGCTCAGTACATCCGATTTCGACAAGCATTTATTCGGGATGCTTTCCCTAGCCTTTGACTGTCCCCAGTCTACCTACAAGGCAGCAGGTTTCACGTTGCACTGCTTTGTCAAGCCTGTGGCTCAGTACATCCGATTTCGACAAGCATGTATTTGGGGTGCTTTCCCTAGCCTTTGACTGTCCCCAGTCTACCTACAAGGCAGCAGGTTTGTGTGTCTCTTCGTCTGGTCCCTCTCCCTTGACCTGTCCGACATGGGTGGCCCTACCAGTAGCTGTGCTACCGTCGGCATAGCTCTTGGGGTCATTGGGACGCACAAGCCCCTCTACCTCGTCACGGTGGACACACAGCAGAGGGGCACTTTTTGTTTATATAACATTGTTCTTGTCTGAAAACTGGATGCCAACAGAACTCGGTGCAGTATGCCCCAAGCCCTGATGCATGGCCTTAATGTCCCCTTATTGTGACACAGCATTTGTTGCCAATTTAACACCTGCACATATTTGTGAAATGGCTGTTTTAGTGCATAACCTAGTGGGATATGCAGATGAACAAAGAATATCAAATGCTCATTTACATGTACAATAATTTTACCTGTACAAGCACTAAACCATTTGTAGATGTCCATTGTTGACTTCTCTAGCCTTGAGATCATTAAGTATTTCAGACTTTGGGCTAACGAAGCTTCCTGATAATTCCATTATGTGTCTTGCACCACTCTCTTTAACTGATTGCCTGCCGTGAACCACTGTATTGTTTCCATGGAACGAATTTGGCACCCGTAAACCACTAGGTTTTACTAGAAGGGCAGAATGTCAGACGGGCCTGTGTGCCCAATTCTTAACCCTTTGAAAATAAAGATTGTACGTTAGGTTGGTTTGATATAGACAGTGCGTTATTTGTTCCAGTTCTCTAATTACTCCGCAATTTTTAGTGCTTCGGTAAATTAAAATTGAGACAGAAAGGTTTTGCAGTGTGAAACAAGCATTAGCATCCATGTTTTTTTTAAAATGAAAACGAATGTTTGATTTGAAATGATTGTTGTGATTCGAACTTCAAAATGACGCCTTCTGGTTCTGGACCTCATATATTTTATTAAAATTACCGTTTTAAACAATTTTATATTATAGTTATTGTGACATAAAGGACTTTGTGAAAGATTCTAAAACTAATACCACATGCAGTAGTCAGTAAGATTATTTAGTAGTAATTGAAAACAACACTAAAAGGGAAAGTTCGTCATAATATGTCATAATATGATGGCACATGTCAAATTATGAATGCACTAATGGGCCACATTTATGCCCCTAAATTTGTTTTGCCTATCAAAAAGTATGTAAGGAGTATTTAAATGGGTTAGGGTTAGAATTGGTAAGAAGACATAGATTACGGTCATCACTAAGAAGGAAGAAATACCACAATATAATATACAAGTAAATAGGAATATTCTTCAACAAGTGAATTGGTACAACTATCTTGGAACAGTCATAACATCTGATGGGAGATGCCTTGAAGAGATTAGAACAAGAATTGCCACGGCGAAGGAAACCTTTTGCAAGATGAAAAACATATTGACCAATAAAAAGATATCAATTGAAACGAGAAAAATTCTTGAAGTGCTACATAGACCTGTATTTTTATATGGATGTGAAGTGTGGACAATGAACAGACAAGCTGAAAAACATCCGATGGCAGTGGAAATGTGGTTTCTGAGGAAAATGCAAAGAATACCATGGACAGACAGAAAAACCAATGAACAAGTCCTTCAAGAAACAAATGAAGATCGTAAACTGATTAGAGACATTACATAGTAGACAGTCAACATTTTTTGGGCATGTTATGAGAAGATATGAATTGGGGAACTTGGTGACAACTTGCAAGATCAAAGGCAGGAGACCAAAGGGAAGACCAAGAATTAAATACCTGGATGGCTTGGCCACGTGGCATGGTCAAGACAGAAACACGAAGCTGATCCACGACTCTGGTAATCGAGTGAGATGGCAGAACATGACCGCCCATGCTTATCGGCATGGCACATGATGGATGGATGGAGTATTTAAATTAAATTTAAAACAATAATAATTATAACTAAATAGAAAATAGTGTTTATATTATTCTTCTAAGTACAATCTGCCTGGTGTATTCCTGACATTTTCCATATTGTGTGAAAATTATGTGCTTCAGAATATTATGTTTTAATTGTGTTTTACTGGTGTTATGGAGCAGTTAGTTCTTGTGATATTATTATATTTTGTTTTCCGCATATCCTTTACAGGACATCACTGTCAACATCAGCATCTTTCAGCTGATTGTTGATTTCTTGGCAAGATTACGCTCAGTAGTTTATATTATTATATACAAGTGGTGTATTTAACATTATTCAGTAAATTTAACTGGATTATCTGCAGTGGATACAAAATAACACCTTGGTAAGTGAAAATTTGTCATAACTTTCACCTCTTTAATTTAAATTGTTATTACTAAACCTCTTAATATTGTCATAATATTTCTAACCTACCAATTAATTATTAACACTATCGTGTTCCCTGTGCAATCTCCTTTAATTTGATATATCATGCAGTATATCTGCTACAATTTTAACAATTTTCACAGACAATTCCCCATGAATTTCTGTTTGGTCAGGACCACTTGTTTGGCAGGCAATCAGTTACGTCAATGCGGGTCTGCAATAATAGATATGTGCATGCCTTTTTTATGTTTTTTCTTTGTGCCTTCATCTTTTCCTCAGTATTTTGTCCTTGAGCACTCTCTCAAGTGTTTCTTCATGCCTTAGGGTATGATCCCATAAGAAAGTGTCTTCACATTTAGATAACTTGAAGAAATCTATGTTTTGACATTTTCAAGAACTTGTTCATTTGTCAATTAGTCAATCGAGCTGGTTCTTGTCATTTGTTGGTTATAAAGCCTTCAGATATGATTATAAATACTATACATATTTTACATATTCAACTAGCCGTTCAGTTTATGAATGTTCACTGATGGAACAATCTTGGTAACATATGCACACACACAAATACATGAAGACATACCAATATTATGTGACTTGTTTGAAAATACATCAAAGGTATTTAATACTTACGATTCAGCATTATAAAATGCAGTGAAATGGCCATATGTTATAGTCAAGATTGAACCATCTGATGTCAATTCAAGACTGCCAGGTGGAGATGGGAGTTCAATCTGATGAATCTCTTGAGCAGTGTTTACATCCCACACCCTACAGTTAAATTAGAAAGCAAGAAACTATGTTAATGCTGCTCAATAATAACACTGCAAGGCAATGTAAGAAATGATAGAGAATCATTTTAACAAAAACCCTGAACAGGTGATTTGTATATCATATTCTTGCCTGAACAGGTAAATTTCATTCTGCCAAAATAAAACTTGCATTTCTTATATTATGTAATTCAATGTTGAGACCACTAACAACAAAGCATTTTTAGGGTTAACATAAAGGCAAATAGAATAACTATTATGTCAGTTGACTTCAATAAGTCACCATGTGCCATGCCAATGAGCATGGGCGGTAGTGATTCACGATCTCACGCAATCACCAGAGTCGTGTATCAGCTCAGTGTTCTTGTCTCGACCATACCATGTGGTCAAGAAATCCAGGTATTTACTTCTCTGCCTTCCCCTTGTTCTCTTCCCCATCAATTTTGCCAGTTATCAAATTCTCCAATTTATTTCTTCTCATAACGTGACCGTAAAATTTTGACTGTCTACGTCTAATTTCTCTATCAGTGTACAATTTCCATTTGCTTCTTGTAGGACTTGGTCATTGATTCTTCTGTCTGTCTATGATATTCTTTACATTTTCTCCAAAAACCACATTCCACAGCCATCAGATGTTTTTCAGCTTGTCTGCTCATTTTCCACGCTTCACACCCATACAAAAGTACAGATTCTATGCAACACCTTTTTTTTTCTCGTTGCAACTCACATATTTTTTATTGGTCAGTGTTTTTCATCCAGCAAAAGGCTACCTTCACCATGGCGATTCTTGTTCTAATCTCTTCAAGGCATCTCCCATCAGATGTTATGACTATTCTGAGATAATTGTACCGATTCACTTGTTTAAGAATTTTCCCATTTACCTGTATATTTCATTATGGTATTTCCTTCTTCCTAGTGACAACCATAATCTGTGTCTTCTTACAATTTAATTCTAACCCTAGTTGTTCACTGTGTGCAACAACCGCATCTACTAAATGTTGCAGATCCTGCTAATTGTCTGCAATCAATACTGTATCATCAGCATATCTAATGTTATTGAAGACACTCCCCCAATGAAGATTCCTTTTGTATCTTCTACACTTCTGAAAATATTTTCACTGTACAGGAAAAAAAGACCTGGAAACACCACACATCCCTGTCTCACATCTCTCTTAATAGGCTGATATTGACTTACTTCATTATCAATCCTTATGGCAGCTTGTTTCCAATATTTTTTTTTTTACAAGTCTAAGGTCTTTCCCATCAATTTGTAGATCTGCAAGCATCTTTTTCATGTTGACATGTCTTTACTTTATCAAAAGCCTTTGTATAGTCAATAAAGCAGAGGTGTAGGTCATTGTTTACTTCTATAGAACATTCAATTAATGTTCTCAGCATATATACAGCATTAATTGTACCTTTGCCTTCTACAAACCCACAATGTTCTTCTCTTATTTGGGTTGTATTTTCTTCCTAACTCTTTGCATAATTATTCTAGGCAAAATCTGCATGGTGTGGCTCATTATACTAATTGTAAGATGTTGATCACTTTCCAAGGTCCTGATTTCTTTGGGATTGCAATAAATATTGAATTACATAATTCAGGAGGTATATTTCCATTTTAATATAAACTTAATGTTGAAAGAACTTGCTTATGCCAAAATTGCAATATGAGTATATCCCGGGCATTTATGTTTGATGAACACTTCAGTTTTCCCAAAAGTTTGACAAAGCATTGTAACAAATATTACTAGCAAGGTGACAGCCAATTAAAAAGCTGTATCTTAAGCTCCTTTATTTCCTCTAGTAATTTTACTGTTCTTTTTTTAAATCATTGCCATCTGGGTTTTTATCAATAGTGAGAAGATCTGTCACAGAGGTGGCAGAATTGTTTGAGGTAACTGTGCTGCTCTTAGATGGATGATTTTAACTCAATCATGAAAGAAATCACTGAAGCAAACAGAAATACTCGAGAGAAAAATAAAAATAAATGGGCACATGTAGCATGATGTAAGGCAAGATTTAACAAAAAGATGACGAAGGAGGTCTCAAAGTAAGGCTGTGATACAGCAAATGGAGCAAAAATAAGATCAGGGGGAAAATGAAACAAGCAAAAGAACGATGACTACCTGAACAATGTTGATAAAAGGTTAATAAATAACCAGCAACGGCAAAGTAGCCTTTGACACAATGAGAAATCTAACAAAGCTTCAATAGCTGTCACAGAAGATAAAAATGGCTCCTGCTCACACACACACACACACACACACAAAAACAGTTCCAGCAAGGAGGTGGACTGAATATTGTGAAGAATTATACAACAGTAAACTTCAAGATTATAACATAATTAGGTGTCAAAACAGAGAATGTGCAAATGACAGAGCATTACTGGAAGAAGCAAAAGAGGTTTTATGTGCTCACTTAAGAGAGGACAGTCACAATAGAACAGCTGTGGTCTTAAAATACTGAAGACCAGAAATTGAAAGAACAAAAAACATTTATAGAATATGGTTAGAAAGTCACAGGTAATGCACAATATAAACTGTTGTACAATCATTAAGCAGGCAGTGTGATGTGTAGGGGAAACAAAATAAAGGACTCCACTGCGGACATTTGGTGAAAACAAATGCGCTATAGCATGATGAGATCAAGAGGATAGAGGAGGGGTCGATCCGAAGAGAATGGTTGCTGCCTCTGAAGCGGTCTCGGCTGGCAAAGATTAGTTTTATCTTCGTGCCAGGGCATGCGGGAGTACAAGGAAATGAGCGGGCTGACAAGCTCGCAGGTGAGGCTACTGTGAAGGGCGGACGCGCCATGGACCAGGCTGACATTCTGAATGCTCTACGAGAAGTGAGACTTTTGCGAGAACCAAGTGATGACTGTGAATCTACAACAATGGCCAGACTGCGAGAGCAGCAAATTAAAAGAGGGATGGCCAAACAAGAACACTACGCAGGACGCCAAAGAAGATTGATAAACCAACACAGAACTGGCGTCGTTAGCCGCTACACGCTGCGGGATTTGCTGAGGAGGGGATCCGAGCACTTATGGACTGAATGGTTCGATGTGCAACGAGGATGATCTGTCGACTAACTAACTAACTAACTAACTAAATGCGCTATAGCACACTTGAAAACGTGGCAGCATATAGGTACAGATTTAATACACAGTTGCTGATCTGATGTTAAAACAGCATTCAAATGTTGAAGCCATAATGGTCTTGAGACTGGAAATAGGATAATGCCTAGTTACAATCAGTATATTTGCCTACAAACGGAGATCTGAAAAGAAAGTATGACAATTCTATTTATGAATATTAGGAAGATTCCTGAGAAGAATACTCAACGTATCAAGAATAGATCAGATCAGAAATGAAGAAATCAGGACTAAAGTGGGGGTTATAGCAACACTAGATTATATTAGAAAGCAGCAAGTCAGATGGTTTGGCCATGTAAGTAGGTTACCATTCAACAGCATACCATAACAAGCAATGATGTACAGACCAGATGGAAACAGAGGAAGAGGCTGACCACGTAAACGTAGGACTGAAGGAATAGCGGAGTCCATGGGAATATCGATACATGAAGCCCATAATTGGGCACTCTCACGATGTTTATACTTCACCTCGACACTGCAAGGTACAAGAGGAACATGATGAGATAAGATGAGATGAGGAAGACCAGATATGGATCATCTCTACAATAATGCATACATGGATTGTATAAAATGAAACTAATATAGTACATATCACCATTTTAGCAAAACGAAAACGAATAAATTTAAAATAGGAGCATGGAATGTTAGGTTGAACAACGTTATAAGAAAAATGGAAATCATGAAAATGAATATCTCAGGCATAAGGGAGATGAGAGGGAAAGATCTAGTAAAATTATAACATGAATATAAATATAATATTAATATAAATACAATGAGAACTAAAGGCCATCTTCATTAGATGCAACACTATAAACTACCAGCACTGTCGCTACATCAAAGAAGATCTGATATGAGAGCAAGAGGATGCCCGAGAAGAAAATGGATTGACAACATCAATGACTTTGCACAATTACACAAGACTGACACTATCGAGTTCCACCCACTGGGCGCTGGAATGTCAACTATTCCTCCCCACAGTGAAAGAAGATCATCATCATCATTGGCATCTTGCCGTCTTGACAGACGACAGTTTGTGCTTCAAAAAGGCATAATAACTTTTACCCATGGCGGTAGCGAATGTGACTGGTAAGGCCAATTCGCGCTGTAAATGTTCGTTCACAGTGGGTGCATGTGAACATGTGGTTATTTCCACCATCTTGCGTCTCACACGCTCGGAGTGCGACTTATCTGCAATAATTTTCTCCTTTGTCTTTATTCCATTTCTGATATTTGCCCTCCATGCAACACGTTCGTTCAGCGGCGACTTGCTCCCAATGTGCATTATCAATGCCTGTATCAATCATGTCCCGCTTACACACATCTTTGTAACATAGTAGAGGCCTACCCTGAGATCTCTTACCCATTCACCAAAAAAGATGTCCTTTGGTATTCTACCATCATCCATCCTCCTAAGATGTCCTATCCATCTAAGTCTACGAAGACTGAGCATGGAATAAACCGTCACACAACCTGATATTTCCAATACTTCAGCATTTGTTATTTTGTCTTGCCACTTATTACCAAGAATTCTTTGCAGACACCGCATATGAAAGCTGTTTAAACGTTTCTCTTGGTGTGAATAAGTTGTCTAGGCTTCACTGCCATAAAGAAGAGTGCTAAGGACACAGGCTTGATAGACAAGGACTTTTGTTTTGGCAGTAATCTTCCTGTTCTCCCAGACTCTTTTTCTTAACCTGTTCATTGTTGTAGCTGCCTTACCAATCCGGATGTTGATTTCCTGATCTAAGGATAATTTGCTATTTACCACTGATCCTAGATATGTAAAATGGTCTACCATCTCTAGTTTGGTGTCGTCAATAAAGATTGATGGTACCCCATGTGCACCTTGTGACATAATCTGTGTCTTCCTTTTGCTAATTGTTAAACCAAATTCAGAACAAGCATTGGAGAATGCAGATAGTAGACATTGTAATTCTTCCTCAGAGTGGGTCATATGCCACCATCCTGATCACGATTTCAGTAGAAGTAAAAAGTATATTCCAAAAAAGGTGGGAGCTAGTACACAACTTTGCTTAACTCCACTCTTGATTTCAAACTCTTCAGAAGTTGCACCATCAAACTTGATTATCCCTTCATGCCTGTGTGGAACGATTCCACAACGGACAGAAGAGTTGGTGGGCAGCCAATCTTCTTTAGTGCCTTGAACAGACCCTCTCGTCTGACCAAATCAAATGCCTTTGTGAGGTCGATGAAGGCAATAAACAGTGATTGATTCTGTTCACGGCATTTCTCTTGATTTGTCGCAATGAGAATATCATATCAATGGTAGACCGGTTCTGTCGAAAGCCACACTGTGATTCGGGGTAGACTTGATCTCCTAGGACTTGAAGTCTGCGCAGAACAATTCTGGCAAATACTTTTCCAACAATACACAGAAGTGAGATACCCCTATAGTTGTTGCAGTCGCTCCGATCGCCCCTGTTCTTGCAGTGTTATGATGCTTGAATCTTTTAAATCCTGTGGGACTTGTCCTTCTCGCCAGCATAGCTCTATTAGCTGGTGGATCTGTAGAGAGTGTGTCTTGCCCACTCCTGATAACCTCTATTGGAATCCCATCCTTACCTGGCGCCTTGCCAGATGCAAGTTCATTTATAGCACACTTAACTTCTGTTATGGTGGGAAGTGTGTCCAGGTGGTCAAGAGTTGGTAGAGCCTCTATGGCGTTGAGGGCATCATCCGCTAGTTTGGTCTCACTTGAGTAAAGCTCCAAATAGTGCTCTACCCATCTGTCCATCTGCTGTTTCTTATCAGTTATGATTTCTCCAGTCAACGTTTTCAATGGTGCACTTCTTTTGATCATTGGACCACAGGCTTTCTTTATTCCTTCATACATGCTTCTGATGTTTCCCTTATCACTTGCGATTTGAATGGACTCACATAACTTGATCCAATAATCATTTGCACACTGCCTGGCAGCCTTTTGCACATCCTTCCTAGCTTGCTTTAGCTCACTCAGAGTGTTACGCGTTGGTCTTTCCTTGTT
Source organism: Cepaea nemoralis (assembly GCA_014155875.1). NCBI lineage: Eukaryota > Metazoa > Mollusca > Gastropoda > Stylommatophora > Helicidae > Cepaea > Cepaea nemoralis. The sequence goes on along the minus strand of JACEFZ010022299.1, from coordinate 1,156,044 downwards.
TCTTAAGAGAGCTATCTTCTTCTTATCAATCAAGGGCTGCAGAGTCTGGCTGTTTGCCGCAAACCAGTCCTGCCTCTGATGATCCACAGTGCCGTAAACCCCTACGGCAGTTTTATAAAGAGTTTCCTTAAGTTGACCCCACTTTTCATTTACTGTACAATTTTCTGGTGTATCAGTGAAAGCGTCTTCAAGTTGCTGTTGAAACTGAAAGCACTTTTCAGGATCGTGAGTGTTAATAATATTAATCCTGGGGCTAGATTTGTGTTTAGCTGTGTAGATTCTCTTTGGTCTCAGTCTAACCCTTGCAACAACCAAAGAATGATCTGTATCACAGTCAGCACTGTGGTAACTTCGAGTCAATGATATATGGTTCAGATGTTGTCTCCGTGTGATGACGAAGTCCAGCTGGTGCCAATGGCCGGATCTTGGATGTTTCCATGTGACCCTATGAAGCTCTTTTGTTTTAAAAAAGGAATTTGTAATACATAGGTCATTTCTGGTGCAATGCTCCAGCAGCCTTTGCCCATTTTCATTCATGCGACCGATGTATTTTCCAAGGCACACTGGCCATGAACTCGAGTCCTTGCCCACACGAGCATTGAAGTCACCGAGCATATAAATGTAGTCAGATTTTGGAACTGCCTTGATCACGGAGTCTAACTCCTCATAGAACGAATCCTTCACATCATCAGAGGAATCGAGTGTCGGTGCATATGCAGTAATAATGGTGGCAAAACCACAAGAGGTTGCCAAGCACAGGGATAGTAGTCTTTCATTTCCTTCTGCTGGAATTTCAATCATTCCCAGTAGCGAATTCTTCACTGCAAAGCCCACACAATGTTGCCTTTTTTCTGCCTGCCCTCTACCGTTCCAAAAAAAAAGGTGTAATTGTTTTCCCTGAGTGACCCTTCCTCAGCGAGGCGAGTCTCCTGCAGGCCAGCAATATCAATGTTAAGACGATTGAGTTCGGCATCAATCACAGCCGTTTTTCTCACATCGTCAATATTGGTCAAGTCAGTGGAAAATCCTGGACACATGGTTCTCACGTTCCAGGTTGCAAGCCGTAGCTTGAGGTTTCTATTTTTCTTTTTATTAGTACCTGGTGCATTGGTTTTACAGCCTGCGATTCAGATTTTGTCCTAGCCCCAAGCACCCATTGAAGCAGGCAGGCTGTGGCGGATCAGCACCCAATTGGCCGGGGGCTGCCCAGCTTGAGGCGGGCGGTAGCTGATCAGTGACACCTGTAGGTGTCTCCCACCATCAGAGGCAACGCGTGGCGCCCCATGTCTACGCCAATTGACAGGGACTTATAACCCGTAACAGTTGCCTCTCGCTTTGATTCCGAGACTCGGTTAAGACCAGGGATGGAGTTATTGCCTCTCCATAGCACAAAGCCTGGGCTAAAATATAGAGATCATGTGTTGCCCATGCAGCATGATCCCTCTCTCGGCCTGCCTAGTTCACTCCAGAGGAAAGGTAACACCTATACATCTAGAACAAGACAAGCTGCAGAAGCTGCCAGATCAGCAAAGCAATGCTCTAACTCCGCCTGTCGGAGCTTCGATCCTAGACCAGCCGCCAACCAAGGCTTAGGGCATGGTCTGCCCTGCCATGACATTTTGTCTTTAGGTTGCATTTCCTCGCACCAGGGTAAGGCTTGTACCCTCCCAATTGTGCTCTTCCGCCCTAAGCCGTTGGCACAATGTGGGGTGTCGGGTTTAGTAAGCGCCGCCCAATGTTCGGCGCTAACAGAAAAGCAGGTAGTACCGTCTACTGTTATAAGGTAGCTCAGTCATATCTGACTAAGACCTGACAGCAAGTGAAAGAAGAAGAAGAAGAATGGATAACTAGTGACCACTCACCAGTAGAAGATTGCAACTAGCTAAGTATTCTACACAATGCAAAGTGGTTTATTATTTAAAAAAATAATCTCAACTGTTCTGACATTTCCAAGACATTTTAAAATGCATACCTGAGGGTTTTATCATCAGCAGCACTAATTACTTGATTACACTCCTTGTTGAAATGAACAGCTTTAATGTTTGATGTGTGACCAGCAAACAACTTTGGCTCTGTAACAAGAGACATGATTACTCACAACACTGTTACGATTCTCTCTCTTTCTCTCGCTCTCTCACACAAACACACCCCCCCCCCCCCCCTCTCCCCTCACCTCTTAATCATTAATATAGCAAGAAACGGGCAAAGATAATTTTTTTTTAAAGTGTCCTGCTCCCTCTTTTGTTCATAACATATACAGACAACATATGTAAAGAAACCAGGCAAACAGAGACCACAAGAGCACCGCATGATGAGAACACACAAGAAGAACCATCTGCAAATCTAACCATTAGAGAACTCCTGTTTGCGGACGACCAAGCACTAATAGTAAAATCAGAAGCTGAATTACAAGACCACATGAATAGTCTTGTAATGAAATGTGTAGGGAACATAACATGAAAATTAGCACATGTAAAACAGAGATAATGACTTTAACTAAAGAAGAAAAAGCAACAACGATTCACCAAAATGAATATCCCTTAAAACAAGTAAAGAGCTTCAAGTACCCAGGAAGTATAATATCATCAAATGGCAAATCAGAAAACGAGATCGAAAACAGATGCAATAAGGCAAACCAACTCATTGGACAAATGGCACCAATACTAAAGAACATGTATCAATAACTACTAAGAAAGCACTTTACAACACAATCTTCCTACCAACTCTACGTTACCAATGCCAAACCTGGACAATGACAGAAAAAGAGGGAAAAATCACAACAACAGAAATGAGATTCCTGAGAAGAATACTCAACGTATCAAGAAGAGATAAGATCAGAAATGAAGAAATCAGGACTAAAGTGGGGGTTGTAGCTGTACTAGATTTTATTAGAAGGCAGCAAGTCAAATGGTTTGGCCATGCAAGTAGGTTACCAACTAACAGTATACCACAACAAGCAATGATGTACAGACCAGAGGGAAGCAGAGGAAGAGGCCGACCAAGTAAATGATGGACGCATAGAATAACAGAGTTGAATTGATTCATGAAGCCCATAAGCGGGCACTCTCCAGCTGTTTATACTTCACCTCAACACCGCAAGGTACAAGAGGAACATGATGAGATGAGATGAGATGAGAATTATTAACACCAAACTTAAGGTGAAAACTTTTGACATTTATTGCAGCCAATGGTTATTTATTGCCTCGGACATGCCAGTTTCACAATGCAAGGCAGCAGGGGTTTAAAGTTAGTTCTTCTCCTGGGCAGACAGTCAACAGAATGAGACAAATAAGCAGGCATTCTGGGATCCTGCTGGAAAACATTAAATACTATTTTATATTTGTGTTTCTGTGATGTTTATTCACCTTAACTAGCAGCTTTGTGGGATATAGTATATTTACCTTGCATTTGTTTCTTAGCGATTGTGGCGGATTTTCTTCTTTTGCGATGTTTCCAATAGCACAATACCTATCAGTTGCATCCACAATTCCAGTCGTCAGCAAGAGATGGTCATAATTTCTCTTTCATTTTCATTTTCCACAGCCAAATTTTATAATACAAAAGTGTGTATTACTAGAGAAGGAAAAAAGCTTAGACAAGTCTAGAAAACATCTTGGACCAAGAAAATATAAGCGTATGTTGCTTGCAAGAAACTCACCTCAACGAAAATATAGCCTTCAAAAGCAGAGGCTACCAGTGTTACCGATCTGACCGAAAGGACAGGCGAAAGAGTGGGATATAGACCCTTGTAAAAAAAATGACATCACTGCTTCCCAAATTGAAGTTTACATGGAAGGGGCTGAGTATCAGACACTTAAACTTAAGACAGGCAGTACAGGCCTACATCTGAACAATTAATACTGTCCAAGTGACTGCTCACAAGCACTACACTACCATTAAAAGAAAAAATGATTGTGTGTGGCGATTTCAACAGCCACTTGCAGAGTTGGAGCTACGATCACATGGACCAGAGAGCAGAGAGACTGGAAGACAGGCAAGATGAGAATAGATCCATCTTGATTAACAAGTGGTCTAACCCACATACCTTCTACTCGAGATCATGGCACTCTTACCACACCTGACGTGGCTTTTCATTCACGAGACCTGGAGTGCAACATTAAACGAATTGTTGGGAAACAACTTGGTGGCAGTGACCATCGGCCAGTCTTTCTTACTGTAGAAAATGAGCTTGTAAGTGAAAGCAGCACCCTCTCGAGGTGGAACTACAAGAAAGCAGACTGGGAAATGTACAAGCATCGCATCAGCATACTGATTAGAAACCTGACCACTGAGAAAGACATAAATATAGTAGTTGAAGACTTTGGGTAATGCATACTACAGGCAGCACGAGAAATAGTACCAAGGAGCCCGTAAACATTATAAACACTACAGGAGTAGTGAACTGGAACAGTTGCATAATAATGTGGAAGTGTGTAGAAAGCACGCAGAGGCACAACCTAGCCAAGAGCATCACAATAAATACCTGCATGCAAAAGCCAAATTTCAAAGAGCCAAGTTAGTTAGTTAGTCGACAGATCATCCTCATTGCACATCAAACCATTCAGTCCATAAGTGCTCAGATCCCCTTCTCAGCAAATCCCACAGCATGTAGCGGCTAACGATGCCAATTCTGTGTTGGTTTATCAATCTTCTTTGGCTTCCTGCGTAGTGTTCTTGTTTGGCCACCCCTCTTTTAATTTGCTGTTCTTGCAGTCTGGCCATGGTTGTAGATTCACAGTCATCACTTGGTTCACGCAAAAGTCTTACTTCTCGTAGAGCATTCAGAATGTCCGTCTGGTCCATGGCGCGTCCGCCCTCCACAGTAGTCTCACCTGCGAGCTTGTCAGCCCGCTCATTTCCTTGTACTCACGCATGCTCTGGCACGAAGATGAAACTAATCTTTGCCAGCCGAGACCGCTCCAGAGGCAGCAACCATTCTCTTCGGATCGACCCCTCCTCTATTCTCTTGATCATGTTCATTGAGTCGCTAAGGAAACATGCCCTAGTGAATGTCTGTGTCTCGAGCCATGTTATTGCTTTACTTACTGCCATGACTTCCATAGTCCTGCTTCACAATTCTCCCTCCGGCCCGAGCCGTAAAGGCCCATGAGCTTCTCACATGTCGGACGACCGACCCATCTGTGTAGATGACAGCATCACCGTCTAGCGAGTTCTCGAAAATCAACGCTTGTACTTCAGCCTCCACAGCAGCCGGATTTTCTTGTCTGCATTTTCTATCTAGTTGGATGCAAACTGAAAATGATGTGCAGAAATCTGTTGGCACTTGTACCCACTCCTCGCCAGGTTCTAAGTCCTCAAGTGAACACACCTGTTGAAGAATGTCTTCGGCTTGACCCATCCACGACCGTCCTCTAGGTTGCGCATCGCCCTGCATGCTGTATCTCTTGTACATCCAAGAATAATGCGCATAGCTTCATTCTGTATCCTTTCCATCTGCTTACGGCTGAGAGTCAGGATTGCCATTGCATACTCAAAAACAGATATGACCAGCCCCTCGTACAGAAGACATAGATGGCGCTGCTCACAGTTTGCTGCCGCCATCAGCCGCATTGCAGCCAAACCCCGCTTGGCCTTTGTTATCACCTGGTCAATGTGCTCATTATAAGCAAGGCTTCGATCAAACCGTATCCCCAGGTACTTCATTGCCTGCGTTCTTTCCACAGTCTCTGAACACAGCTTTACAGTTGGTGTTGGAGTGTTGACAATTTGATTATTCAAAGAGAACCAAGTTACTGTTGCCTTTGTTGGGTTGACCATTGCCCCAGCTTCATCACACCAAGTACTTATGCGATTGAGTTCGGTTTGTAGTTCCACAGCAACCTGCTCTCTATCCTTACCCTGACGATACACTAACACATCATCGGCATATGACTATGTCCTGCCAGGTCCAGTGATCTGCTCACTGGTGATTCTCACAGTGTAGGCGTTGAACAGTACCGGAGATAATGGGATCCCTGTGGTAGGCCAGGATATATTGTTGTTGGTTCCGAAGTCCAACTGCCACATCTAAAAACTACTTTCCATTGGAAGAGGGCTGCAGCGATCCAACTAAGGAGGAATGGACTTACTTTTAGTTCAAGAAGCTGAAACATTTAAAACATCCAATGGTACTCTGTTGTACGCGTCCTCCAGATCGATCGCTGCAGCAAAGGTTTCAATGCCTGAGCAGAAGCCTTCATAGACATCATGGGCAAAAACTGCTGCATTGGTCCAGGTTTCTCTTTTTGGACGGTACCCACACAGGGTAGGTGGGAAAACACCTTGCCTCTCTAGGTGGCTTGATATTTTCCTGGCAATTACCTTCTCCAGCAGCTTGCCTATTGTATTCTGCATGGATATAATTCGATATCCCTGAATTTTTGTGTGGTCTTTATCAGGCTTCGGCAAGGGAATCAGATAGCTGTGTAACCACTCCTCCTTGATGCTAGCATTCCCTATACTGTTGTTGTACATGTCTGCTAGTTTCTCTAGCTCGTTGTCGGTACACCTATTGATGTCGTATCTTATGCTATCAGGCCCTGGAGAGCTGTTTTTTGATCGTCGAAGCACAGCCTTGATTTATTTCACTGTCACTGTGTCTTCATCTGAAGTGTTCTGGGCCTTGCACCTGTCTGAGGTGACCTCCTTGGCCAGATTTCGGCCTCCCATGTCTGTCTGGTTGCTCTGCTCTAGATAGCGTTCAAAGAGGGCTTTGCCCTTTGTCCTCGTCAATCCTCTGCCAGATGAGGTCAGCACCTTGGAAGTCAGAAATGCTCTTATTCTTGACTACACCGCTCATGCTTTTATATAGTCGCCAGAACAATTTCAGTGACTTGTCTGTGCTTACTCTTTGACACACCTCTGCCCATTTTTCGCTTTTAACCACCTTGACCAGGTTTTTGAAATAGCATAGAATCTAAGACTTCCGGTTTCAAGATGGTGACGAACGGTCGGGTTGATTTTTGATCGTTAACTTTTTCGCGTAGGAAATGGATTTATTCATCTCTTGCGTGTAATTTTTGTGCCAGGATGTAAAACCAGGAGATTCTACTCAAGATCTGCGTGGATGCTACGGAGTTTCGTGCATCGAGCGAAGCAATCCTTGAGTGAATTTTTCGCAGCGTGTGTGGTTTTATGTTGTTTTCGGTTTTCATCATGGCGGAGTGTGTTCTCCGAGCGGCCAGCAGTCAACTTAACGAGACGGCGTGGGCGCCGGGCAGGCAGAAAGAGACAAGGTAAGCGTGGTGGTTCAAGACGTTTTAGACTCAAGTGTCACTGTCTAGGACTCAAGAATATCCGTATTCTGTATTGGAACTGCGCCAGTGCAAAACAACGGGGCTCTATTTTAGAAACCCTGGTTTACAGGAACGACATTGTAGCACTCCAGGAGACGAGACTGGGCAATCAGCTACTCCGAATTGCCGATCAGCTACTCCGAATTGCCGGCTTCAAATGTTTCTACAACAGATGACATCTGGGAATGGCGATTCTCGTTCGCGACAGCATGGTGGCATCAGAGCTAGACATGTCCAGTTGAGACAGTGACGATATACAAATACAGGCGTTGACAGTTCAATCCAGTATACCATTCGTGTTGGTTGTTTATGCCCGCAACGCGAGTATGGATTCCCAGAAGTGGCAGTGCTTAAATGGCATATTAGGTCAAGAGAGAAATGTTATTTTCTGTGGCGATGGGGAAACATTTGCTCCAACACACAGGGGGAGGAGCTCGAGACTGCACTTGAAACCATTGACCTGGTTTGTATCAACAGTGGCTGTGTCACCAGGACAGCAAGCCGTCCAGGCGATGAGGACAGTGCTATTGATCTGGCGCTGGTATTACCTTCACTCACTACAGTGTGTAGATGGGGTGTCCTAGGACACCACGGCAGCGACCACCACCCTTGCAGCATATTGGTGGAGAAAGGCAGAACCAGGCAGCACAAGCTAAAGGTAAAGACTTTCCAGTATGACAGTACAGGGCAAGATGTGGTGAGTAAAATAAGACGTGACAAGCGCAGAAAGCTTCAGAGCAGGAAAAAAAGCTGGGAGCAGCCACCTTGGTGGAATTTCGAGGTGGAGAAGGCTTGGGTGGATAAGCATAGTGCTGTAAGGAGATGGCAAAATGCCAAGAAGAACAGAGCTGGTCATCCTAGTCCCTGCATGCACTTAGAAAGAGAGATGCACACAAAAGTATGCTATTTCAAAGAGCCAAGCTGCAGGTAGACAGAAAAGCTGGCAGGAGAAAACAGTCACTGAACTTTGAAAGAGACACGAGGAAGTTGTGGAACCTAATAAAACAACTTAACAATGAGGGCACAGGGAGAAACTCAAAAATTGCACCACATAAAGATGGAAACATCTTAACACGAAAGCAAGCAGCTGACCATTTTGCGGACTCATTCGCACAAGATAACAATATCAAAATTAGTCCAGAGAAACAACAAGAGATTCGAGAGAAATGGCAACATACAAGACAGAATGAAATACTACATGAGGTTCTGGAGGCACCTATCAGAATCAGCGAACTGGAGCTAGCCATATCAAAACTGAAAATGAGAAAGACAACAGAAGCTGATGGTATCTCCAATGAAATGATCAGGAACCTAGGAACAGAGGCCAAAGCAAAGCTGTTGCAGATCTTCAATAACAGCTGGACAGTGTTCCACAAGCCTGGAGAGAAGCAATCATCTTACCCCTCCTAAAATTAGGGAAAGAGTTCCATTGACTCCAGCTACAGACCAATTAGCCTCACCAGCTTTCTCTGCAAAACAATGGAGCGCATCATCAATCACAGACTGCAGTGGTACATTGAAAGTGAAAACATCCTTGTGCCACAGCAGGCTGGCTTTTGGCAGTATTACTCTACAGAAGATAAGACAACCTACCTCTCTCAAGAAATTGAGGATGCCTTCCAAGCGAAGAAGCTGGTGCTTGCGGCATAGATAGATCTGAAGAAAGCCTTTGACAATGTCTGGAAAGAAGGTCTGATAAAGAAACAGAGAAACTGTAAAGCCAATGGAAGAATGTGCAAATAGGTGAAAGCATTCTTGCAAACAGAAGATCCCGAGTACAGATAGACGGACTCAAGAGCAAGAAAGTACTACTGCGTCACAGTGTTCCCCAGGGTGGAGTCTTGTCCCCCACACTTTTTCTAATCTTCATCAATGATTTTGTTGCTCATCTACTGTATGGAATTAAAGTGGCAATGTACGCTGATGACCCGGTTCTATGGAGCACACATGAACATGCATCAGTGGCCACCAGATCGCTACAAAGAGCTGTAGATGCATTTGTTGCATGGTCAAATAGATGATGTGTCAGCATAAACACTGACAAGTGCAGCACCACTCTACCCTCTCTCCAAACACTCCTTTCCACACTTTTTCTAATCTTCATCAATGATTTTGTTGCTCATCTACTGTATGGAATTAAAGCGGCAATGTACGCTGATGACCTGGTTCTATGGAGCACAAATGAACATGCATCAGTGGCCACCAGATCGCTACAAAAAGCTGTAGATGCATTTGTTGCATGGGCAAATAGATGGTGTGTCAGCATAAACACTGATAAGTGCAGCACCACTCTACCCTCTCTCCAAAACAAACTGCAGGGATCATCCAGATAAATGGAACACCCCTAAGATTGATTGATTGATTGATTTAGGAACCGACATCACAGCATTCTGGACATTCCCATAAGCGCTCCGTCCCCATCCTCAGCAGCCAGCGAAGAGTTCCAACACTAATAGTTCCAGTAGCAATCTGATTATATGTCCGTCTCGCCTTTCCTCTGAGCGTCAAGCATCGGCCAGATCCCCTCGTCACACCTCGCTGTCTCATTCTTACCAGACTATGGTGATCCATTTGCTCCGCCGAGGTGTACACGTGCTCCCACAAGGCCACAACCACATCTGTTTTGTCATACATCAATACTCCACCAAGTTTTGCCGAGTCAGCCAATCTGTCCGCCTGTTCATTCCCCAGCACACCGGCATGCCCAGGAGAAAAGATCCAGGTGATGCTTGCTACGAAGCAAGCCACTCTGCACGAAGCTTGCCTGTTCTCACCCTCCCCAGCATGCTTTCTGAGTCAGTAACAATCACAATGTGTGTATGTATCGTGTTCTCTATCCAGCGGAAAGCTGCACCGACCGCCTCCACCTCCATTCTTAAGCTAGATGTAGTATCATCATACGCCAGGCTCTCCTGCACCAAACGCCGACCATTAGTCTTTGCCAAGAACCCCCAGGCACTTCTCCTACCTCTCAACACCGACCCATCCGTGTAGATAATCACATCACCCGGGCGAGAATTTTCCTGAATTATTTGCTGAATTTCCACTTCCGTGGCCCCTGCTGGCCACTCCCTGCACAATGTGATTATAACCCTGCACAAGTCTGACTGCTCCGCTGGCACTCTGACCCACTCCTCTCCTCGCCTGATGTTCTCCAAGGGGCACACCTGTCTGATCGTATCCTCCGCCTGAGCCATCCATGATTTCCCTCTTATCAGTCTCTGACCCTTAACTATGTCCAGCGCCTCATGTAACGGGTGATCTGTGTCTGCAGCTACTCTGAGGTATGCCTTCGCTTGCATCACCTTGTGTCTACCAGAAACAGTAGGCAGACCAAGGATGTAACGCATACACACTACTGGAGTGTCTCTGGTGCATCCCAGAATGACCCGCATAGCTTCATTCTGTATGCGCTCTAAGAGAAGATAAAGAACCAACATACCTAGGAGTAACATTTGTTGACAGGCTCACATGGAGAAAGCACATCACGTGGAAGAGTGTCCACTTATGGGCTTCATGTATCGATATTCCCATGGACTCTATGGGCTTCATGTATCGATATTCCCATCGACTTTGTTATTCCCTGTGTCCATCGTTTACGTGGTCAGCCTGTTCCTGTGCTTCCATCTGGTCTGTACATCATTGCTTGTTGTGGTATGCTGTTAGTTGGTAACACAAACTATTTGACTTGCTGCCATCTAACAAAATCGAGCGCAGCTATAACATTTGATGATATTATACTTCCTAGGTACTTGAAACTCTTTACTTGTTTCAAGGGGTGTTATTTTAGGTGAATTGTTTTTTTTCTTCTTTAGTTATAGTCATTACCTCTGTTTTACTTGACTAATTTTCATGTTTTGTTCCCTACACATTTCATTTAGACTATTCATGTGGTCTTATAATTCATCTGATTTTGCTATTAGTGCTTGGTCATTCGTAAACAGGAGTTCTCTAATGGTGTAATTTGCAGATGATTCTTCTTTGCTGGTTTCTTTACATGTTATCTATATAGGTTATGAACAAGAGAAGGGACAGGACACAACCTTGTCGTACTCCGGATCTTATGGTGAAGGGTTCTGAGTGACCTCCAGTTGCTCTCACTATGCATTCACTGTTGTTGTATAAGCTTTTACATAGGTTTGTTAGATGTGTACTCATTCCATATTGTTTAAGGATTTCCCACAGCTTGTTTCTATCTACTCTATCACATGCCTTTTCTTGGTCAACAAAGGCTAAGTATAGTGTTTCATTGAATTCAATTGATTTTTCTATACGTTGTGTAAGAGCAAAAATGGCATCTGTGTATCCTTTGTTTTTCCTTCATCCAAGTTGTGTTTCGCTTAGCTGGGGTTCTATAGTAGTTCATAATTTTTTCTCAAGAATTTTGCAAAATATTTTCCCAGTATGACTCAAAAGGGAAATGCTTGCTTGCTTGTGTTCGTTGGCTTGAGCTCCAACGTGAAGTCCTGTATGTCGGATGAAGGCATCCTGTTGTCCAACATCAGTGTGATGTCATACAGGACCTGAGTTTTGCGTGAGTATCCGTTGTCCCATGTCTGGCTTATTGGTGTGCAGACTGGTGGTTCCTCGCCATACAGGCAGACACTCTCCGACTTCGGAGGAATCGGCGATCCTACTGACTTTAGCCAGGACCCCGAAAGGACCTGTTGCCCAGGACGCTCGACGAGGACGCGTCAGTAGGTCTTGGCCAGTATATAACCCGGCCCTGGTGCCTTGGAAACACCTCTGCGTCCCAAAAGGGAAATGCAATGACTTCTTGATCCAAATAAGTCTATTCTCATCCAGCAAGTCTTCCGGCCTCCTCTGATACATGCAATCATATCACCAGCTATGCGAGCAGCTGTTGATGTCACCACACACAATCATTTTTTTTCTTTTAATGATAATGTGTCCAGTGCTTGTGAGTGGTCACTAGGACAGTAGTAATTAATCAGATGTAGATCTGTATATCTTAAGTGTCTGTTACTCTGCCTCTTTCATGTATACTTCAATTAGGGAAGGAGTGATGTTATTCTTTACAAGGGTCAGTAACCCACCATTTTGCCTGTCTATTTGATCAGATAGGTAGCACTGGTAATCTTTGATTTTAAAGGCTGTTTTCATGAGGTGAGTTTCTTGCAAGCAACATTACATCTACTTCTTCATTCAAGATGTTTTCTAGCTCTATTTTTTTGCTGCTGACTCTCTCAGCATTTCAGTCTGGTATGACAAGACACTTACTTCCGGTCCCCAACATGGCGGTTAAGCACTGAACCGTTAAGGCCTCTGGCATGTTTATGCTTGTGGCTACGGTTTGCATTCGCTTTTTTCTCATGTTGGACTGGTAGAACATGGTTCCGTCGCCCAGCTACTGAATGCGTGGCATGACACTTTGAGCTGTGAAATTCATGTGGAATGCTTTTACATCTGTTCGCTGTTGTTTGCACAGTGAACTGCATGTTCAGTACAATGGCCGGCTGTTGCTGAATTGACTGGTTTGTCTTTTCTGTTTATGAGTGCATTTTTCAGGAGACTCCTGGAGGTCGTCACTGGATCTACGGAGTTCGTGTTTTGTGATGCGTTTTCGGCGGGTCGCCCTGCGGAAAGAGACCGAGCCATGTGGGATAAAACCCGGGTCAATGAAGTCTTTCTGGTGACTGCCGATTCCATCGATGATGAATTGTATTTTTTTGTGGAGGACTTTTGTGTTGGCATTCTGCCCATGCGGGCTGTTGGCTTGCCGAGACTCCTGTCTGTTCCACTTTTCACATTGGTCAGTGAGGAGCATTTTGTGTGATATTCACTGGCACAGGAACAGGGCATAATGGGGATGACCCGTTCCCGTGAAGTTGGAACCGCGACTAACTAACTAAGACCAGACATTATATTCTTGTATCCCTAGACTTCACAGGACATTTGATAAGGATCTCCAGTCGTTTTGGCCCTTTCAAGGCAAAGGGCCTGGTACTGTGGCAGGACGAACACCATAACTTTTTACAGTAATTGACATATTTCATGATGTGATTGTGTGTGATCCTGATTTATGTGGTGCCTCCGTATTCAGCATGTTTCTTTTGCTAGAATAGGCTGGTTTTCCTCTAGATTAGATATGTATGTGCACATGTATGTACGTACACATATATCTAGAGCAGTCTAATTTTATTTCATCAAAGACTCGCCATAGCCCCTTCTCCTGTTAGTTAAAGCAGTTTTGCTGGGTGAAGGCCAGGAGTTAGACTTTTTCTGCCAGAGATGATGAACGCGCAATTCATGGGGGTATTTTGCAAGGTTTCACCTCAACTCTGCGCTCTCAGCTATAACAGCAATCTGGAAGCTGTATTCAGATTACATTTAGATTAAAAATCAAGCACATATACTCGCAAAGTTCACAGGTGAAGGGGAAAGAACACATTCATTAAATACAATCCATAGGATCCTTAACATTTTTTCATCATCATTCATTGGCACCTTTCCGTCTTGACAGAGATAGTTTGGTACATTGTGCTTCAAGAAGGCTTAATAACTACAAACCATGGCAGTGGCAAGTGTGGCTGATAAGGCCAATTCATGCTGTAAATGTTCGTCCACAGTGGATGCATGTGAAAACACGGTCATTTTCACCATCATGCACCATCTTACGTCTCTCACACTCTGTGTGTGCTTTATCTGCAATCATTTTCTCCTTTGTCTTTATTCCATTTCTGATAGTTGCCGTCCATGCAACACGTTCAGCTGCGACTTGCTCCCAATGTGCATTATAAATGCCTGTATCAATCACGTCCTGCTTACACACATCTTTGTATCGTAGTAGAAGCCGACCCTGAGATCTCCTACCCATCTGCAATTCACCAAAAAAGATGTCCTTTGGTATTCTACCATCATCCATCCTCCTAACGTGTCCTATCCATCTAAGTCTATGAAGACTGAGCATGGAACACACCGTCACACAAACTGATCTTTCCAATACTTCAGTATTTGTGATTTAACATGTTTTAAAACTATGGTATCTTCCCATACCCAATAACCACATTCACTCAGGAAATATACATACCTGCATCTGGTTTCTGTAGATCAAAAATTCTTAGCAGCTTTTCATTACTGCCAGTTAGAAGATAACGACTGTCATTTGAGAAATCTACACTCTTCACAATATGTTTATGTGAAAAACTATGAAGCTCTTCTCCTTTTTCTGCATCCCAAACTTTCCTGATGACATAATTTATACAGTCAATCGTTTTCTTAATACATTCCACATACAAAGCATATAACATTTATTCAATATATCCTTGACTACAAACATACACACCTTCCTGCAAAACAGCCTCTGAGCTTATGAATAAGTATAATTGTTTTGGACAAATACCTTACGACCCACAAAGCTGACAGAAGAACAATTCTATAATGCATATGTCTTCAGAAACCAACAATATGTCAGAATTTTACAAATTTTCAATATGACAACACATTTATGTAAGTCATAAGCATGACCAATGATTAAAACAAAAATGGGGAATTCCAAGGGAATTTTACAAAGACAGTAGAAATATTCATGGACTGCACTAAAGCATGTGATTACAGGCTGTTTTATGTTGTGCCTGACAAAAACAACTTGCTCTTGGTTTCATTGTCACCCTTTTCTAGTGTTGTTACAAACAGTATGTGAACGTGTAACATACACAGAAAAAATTATGCCATGTTAGTACACATAGTTTATTGACTAGTCAGTGACCTGTACATATATAACAGTGTAAACTGAATAAATACAAATGAATATGACATGATTACTGTCTACACAACAATCATAACTTTATGTTAGGTCATGTGCTCCCAGCTAAAACATCACGCTTTCATGATGCCAGAATCCTTGCTTAACCGACATTTTCATTTTATTATAATATATATGAGACGCAGGTTGGCATGGCCGAATGGGTAAGAGTATACATGTTCTTCAACATCCGGTGTGCTGATGCCGAGGTAAGTGGTTCAACCCCTACACCGGACAGCTGGACTAAAATGCTGACCTGTCATCCTTGACTTGGGGACGTAAATTACAAGTACCTCTGAAGTCGAAGTGGGTTTGCCTGATGGCGAGGGACACTGTTAATAAGGAAAGCTAATCCGCACGCAAATTTCAGTCCATCACTACTATAAATAGTGTGTATGGACAATGCTTGAGTTCAATGTGAGCGAGCACAAAAATAAAAACAAAAACATCGACTGCTTCAGTGTACTTGTCTGCTACTGTCGCAAACAGCATATAATATAATATATAAAAAAAAAAAATTATATAAAACGGCATATAATATTTCTTATTCTTCTCAATATAATCTCATCAGCATTTAGTCATAATCATCATGATAAGCGTGGGCGGTCATGTTTCCACATCTCACAAGTTCTTTCTGTAATATTTAAGCCTAATTTTCTTCTTTACTAATTGAGAAATGGTACATGACTCATTCATATGTTGCATTGGAAAGGTGGGTATTTCATAATTTTTGTCACTGAGTATAGTTTGGGGCTGCTGACAGTATCAAAGAACCAGCTTGAAAGGTTGGAGCACATACAGAATGCAGCCATGCGGGTAATCCTGGGGTGTACAAAGGACACATCAATTATATGCATGAGGCATATCCTGGCGCTACCAACAATAACGGATAGGCATAGGGTCCTTCAGGCCAAATGGTACCTGAGAGTTGCTGCAGATAGGGATCACCCCCTGCATGAAGCCACGGATATAGTCAAGGGTCACAGACTAAGATGAGGCAGGTCCTGGATGGCACAAGCAGAACTTTCTAAACGTCATGTGTGTGATCTAGAGACCATCAATCGTTAAAAACAGTGGGTTGAAGTTCCGGAAGACATGACAGACTGGCACAATGTAATAGTAACACTGGGTTGTGAGTGCAGAGAATGGGCAGCGGGCCACACTGAGTTTGAAGTGCAACAACTGATCCAGAGTAATAATACACATCAAGGTGACATAGTCATTTACACCGATGGGTCAGTGGTGAGAAACATACAAAGTTGTTGGGATTTTATTGCACAGGCTATGGGTGAGTCTTGAAAAGGGAGAGTCTGGCATATGAGATATATGAGACTATGACCTCCAGCATGACAATGGATGTGGAGGCACTAACAACGGCATTCTGTTGGTTAGAGAAGACTAATGCAACACACATTGTATTCATTACAGATTCAAAGAGTATGCTTAGTAAGGCGGAGAAAGGAATGTTTCATGGGGAATGGCTATCGTCGCTTCAGAGGTCACAGATTGTGAGAATTGTACGGATATTTTGCAACCCTGGCCATGTGGGGGTGCGGGAGAATGAACAGGCTGATAGGCTGGCAGGGAATGCACCTCTTG
Organism: Cepaea nemoralis; assembly: GCA_014155875.1. Taxonomy (NCBI): domain Eukaryota; kingdom Metazoa; phylum Mollusca; class Gastropoda; order Stylommatophora; family Helicidae; genus Cepaea; species Cepaea nemoralis. Next base: position 1,139,385 of record JACEFZ010022299.1, on the reverse strand, counting down.
GTGGTAGATTACTTATGGACATGGGGGAGGTGGTCGTGCACCTGTGAGATCAGGTGGAGAAGGCGGGGGAATAGACAGAACCCGTATGTGGAAAGAATGAGATTGCGGGGTATTGGCAGGGGTCCTGAAGAATCTCAAAACTAAGAGGAGCATCCAGGAGCACTTTAAATCAGATAGCGGTGGGAATGATTAGTAGTATGACTCTTCGCTGGCTGTTGAACGAGGGGATGAAGCACATATGGGAATGTGAGTGCAGTGATGTTGGTTCTTAACTCAACAAAACTCAAGGTGGGCATTTTCAAAAATGTTACTGTCAATTGTTTGCTGATGTTGGTCATAGGTTCTTAATACTGTTTAATTTCTGCATCGCTGTGACTAGCCTGGGTCTGATTCTTTTGAACAGTTCCTGATGTTATGATTATGGTGTCAAGTTTGTGACACTTTCAATTTCTTCATTGTTGATTGTGACCTTTGGCTGCTATGTAATTTTGGCTGTGGGAAATTATTTTCCATCCATCCATCCATCATGTGCCATGCCAATATGCGTGGGCGATCATGTTTAGCCATCTCACTCGATCACCAGAATCGTGGATCAGCTCTGTGTTTCTGTCTCGACCATGCCACCTGGCCAAGCCATCCAGGTTTTTACTTCTTGGTCTTCCCCTTGGTCTCTTCCCTTCAATCTTGCCAGTTGTCACCAAGTTCACCAGCCATTTCTTCTCATAACGTGCCCAAAGAATTTTGACTGTCTACGTCTAATGACTCTAATCAGTTTACGATCTTAATTTGTTTCTTCAGTCTATGTCTAATTTCTCTAACTAGTTTAGTTTTCATTCGTTTCTTGTGGGACTTGCTCATTAGCTTTTATGTCTGTCCATGGTATTCTTTGCATTTTCCTCAGAAACCACATTTCCACTCAATGTCCATGTTGCACATCCATATAAAAGTACAGGTTCTATGAAGCACTTCAACACTCTTTTTCTTATTGCAACTGACATTTTTTATTGGTCAGTATGTTTTCCATTTTGCAAAAGGCTCCTCCATTCAAGGAACCTCCCATCAGATGTTTCAAGATTATACCTGTCAGAGCCTAGCTATGCAGCGACATCGTTACGGCACCCGGCGGACAAGAGTTGTCGGCTGGCGAGATTCTTACCTGACACGCGACCAGCGCTGACGACAGACGCACGCAAAGCCACGTGACCCCACCAGAGACAGGGGGCAGTGTGTGTGATAATCTCAGACCAAGCTGGGACTGGACATCTGAACGGACGTGTGTGTCGAGAGCAAGGCGTTTGTGTGAATCTCCGTGGTTGTGAGCTGAACGACTGATATCGTGAGCGTCAGACCTATGAGCTGTATTGTGGTTGTGAGTTATATGTTGTACATTGCTGTAATTATCGTTATGTATTTAATGTGGCAATAAATCCATAGAACTTGTGTTGCTGTGTCTTACGTCGAATCACGTTATACTGTACTGTCTCACATGTGTTAGCCAACGAGCCGAATATAAGATCCTGACATGTGTGGACGTGGGTTGCTCGTCTTTATTTAAGAACCTAATATATTTAGACGTGTGTTGTTCGTCTTTGTTATTTAAAACTATAATTCTTGTACTTGTAAAATTTGTCAAGGTTATAGTGATGTACATGTGATCGGAAAAGTCTCAGTGTGATCCATTACTACATTGTCTAAATATGTTTAAGATCATTAGTAAATGTACAGTACATATTGTTTGATCCTGTAAACGTGTTAAACATTTGTGATTTGTGAAAATTGTCACCGTTTGACCTTGTCAACATTGTGATTTTGCCGCCATTTTGACCTTGTCGCCATCTTGTAAACTTGATGTCTTTGTCCTTACTGAATGTCATCTTGATGTAAGTGATGTGTCATCAATGTTATTGAGTGTTCAAATACAGATAGATTGTTTTTGTGTATTGAGTTTGTGGAACGCAAAGAGTTTTGGAAAGAGTGTAACTTCTGTTGAAAGAAACACTGTTGACGACAAATTTACGACATACAATTATACTCAACGCCATCCAAACCTAATCAACACTTAGTGACTTGCAGGCACACACCAACAAACACACGCTAACTTATTTCTCTCCAAAAACAAAGCAGGTTTTTGCGTACCATCCATAACCCTGCCGTAGAGGTCATTAGTGGTTCCGAAGTACGACCCTACAGTTTTCTAGCCCGATTGCCCAACCATTCGTCACCATATCCAAGGGCACTTGAGTATATTTTTCTTCACTTTAACTTTACGTATGCATTAGTGGGCACGCATCGTATAGTCAAATTCAATTGTAACTTATTTTTCTACTAACCATTTACAACATATTTTGTGTGGTTGATTTTCATTGACATATTTTCTCCATCATGTCGTCATTATTTGATTTCATCGATATGGGGTTAAAATTAAAGTTGGAAGGTGATGAATTAACACAATGGAGTGAGAAGAAATACGCTGAGTACTGTGAACGCGAAGATAGAGCAGCTGAAAGAGCTCTAAAACAAGCAGAAATGGCTGCCAAGCAAGTAGAGGCTGAAACAGCATTAAAGCAAGCTGAGATAGACAGTGAACTTAAGAAAGCAGAAATAGCAGCTCAGAGTAAGAGAGAAGAACTTGAATTACAGTTGAAAATGAAACAACTCGACACTGAGACTGCAATGAATAAAGAGTCAAAGAAATCTGAAAGACTGGAAAAAGAAAACCAGTATAAAAAGTACCAAGGTATCGTTCGTAACTATACCTCAGGGTGACTGCATAGCAGCCTTCACCCAAAATTTTGAGACTTTAATGGAACATTACCAAGTTCCACTTTCGGAATGGAATATTTTATATATGAGGAGTCTATCTGGGGAACCTCTGAAAGTCATTGAAACCATCCCCAAAGACCTCAGAAAAGAGTACCATTACATTAAATCTAAAATAATGGCACATTTCATGTTAGATGAAGCAGGGTACAGAGAACAATTCAGTAAACTGAGTCCAAAATCAACTCAAACGTTCTCTGACTACCTCTGTTTAGTCCGAGACATTTTCAGCAAATGGACGTCATCAGCCAAAATTAACAAAAATTATGATAAATTAGAAGATCTCATTATTCGAGATAAAGTTATTTCTTCTAGTCCCATCATCTTTTTCTAAGTTCTTGCAAGAGAATGAATGCACAAGTGTGGAAGAAATGGAAAGACGTGGGTCGGCCTATTATACGGCAAATAAACAGTGTTTTGCCACTGAAGCTACTGACAGTAACTGGGTAGCAGCAGCCAACTATGAGAACAACTATAGTAGGCAAAAACCACACAGGCCTACCTCTGATAGAGTTAGACAATGCACTCACTGTAAATTGTCTCACCATTTGAACGAGATGTGCGATAAAAACCCAGGGTACCTAACATACTTGCAAAATATGGTAAACAGACAAGACAGTAGAACGTAGATCGTTCAAAAGTGCACGTAAATGTTTTCTCTGCAAGGCTTACGGTCACTATCGTATGGATTGTAGAGGCAGGCATATGACCAACAAAGCCAATGCCGCCTTGTTCGATAGCTCAGCGTCAGAAGACGAAAATCCAGAAAAACATCCTGTACATGCAGCACAGGCTTGTGATGTATTTAGTGCCAACAAATGCACTGTCTGTAATACCTTCAATGAAAATGGTACCTTAACATGCGGGCACGCCGTCCCTATTGCCAATGAGGAAGCTAACTTGGCAATAGACTCAAAATGCAGTTCAGCAAAGAACGTAAGAAAAGTGAACATCACAGACATGAAGACAACACCAGACTTTGTACCATATTGTAATAATGTTGTTAACATCACTCATCCTCATTCTTTTTATAAAGAGGTCAATGCTCAACAAGAAAGTGAGGAATTGAACAAAACCTCAAAACTGTCATTAGGAAAATTAACATTCCATAAAGGTTACATCAATGACACAGTATGCACATGTGTACGCGACACAGGGTCCTGTCTTATCGGTCTTCGAAAGACCTTAGCTGATCCTAAAGACTACCTAGATGAGTACATCTATTGCAAAACTGTTTCAGGGACAGTAGAGAAATATCCCATGGCATGGGCCAATATAAAATCACCTTTCTTATCAGGCAGAGTAACTTGTGCTTTATTAGACAATCCATGTTGTGATTTATTAATTGGAAATGTATTGAATGTGACAGATTACATAGAGTCCAAACCTCACACAAGGCAAAAAGTTAACACCACAACAAATACTGCCTTAACTACCCCACTCATCATACAACAACATGATGAACAGACCAAGATACCACACCATACCAACGTGATTACCATCTCAGAACAAGAAGAAACAGAAACTGGTGTGTATCAGCACAAAGAAAAAGGTGCAGAAAACAAACAGTTCACAACAGCGAGGAAAGATCAAAAATCATCATGGTATATATTATACCTCCTATACTCTCTGTTAACTACACACATAACCAAGTGCACACAGTGGATAGTTATTCTTGCACTACTGATTGTAAATACAAAACAAATGTCTTCACAAACAGTTATATTTCCACATCATCATGACACAACACAGATGATATTACTCATGACAAACCAGCAGACTTTGTTACTTATGTCATTACTGTTGAACCAAATTTTGTTACTGCCACTCATAATCTCTATGTTAAATCAACTCATACGAATACCTATGCTGAACAATGTAAAACATCAGTCGGTGGAATTACTGACAAAAATCAGCAACAAATTACCCTACATATTGTGGAAAATATACACAAATTGCAAAAGATCATACAAACATGCACGATTACATTTCACAACTATACATGGTGTATTATTATTGTTTGAACTATTGAATGTATACACACATGTACGAGTGCAGGTTTGGAGATAGCACTCAAAATGATCTCAACATGAAATTTGAAAATCCTTTTGGAAGATTTTAACCGTAACCCACTCTATATCCTTAGATCCAGTAACTCCAGACTGGCCTTGTCTGCTATACGACTCCTCCTATCTGACATTCCTAATATCATTCACTATATCTGACGACATCTGTGTCCATACAGAGACAACGACGGAAACTATAACATTGACACCTGGACAGGACGTTCTACTACTACTACCTAGTATCAGACAGCACTGACTAACAGTGAAGCCTTCAAAGGTGAGCATGGCTTACCAAGAGATATCATTTTTGGGGTACAGAATATCCAATGGCTTTGTCATGACAGACAACAAAATTGTCTCAAAAATTCTAAAACTGTCACTTCCAACAAATAAGAAACAAGTCCGCAGTTTGTTGGGACTTATTAATTATTATAGAAACTTTATTCCTGATTTTTCAGAACTGACTGAGGTTTTTTCTAACTTACTAACCAAGAATAAACCCGAAAAAGTTGTAAACGATGAATGCCTACGAAATGCATTTGATAAAGTTTTGGCACACTTTTCTGATAAGAATTCACCTAATCTCATCCTTAAATTGCCCAACATTCGTTTACCTTTCAGATTGAGAACAGATGCTAGCTCCATTGCGATCGGTGCAGGTCCTATTGCAGGAATACAACGACATCCTGCATCCCGTTTGTTTTCTATCAAGAAAACTAAGGCCCCGAGAGCGGGCCTGGTCCATTCCGCAATTAGAGGCATTGGCCTTAGTAGAAAGTGTAACAAAGCTGTCCAGATATCTTCTAGGACGTCACTTTATCATCGAAACTGACAACAGTCCATTAAGGTATATCAATTCCGCAGTACCATCAAATAATATGATTGCTCGCTGGTCCTTGAAGCTTCAGAATTTCAGTTTTGAAGTTCGCCATATTCCCGGCAGAATGAATACAATCGCCGACCTTTTGTCCCGTTGTCCGACAGACCCAGTAAGCAATGTCTGAGTGCACTGTGTAATATTACACTCAGCCCAACACAGCCACCAATGTGTGAATTTTCTCCATTCACCTACTGTGTAAGGTCTATAATTCAAAGTGTGATACGGTTAAAAACCGACATGTATAATATACTTATTTTAATCAAGTCATGTAATGAGGGTAGTATAATTGTGTAGTGTGTGTTAGAATGAGAACAATATTAATTGTATATATACACCAAGAACAATGTCACAGACGCTTAACCACTTACCAGAAGCGAACTTTACCATTGTGACAACTGTGAGTGATTTTCTTCACCGTCATATTTTAACGACATGTGCAAATGTGGACCGAACATTGACTCCTACACCACCTCTGCAGCTAATGTAATCCAAATTGTTCGACGTTTAACATCAGAAATAAGAACAGTCGATCTTTATCCAGAAGTTGTGAACACATCGGAAATAAGAACATTCCATCATAATCCGTTGTGATACTATAACATCAAACACGAACTGTGAGAACATTTTACTATCCGTTCCGAAATAAAACCGGATCATTTGTGTTCAGAAAATGTAACATCAACCAAATTGTGCGTTTCGTATATATTTCCGGTGTAATTTAAAAAGTCTAGCAAAATTAGCAGACGACATACAAAATTTCAAAAATTTATGACACTTGTAAAATCCTTTTGAATCTATAAAATATAATATACCAATTTGGTACTTATTTATTTTGATTAGTGTAATCTTAGAATCATATCTTGATTAATGTATTCATATTACCGACTTTTTCTCGTCAATATGAAGAAACGTCAAGCAATGACGCTAAGAAATTAAATAATTATTGCAATTTATAGAATTTCTTTATTGTCAAAATTACTTCCCTTGCATTTGTGAATTACATCAAGGGCCATAATTTGAAACATATTCATTAATGTGTATTGTATAGATAGACATTTTGTTGCTCAAATGGTTAACACAGCAGGTAGGCGTCCTCCAAGCATGTCATAGAGCTGCCAACATTGCAAACCAACATAAGAGCTCCTGACCAAATGAGGGCAGAGTTTAAGTGTTTAATACGACTAATACAAAGCCGTATTTCAGTCTGGCTAGATGGTTGTTGCAAAACAATCATATTATTACGTTTTTTTTCAAAATAGCTGCGAGGTAGATGCGTGAAGCTGGTGCTACTGATCTGACTGGGTATTATTGCGATGGAGGTAACCAGGCATCAGGGGGATGAAACCTGAATTGTGTTAAAAGTTGTACTTCATTTGTCATTTCAATGCAACTTACATGTTGTGTATATATTTCCATGCCTTATATGTATTTTCATGCATAACACTGGGAAAAAGTAGTCTCTGACATGAAATTAACACTACCCCAGTATATACATACATCATGAATGAAAGAGGGCATCTTTCATTGAGGTACCCGGGGAGAATGTCAGAGCCTAGCTATGCAGCGACATCGTTACGGCACCCGGCGGACAAGAGTTGTCGGCTGGCGAGATTCTTACCTGACACGCGACCAGCGCTGACGACAGACGCACGCAAAGCCACGTGACCCCACCAGAGACAGGGGGCAGTGTGTGTGATAATCTCAGACCAAGCTGGGACTGGACATCTGAACGGACGTGTGTGTCGAGAGCAAGGCGTTTGTGTGAATCTCCGTGGTTGTGAGCTGAACGACTGATATCGTGAGCGTCAGACCTATGAGCTGTATTGTGGTTGTGAGTTATATGTTGTACATTGCTGTAATTATCGTTATGTATTTAATGTGGCAATAAATCCATAGAACTTGTGTTGCTGTGTCTTACGTCGAATCACGTTATACTGTACTGTCTCACATGTGTTAGCCAACGAGCCGAATATAAGATCCTGACAATACCGATTGACTTGTTTAAGAATATTCCCATTTGTACATTACACTGTGGTGTTTCTTTCTTCTTAGACATTTCCATAATCACTGATGATGGTCAAAATATATCTACTATAACCATAGACAAAGTTTATGATTTCCATTTTGATTCTTTATGGGTATCCCAGCTAAGTGGGGTTTTTTTTTTTTGTGTGGTTTGTTTTGAATTTTGGATTTTTCTAGTATCCCATGTTTTTAAAGACCTCAAAATTCTAAATTGTCTCCCTATTATTTTCAAGGATCACTACAGCTTATGTCACAATGATGGCTTCTTTCACCTTCTTGCTCTCTTTCAGCACCCATTTACAAAAACGTGATTGCCTTCTGGGACACAGCAAATGTTATGTGACTCTTACGTAAATGTGTTTCACATGATTTCAAAATATCTCTCATCCTAAGCATATAACTGATGTACATGTTCACTCACGCAGTGAAGTCAGCAGCTCCTGTTGCAGCACGTGTGGCCTCAGTGTTAAGTGTTGCACCCCAAACAGCACCTTTGTGACCTTCAAAAGTGCCAATCCAGTCCCCTGTATCCCCTTGCCGGAGCATAGGTTTACCATCTGTTCAAAATGAAAATATTCATACAGCTTAGGTTCTTTCTGCAATCAGAAAATATTTTAACCTGATTCACATTTATATCACCTCTACCAATTTACCCATTTAAAGGCTTTGCCTTCTAAAATTGTGTATGGTACACACGAGGGACAGCCAGCAAGTAAGTCACAAAATGTAATCAGACAGCTCAGAAATTAACAGTGGTACTAGAGAAAGCTAATCCACACACAAAATTAAGCCCAGTGTGTAGTGTGTATAGACTACACTTGAGTTCAAAGTTAGTGCCCCCCCCCCCCCCCCCAATAAAAATATTCATTCATTCAGTAGCAAGTCCTTTGCAGAACCTCGCTCCCATAACAACCTTCCGGAAAACCTCTCGATCATAAGCAAGATGTCCCGCGGCCGATACACCCATCTGGAGATCATCCGCCACATCCTGCACCCATCTTCTCTTTGGGCTTCCTCTTCCTCTCTTCCCAGGCATATACCCCTCCATTATTGTTCTCTCCAAACTTTCGTGACGTTTCAAGTGACCAAAATATTTCAATTTTCTTTGTTTTATCGTTTTTAATAGCCAACCTTCTTCAATATTCAGCTCTTGAAGTATTGATGCATTTGTTCTTTTCTTTACCCAAGATATTCTTAGAACTCGTCCATAACATTTATATTCAAAGGCATTTATGCGCTGTTCAGCTTGTTTAGTAAGTGTCCAGGTCTCACGGGCATATGTTGCAATGGGAAAGATGCACGCTCTTAAAAATCTAATTTTTGTAGTTTGTCCCATTCCATAATTTATTCAGTTGTTTTAGTCTTTGAAGAGCAACTGATATTCGTCGTTTAATTTCTTTCATTGTGTCACCGTTGGTAAACAATGACCCAAGATATTCAAAATTTTCCACCACCTCCAATTTTTCCTCATTAACATATATTTCTTTCTCCATAGTGGTTTTATCTGTATGTATTATCTTTGTTTTTGCAATGTTGAGATACAAGTTGCGATTTTCACTATTCAACTGGGTTGAGGCTATTAGGTTTTCTATACCAGTCTGTGTTGTGGATAGCAATACTGTATCATCAGCATACCGAATCTCTGGTATGTCAAGACCACCGATATTTAGGGCATCATATAGATCCCTATTTATATCATCTCTTACATTTCTCATTATATTTTCGACAGCGTGGAGTGATGAGGGGATCTGGCCGATGCTCGACGCTTAGAGGAAAGGTGAGACGCACATATAATCAGATTGCTATCTGATGTTGTACACAGTCAAATGCCTTTGAATAATCCACAAAACATGAGAATAGGTTTACATTAAATTCTTTGCACTTCTCTATTATTAAACGCATATTGAGAATGTGATCTCTTGTTCCTCTTCCTTGTCTAAATCCAGCTTGAACCACGTTAATTTCTTCTTCCATTTTCTTGCGAAGTCTTCTCATTATGATTTTTAGTAGAATTTTACTTGCTTGACTGATCAGGGCAACAGTTCTATAGTTGGTGCATAATTTCAGGTTGCCCTTTTTTGGTATTGGAATGAAGATAGTTCTCTTCCAATCTTTTGGCCATATACCACATTTCCATATCTTTTTACATAATGTGTGATAGATTTGTATGCTTTCTTCTCCTCCCACTTTAATTAGCTCAGCTGGTATCTCATCACATCCAGGTGATTTACCATTCTTCAGGTTCTTTATTGCCCATGCAATTTCATCTAATGAGGGTTCAGGTTCTGTCTCTGCTGTCGTTGGCTCATGTATCTCATTCATATCCTCACTGTCACTCATATCATACATTCCACTGCAATACTCCTGCCATCTTTCTAGAATTTGTCTAGATTCTGTTAAGGTATTTCCCATCTTGTAACAGATAACATTCAATTGAGGTTGAACATTTCTTGTCAATAACTTCATTTCTTTGAACATTTCGTAATCTCTTCCAGTCTTATGATATTGCTCTATTCTGGTACAGCAATGTTGTATATATTGATTTTTGTCCTTTCTTGTGTTCTTTCTTATTTCTCGAGTTAAAGATTTATACTTCATCCTGCTGTTATCGGATTCACCTCCTTTCTGTTTCAGTTCCCTTCGTTGTTTTATTAATTCTAACGTGTCTGATGTAATCCATGGCTTAAGTTGCTTTTTCTTGGTCGGAATTAAATCTTTGGCTGCAGTTATCAAGATATCTCTAGCTTGTACTGCCAGTTCATCAGGTGTCATTTCCTCTTGTACAGACATCAAGACCCCAAAACGATTCCTAACTTCTACAGTGTATGCATCTGGTATTTTTGTGAGATCAAAACGAAGTGGCCTTGGTCCTCGGGTAAGCTTTTTGAGTTTTAATTTCAGATCTGCTTCTAATAACTGATGATCTGTATCACAGTCTGCACTTCGTAGGGTTTTTGCAGATGTTATGCTTGATCTCCATCTTCTTTGTATTAAAATATAATCTATCTGATTTTTGGTAATACTGTCCGGGGACTTCCATGTGAAGAGTCTTCTTGGGTGTTGTTTAAAAAGTGTGTTGGCTATCATTAACTCATTTTCTGTGCAAAATTCAATTAATTTGTCACCTGCATCATTTCTGTTTCCCAATCCAAATTTTCCTAAAACGTGTCTCTCATTTTCAGCTCTTCCTGTACCTACTTTTGCATTAAAATCTCCCAGTATTATTGCTATATCATTATGACCAATCTTATTTAATGTGTCTTGCAGTGTGTTGTAAAAATCTTCAATTTCGTCCTCCTCTGCTGTTGAAGTAGGTGCATATATCTGTACGAGTGTTGTGTTTTTTGGACGGCCTTTAAGTCTAATAGTGAGGATTCTATCACTAACTGGGTTATATCCCAGTAAAGCTTTTGCAGTTGTTTTATCTAAACAAAATGCCACTCCACTCTGGCCTCCGACGTCTCTACCAGAATAAATGAAAAGACTTCCATTTTCAGTTGTAAAATATCCCTTGCCTTTCCAGCGATGTTCACTAATTCCTAAAATTTGAATATTTAACCTCTCAATCTCATCACATACTACTTTAAGCTTCCCCTCATACAGACTTCCCACATTCCACGTTCCCATTCTCACTCTTTTTCTTAGTCTCACAAGGGGATTTCCTTGGTAACAGTCAGGATTAACTCCGTCATCACGATTACTAGTACTGGTCCCTGTGTCACACTCTTCCCCAGTGTTATCTGATCTGCCTGGCCTGGGGGTCTCGCCACCAGATCTCTTATTATGTTTTCTGTCATAGTTGTTATGGTTTCTTGGCAAGTTTTGCAGAAGGTAGTTTGCCATTGCTTTCCTTCTGGGCAGTGACTGTACTAGTCGGTGGCCATAGCCATTGTCTCTACTGATGAGATCATCTGCCTATCGCCGCAAGGGGCCGAAGGAATTTGTTCTACTTATCAGAAATTCTACTTATCCAGACTGCACACATATGTACACTAATACATGTGTACCATGCAGTAGCATTGAGTAAAATGATTGTACCACTTAGGAAACACAGGTAGTGAACAAATAAATAGCAATACAATATCAGAAATGTTGAAATGTTTAGTTTTGAAAATTTCCAAATTAATAAAAGAAAAAGTCTGTGATTTTGCTTTGCTTCTTGACTTGTGAAAAATGTCTTCCCATCGCCTGTTTAAAGACACAAAATGGTGAGACTGCATCATCTGAACATCCATTCTGCATCATGTAAATGTCAATTTTGTCAATTGATGCCAAAATATCTGACTGCGATACAGGTTGTGCTTGCAGCCCAGTCATCCTCATCATCAGAGTCAGGGTGGAAGGGTCTGTTGGTTGAATGACTGACATACATAGCCCTATAATATCAGTGCTTGAAAGAGTGGCACTAGTAGAAACATCATTGTCAATGTTCACAAACTCCTCTGGATCAATCTTCAGCTCTTTATACAATCTAGCAAGTAATGGCTCCACTGAAATGTCAGTAACATTGCTCTCACTGCTCGCTGATGGTGTGGAATTCTCATTTACAGAGACATCTACTGCAGGTAAGAAGCCAGTCTGTCTAAAGCAGTTTGCAATAGTTGCTGGTAAAACTCTGACCCATGAAGATTTTAACATAAGAATAGCATCAAGAAGGGTTATCTTGAAATCATCACAAATGAGGTCAGAATCCATATGACCCACAAGTTTTGACAACATTGTGAATCTATAAAGAACTTTCAGATTTTGAATGATACCTTGATTACAAGGCTGAAGTGTTGATGTTGGCATTAGGGGGCAGAAACAAAAGCTCTGTTGCCTTCAGATTGTTAATTTTTGTGTGGGCTGAACAATTGTCAACAATTAAAAGAACACCATTGAATAATCAAATTCTTGTAGCCACCCAAGGAACAGTTCTGATGTAATCCATGCCTTTGAAACGGCTCTGTAATTCACACACGTTTTCAGGCCTTTGAAACGATGATTTTAATTTGGGGAGGGGGGGGGGGGGGGGGGGGGTTGTGAAATGAACAGTTCGACTTAATGTGGACATTTATATAGTCGGTAATTCATTCTTATGTTCGACTAATCCGAAAATTCGATTTAAACGAATTCGACTTATCAGGAATTTTTATACAAAGATAAAGAAGGATCTTGGCCGGGACCAAGCCAATAACGTCGACTTAAGCGAAATTCTAGTTATCCGAGTTCGACTTAAGTGGACTCGACTGTGTGTGTATGTGTCAAGTGCCTTGCCAAGTGGCGTAGGCGTCCATGGCTCTCCACAGATCTCAGTCTTTGGTGTTCTGGATAACTCTGCTGATGATATTCCTCAATGCCACCGTCGCAGTCCATCCATCATCATTTCTCTTGGTCTGCCCCTGCCTCTCTTCTCCTTGATCTTTCCAGTCGTCAAGATGTTCTCCAATGCTCTCTTCTCATCACGTGACCATAGAAAGCTGTTTGTCTCATTCTTATTGTTGAATATAATGTTCCAGTTTCATTAGCCTCTTTCAGGCAATCGTTGTTAGTTACTTTGGCAGTCCAAGGTATTCGCAACATTTGTCTTAGGAACCACATCTCTGTTGCTTTCCAGTTCTTCCTAATTCTTTTTCATTTACATTCCAAAATTTACTGCCACAGAGTAAAACAGGTTTTATATAGCAATTAAGCACTCTCTTACAATCAATGATAGTGACTTATTGCATAAGATACCTTTCATTTTCTGAAATGCAGCTTTAGCTGACCCTATTCTGATATATCTATATATATATATATATATATATATATATATATATATATATATATATATATATATATATATATATATATATATATATATTTATAAGGGCTGCGGAAATTATCGATTAATTAATCGATTAATCATTAATGTTTATTAACGATTAAATTTTTTTAAACAATGAATCAACTTTTCTCCCATCACTTACACAAATGAACTGGAAGTCTAAAAGTAACAACATGGTAGGTGCGAAATATTAACCGGACGATTACATGAACATCTTGGTTTTAAAGTACTGACTGATGGAAATATTGAAAATGCTGAAAAGGTTAAATGCGTTCATTGTGATATATTGTTTGCCTACCATGGTTCTAACACCTTGCTTACCACCTCTTCTTCTTCTTTCGTTCGCTTGAAATATGTCTGTAACTGCAATGTTGTCTCTTGTATGAATCTAACCAGTCTTTTTTAGTTCACTCAGCGGTCCATAGAGTTTATCTTCCACTGTACTCTCTCTAGGCCAGAAGGTTCGCCTGGATATATTGTAGTTTGGGCAGTCCTGGAGTATGTGCTCTGCAGTCTGCGACGCCAAACCACATGTGCACATGGCTGAGTCACCAATCTTGAATTTTGTATACACGTGGTTGCATAATCTGTTCTGAGGCGCAGAATAATGACCTATTCTGGTATGTCCATAATGTGGTAGTCGTCTTGAGTAGGGTTTGGTGGCCTTCTGACTAATTTATCATTCTTTTCTTTTGGTGGAATGTAATGGGCACATCAGGCTTTTCTTCTTTTGCTCCTTCCTTAGCCAATTGATCAGCTCTGCCGTTTCCGGGTACTCCACAGTGGGATGGTATCCACTGTATGGTGACCTTATGCTGACTGCTAAGTTCAGAAAGTAGTGTCCTTAGAACTGGTAATTTCCCAGACAGGAGTGCCTCTATTACTGATTTTGCATCTGTCAATATCACCACAGGTTGTCTACCATGGCGGGTATTTTGTAATTTCTCTATTGCTATCTTGATTGCCTCAATTTCAGCATCATAGTTATGGCAGTACCTTCCTGTTGGAACTCTGACCGTGTCCCTAGTATTATTTGGGTATTCTAAATACACTCCCGCTCCTCCATTTCAAACAGCCTAAAAAAACATCCACTACAGCATCAGAAATTTCAGCTGAGAGCTATTGCAGCATTGTCTCCTACTTCAAAGCAGACTACTTTGAGTCACTTGTGAGTGCTGCATTACAACATGATATTCAAGTATTGCTTGCAAACTGGATTGCTAGTAGTGGCAGACAATTATCAATAGTAGATGACAATGGCCTTCAACAAGTATTACGGACAGCATTGCAAAATGCTGAATATAACCTACCTTCCCGCCGCACTATTGACAAACTGTTGACTGCTAAGTGTAACAGTAAGATTCAGTGTTAAAGAATCTGTGAAAAACGCAAAAAGAATTGCGCTAACATATGATTTTTGGACATCTCTAGGTAACGAAAGCTATTGTGGAATTACTGGCCATTGGATTGCCGATGACTGAAAATTTAAAAATGTTCTTGAATGCGTGAATGTTGTTGAACGTCATTAATCTGACAGTGTTGCCGAGTTATATAAACAGTTTGCAATAGACTGGGATGTAACGAATAGAATTCAAGAGCTCTAGTTACTGACAATGCAAGAAATATGGTTTCAAACCCGGGTTTTGCACATATTCCTACTACAAATACCTAAAGTGTTCGTCAAAAGATGCAAAAGTGCGAACATAGTCACGTACTGAACAACAAATAGCAGTTGATGTTCATGATGAGCAGATGGAGACTGCTGCAACGAATGATACTGACATTGACAATGAAACCATATGTGAACTAAAATGTCTGACTCAGACATGGAAGATCATGTCGACAGCTCTTCTGATGAATTGCTGCATTATAAAATGGAAAAGAAAGTTGCTGAATCAGTTGACCCTCTACAATGGTGAAAACTTAATGAACATCGATATCCAAAATTGGCATTCCTTGCCAAGACCATTCTGTGCATACCGGCTACCTCAGTTCCGTGTGAACAATTGTTCAGCTCTGCTGGTTATATTGTTAATAAGATGCGCTCGTCACATGAACCAAATACTGTCAACATATTGTCTATTTACATAGTTGGTTAGTAGATGACATATGAACAAGACAACCCAGTCTTTTGTTGATTTTTTTACAACTATGAGTATAATGTGAGTTATGTGACTATAAATTTTTTGCTTTAATCAAAATTAACTATTAATTAATCATTAATTTTTCAAAAGTTTATTAAATTTAAATTAATCATTTACTGCCCTTAATATATATATATATATATATATATATATATATATATATATATATATATATATATATATATATATATATATATATACATATATATACATACATACATACACACACACACACACGGGGGTAGAAATTCGGAGCCAACAATATTTTCTTTTAACATGGGCTAAGAAAAACACAAACCAAACTCAGATAAAGCTACATATTTTGAAATGAACCATCCGCAGAAGTCGGATGTGTCGGCCTAATGGCGCAAGAACGCAGCTCTGCTGTAAACAGGCACAACGCAGTCACATCCGAAAAAAAAATCCGGATGAACGAAGAAGAAGAAGAAGAAGAAATGAACCATTAAATTTCTCTACTGGAAGCACAGTTAAAGATAACATCATGAGATTACTTAATTTATTCATATCTCTAGACATTTCAAATACCTATCACTTGTTGCATCTTCCAATGAAATAACAGAAAGAAATGTCTCCGCCTTCCATTCTCTTATGAAATAAATATGTAGTATCAGCCATTTATCATCAGATTTGTGTGTCGATCCATCAAGTGGGGTACAGACAAGTGGGCTTTCCTTTATTTCATATATTAAATCTCCACGAAGAAATGAGGCAATGTGTGAAATAAATTCTCTACACTTTTTTCATTCACATACTTTTTTAAATCAATCACATTTCATTCATTCATTCAGTAGCTTCATTAATAATACAACCAAACCTTCAATGACAGTGTGGGGTCTGTAATTTTTGGCAATACAGTACAATATCATGAAATGACATTCATATGCTGCAGCATATTTTTTTTTTTGCATATCCCTTACAGGACGTTGCAGGGAACATCAGCATTTTTAGCTGCTGCTGATGTACTAGGCAAGATTACGCTCAGCAGTTTGCCACTGCTTTCTGAGTGACCGGCTCACATACTCCGTAAGTTACCAACGCGGCGAGAACCGCTACCGTTTCTCGTGCAGGTTACGTTACTAACGAGAATATACAGGATTACGGAGAAAGACGTGAACCCCTAGGCCAGGGGTCTATTGATTATTTCTGCACTAAAGGAGCACATTTAGAATATTTGTTTGTATATGCAGCCTCCTAACACTTGCAAGTATATATAGGATTTGTCGTGCTTATTAAGTTTCTAATTTAAATGGTCCCTAATATCCAAATACAACTTTTGAATTTTGGTCTGCAATGTTCGGAAACTTACTGCTCACGCCACAATTCCTTCTTCATGTAACATAGTAGTAGTTCCAGCCACAAATGTTGAAATGTACTTTTGCGCGACTGAGGAAATTATCTTCAATGTAACACCATTAATTACCAGCACTGGCAATACATCAAAGAAAATCTTAAACGAGAGAAAGAGGACACCCGAGAACAAAGTAGTTTGATGACGACAAAGACATTGTACGACACAGAACACTACCCAGTACCACTTATCTGACGCTGGAACGTCAACAATTCCTTCCCACAATGCTTAATGGTAAAAATGAAAGAACATGGTGATGATCTTCAATCAGGTTTTTAATTGTCGTCTCAAATATAATAATTCTCTTTAAGCTGATGATTATAAACTTACAAATTACAAACTACAAACGGAGCTTGCATCAGCTGGCTTCTTGCCTTAATTTTTATCTCTATCGCATTGCAGTCGACTAAACAAAACTTACATTAGTCTTTTATATTCATTTCATTTTATATTAATTTCTTATTGTTTTCAGTTAGTTAGTCGACAGATCATCCTCATTGCACATCATTCCGTCCATAAGTGCTCGGATCCCCTCCTCAGTAAATTCCGCAGCGTGTAGCGACTGACGACACCAGTTCTGTGTTGGTTTATTAATCTTTTTTGGTTTCCTGCGTAGTGTTCTTGTTTTGCCACCCCTCTTTTAACTTGCTGTTCTCGGAGCCTGACCATGGTTGTAGATTCAGTGGTCACTTGGTTCTCGTGAACAACTTACTTCTTGTAGAGCATTCAGAATGACCAGCCTGGTCCATGGCTCGTCTGCCTTCCACAGTAGCCGTACCTGCAAACTTGCTAGCCCGCTGATTTCCTCGTACACCTGCATGCCCTGGCACGAAAATGAAACTATCTTTGCCAGCCGAAACAGCTCCAGAGACAGCCTCCACTCTCTTCGGATCCACCCCATCTCTATCTTCTTGAGCATGCTCATTGAGTCACTAAGATAACATGCCCTGGTGAATGTCTGTGTCTCGAGCCATGTTATTGCTTTACTTACTGCCATGACTTCCATAGTCAGGCTACTTGTGGTGAAAGCAAAAGCACCAGAATCTTCCTTCACAATTCTCCCTCTGGCCTGAGCCGTAAAAGCCCATGAACTTCTCACTCGTCGAATGACCTACCCATCTGTGTAAATGACAGCATCACCCTCCAAAGAATTCTTAAAAATCAAAGCTTGTATTTCCGACTCCACAGCAGCTGGATTTTCTTGTCTGCATTTTCTGTCTAGTTGGATGCAAACAGAAAAGGACGTACAGAAATCTGTTGGCATTTGTACCCACTCCTCGCCAGGTTCTAAGTCCTCAAGTGAACACACCTGCTGAAGAATGTCTTCGTCTTGACCCATCCACAACTTTCCTCTTTTTAACCTGCTGCCCTTTATCTTCTTAATTTCACTGTGCAGTAGATGTGTGTTTGCGTTGACTCTGAGGTAGGCACGTGCTCTGCAAATTTGTATTCTGTCCCCAATGATTGGAAAATCATGAAGGTAGCGCATCGCCTTGTATGCTGTATCTCTTGTACATCCAAGAATAATGCACATAGCTTTGTTCTGTATCCTTTCCATCTGCTTTTGGCTGATAGTCAGGATCGCCAATGCATACTCCAAAACAGAAAAGACCAGACCCTCGTAAAGGAGACATAGATGGCACTGCTCACAGTTTGCCACCTCCATCACCCGCATCGCAGCCAAACCTCGCTCGGCCTTTGCTATCACCCAGTCTATGTGCTCATGATAAGCAAGGCTTCCATCAAAGCTTATCCCCAGGTAGTTAATTGCCTGCGTTCTTTCCACCATCTCTGAACACAGATTTACAGTTGGTGTTGGAGTATTGACAATATGGTTGTTCAAAGAGAACCATGTCACTGCTGCCTTCTTTGGGTTGACTATTGCCCCAGATTCCACATGCCAAGTGCTTATGTGGTTTAGTTTAGTTGCATCATATGTAAACAGGATTTAACCCATTATGTGTGTAGCATCATTCCGCATAATACAAGATATTACTTGTAGCAAGTCCTATGACAATTTTAATTTGAGTATTTAGTAATGAGACGGCCACAGAAGATAGGCCTTGAAATTCAAAATCTAATGGTACCTCAATGATGCCTGTTATGTCACTTCTAAGTGAAGATATTCACAATTTTGTGAAGGTGAGACGAGTTGCGATTTTTCATGCTACTCACCCGTAAGTGTAGCTCTCTAGTGTGTCCGATATCCTCCACCAGCGACACCCACTGGCGTCTGCATGTGAGATTGTCTCAAATGGTCATATGAAAACTGACTTCAAAAATATGTTCCGACATGGTAAATGACTATAAAATAGTACAAGTATACAAATAAATTATTAATAATCTTTAAACTTGTGTTCCCTTTAACTTTAGTAGGTCAAATTGCACGTTTTGTGTGTTGAAAAGTGTAGCGCAATCAATATGCGACGGCCGTCATGACCCGTGGGGTTCTAATTCACAAAGTCACATCTTCGCAGAAAATCTGTTTTTCAACCACAATTCGAGCAAGTTTAGCGATGAAACTATGCTGATTCAGGGGCAATATTTTATATGGCAATTAAAATTCACATTAAACAAAGACATCAATTGGATTCATCGATTCCGATAACGCGATCATTCAGCTGCCTCTGTGGGATGCGGTCCCCGGCAGTCTGCACAGATCCATAGAGCACACTTTATTCACAAACTTCCAGCCTCTTAGTTCTATATATTTTAGTTCATAATGTTTAATAGTTTCTATTATATCACCTAAAAATTTTGTGAGAACTTTAAAAACAAAAAAAAATTTGCTCAGCCGGGAACAGAACCGCTGTCTCCCGCGTGACAGGCGGACTGCTTACGACTACGCTAGCGAGAACACAACAATTTTCCACAAAGATTTTTATATAGACAAGCCGCCGTTTTGGGTTTCATGATCGTAACATCATCGCCTGTTTTTCAACCACAATTAAAGCAAGTTTAGCGATGAAACTTTCCAACTTCTGTAAAATTGAATACAGAATTCGAAGATCCATCTACAATTGGTTTTCTATTGCAAGCGTCAGAAAAAAGTTATTTACGGTTCAATCTGCCGTTTTCATTTTTCTCCGCATGCAAGGCTGGTCTCAACTTATGAGTCATAGGCGGATTATGAAAACTGACTTCTAAAATATGTTCCGTCATGTTAAATGATTAAAAGATAGTACAAGTATACAAATAAATTATTAATAATCTTTAAACTTGTGTTCTCTTTAACTTTAGTAGGTCGAATTGCACGTTTTGAGTGTTGAAAAGTGAAAGCATACATGCCACTTCGATCGATTCGCGCATGTGCAGTCGCCATGGCGCATGCCACGCGCTTCTCCATTCACAAAGACACGCTTCGCCGAAAATGTTTTCATACACATGTGCAGCAATTACCGCGATGAAACTTTCCAGATATATTTAAAATTGTATGTAGAATTCAAAAATACATATATAATTGAGGTAGTTCTAATTTAAGTGCCAAAAAATAATTAATTACGGCAAGTATGAAATATATTCTTATTTATATAAAAGGTCATGATGATTTCAACCAACCGCTGTGCACAGAATATTAAGCAAACCTTTCCTGGAAAACCCAGGATGACGTAGGTTCTTGTCACGTGAGATATGAATGAATGAATGACGTCGAAAGAATGCATGGTAAATTAGAGAGCGTTTTCCTGGATGAGATTTTCGTTGGCGGCACGATTCCGTACATTATTTTTTTAACTTCAGGTAATGGCACGGTGGAACACGCTATAATACTTGCCAGGGTTTAAAGCTAATATAAAGAATGCACTTGGTAATTAATTAATATAATAACTAATTTGCGGCCATTTTTATATGCTAATTAGATAACGTTGCATCATATGTAAACAGGATTTAACCCATTATGTGCGTAGCATCATTCCCCATAATACAAGATATTACTTGCCAGGGTTTAAAGCTAATATAAAGAATGCACTTGGTAATTAATTAATACAATAACTAATTGGCGGCCATTTTTATATGCTAATTAGATAACGTTGCATACTATCTAAACAGGAGGATATCCGTTAAGAGTGTATCATCATTCTGCATAATACAAGATACAACTTGCAGGTTTTAAAGCTAATATAAAGAACGCACGTGGTAATTAATTAACCCTTTACAGGGCATAGCGTCCGTTACCGGCCGACCTCTTAAAACGAGCGTAGCGTCCGATTCCGGCCGATACTATTATGCATTGTAAAAACGCGATCTCTCGGCTTTCCGACACTTCCGACGGCTACTTTCACTTTCGCCGATAGCTTGACAACGTGGCCGCCATTTGTAAACGCGCTACAATGACTTTGAACAGACTTTTACGGACTTGTTTTGATAGTTTTCGGGAGTTTTACGCTGGGTTTTCAAAATGGATTTCGGCGATTCTTCAAGTGATAGCCGAGATTTCGCTCTGTTCAATTTAAATGACATTAAAGGGCACGAAGTTGATTATTAATCGGAGCTAGATATCAGTGCAAAGCGTTACTTTGCATTAGCAGTCGTGAGTCGGACTTTAAAGAAAGTGATTATGATTCTGAAAATGTGTTTGTAAATTGCCGTATAGATGACGGAAAATCACAAACAACATGCCGTATTTCGTAAATATTTGTGTTCATATATGGATTACCGGCAACAATCATGTGAGCAACATATTCTGCATGCTTTTCCCTTCATTGTGTTGTTTATTTAACTAAAATCGGTTGACTAACACCTTATTTGTGATGTTTTTACTAACGCGACCCAAAATTTTTACAGAACCTGAAAAAATCTTGCCCGTTCAGGGCTACAAAACGGACAAGCGTCTGCCCTGTCAAAAAACTGTCATTTACTGCCAATATAGTACCTTGCGGTGTATGGCAGAGGGGTCTTTGAGCCTGAGGAATTAAGGCCGCGTGGCTAGTGCAGTCGCCGCGAACTGTGCAGGTGTGGATTTTCTTTTTGCCCCCGACAGAAAAAAATCCCACACCTTACCGAGGGATCGAACCCGGATCTCCCGAATGAGAGTCCGGCGTTCTAGCCACTCGGCCAGCCGCTCCTCTGCCCTGTAAAGGGTTAAAATAACTAATTGGCGGCCATTTTTGTATGCTAATTAGATAACGTTACATCATATGTAAAAATATATGACATGAGCAGTTAGGCTTCGCTACACCGATCGCAATGATGTATGGTTGCTAGGATGTTCGTTTAAAAATGAACAAGCTACATTAGTAAGAACATAAATTTTGATAACTTCATCTAAGACAGACTTGGACACGAAAAAAAGATGCCCAGAGGAGATCTTGTCTCAATTTCTGTGTTTAAGATCAGGACACTCAAAGTTGCATATCTTCGCTTCTAATTGACATACATGCATCATCTTGGTACCATTAGATTCGGTTTCTCAAGGCCTATCTTTTGGTGGTGGTCTCATTAGTAAATTAAAATACTCAAATTTAAAATCTGATGGTTCATGCTACGTCCGTTTGGGCCAGTCCGTTTATATTTCTTAGTTTTTCTACGAGCAGTATGATGATCCCCTGCCGGCTTGCTAGGCCATTCGCAGGTTTAGGACACAATTCTGACCACAGGGATTCATGGTTTCCCGGTCTGCACCACAAGGAGGTGGGGGGTTGACTTGTGTACGCTGCAGGTCATCGGCAGGCTACTGATTTTCACCCCTCCTGGGAGAGGCTAGCCGATCCCAACCCTGCTTTTAAAGAGGTATCTAACTATATAAGTTGCATGATTGAAAATCAATTCCGAAAATGTTATTAAAATGGCTTTAAGTTTAATTGATTGTTAAACGCGTAGTTAAAGTAAAAGTAAAAAAGTAGTACTAAAAATTTAAAGTAAGTATTTTAAAGTAAGTTAAAGTGAATTTATACAACGCGCTTCACAAGACTTTTGAAGGAAATAAAAGATTAATAAGAACACAGCATTAATCATAATTATGAAATTACCTTTGCAAGCACTTATCAAAAAATAACCAAACGGTGTGACATTACTAAAAGATAAATCAACAACTGGTCGTGTATGACCACTACATGTAAGTGGGGTTTGCCTTAGCCCCGCCATTGGTCGTGTCCGTTTCGCCACAAGCCAGATTCTGTCGGTGCATAGTGTCAACGGTAGTTGCCAGATAAGTTATCATTTCTTTTCTTTTTTTAAACTGAAAATTGATCCGTGTCTTGAGTTGTTGAGTTGAGTTATGAACCGACATCACTGCACTCAGGACATTCCCATACGTGCTCCGTCCCCTCGTTCAACAGCCAGCGAAGAGTCATACTACTAATCGTTCCCACCGCTATCTTATTAAAAGTTCTCCTGGTCTTCCCTCTGTTTTGAGATTCTGTCAGAACGGCTGAGAACCCCTGCCGATCCCCCGCAATCTCATTCTTTCCACATATGGGTTCTCAATCTGTTCCGCCTTCTCCACCTGGTCCCACAAGCGCACGACCACCTCCCCCATGTCCATAGGCAAACTACCACCAAGAGGTGCATTCCCTGCTAGCCTATCAGCCTGTTCATTCCCCTTACCCCCGCATGGCCAGGGCAAAATATCGATACAATTTTCACAATCTTTGACTTCTGAAGCCACGAGAGCCATTCCACACGAAACATTCCTTTCTCCACCTTACTAAGCAAACTCTTTGAATCCGTAATGAATACAACGTATGTTGCAGTGGTCTCCTCTAGCCACTGGAATGCCGCTGTTACTGCCTCCACCTCCATTCTCATACTGGATTCTTAGCAAAAGCTAATGGTCGGTGTTTGGTGCAGGAGAGCCTGGCGTATGATGACACAACATCTAGCTTAAGAATGGAGGCGGTCAGTGCAGCTTTCCGCTGGATAGAGATCACGATACTTACACACATTGTGATTGTAACCGACTCGGAAAGCATGCTGAGGAGGGTGAGAACAGGCAGGCTTCGTGCAGAGTGGCTTGCTTCGCTTCGGAGGTCACGGGTAGCAAGCATCACCTTGATCTTTTCTCCGGGGCATGCCGGTGTGCTGGGGAATGAACCGGCGAACAAACTGGCTGGCTCAGCAAAACTTGGTGGAGTATTGATGCATGACATGGTTATGGCCTTGTGGGAGCACGTGTGCACCTCGGAGGAGCAAATGGATCACCATAGTCTGGTAAGAATGAGGCAGCGAGGTGTGACGAGGGGATCTGGTCGACGCTCGACGCTCAGAGGAAAGGCGAGACGGACATATAATCAGATTGCTACTGGAACTATTAGTGTTGGAACTCTTCGCTGGCTGCTGAGGATCGGGACGGAGCGCTTATGGGAATGTCCCGAATGCTGTGATGTCGGTTCCTAAATCAATCAATCAATCAATCAATCTCATGCTGGGGGTCGTAGTCTCATATTCAAAACAATGTTTTCCCGTGATGAATTTGAACAACGAAGACACAAACAATAGATTGCACGATTTATGGCCTGGCATAGTTCGCTGCATCTCGTCAGGTACATACTGCAGAAATCACACAACTTACGTGAATTAATTAGATAAATCCTTCAAACTGAAATATACACATGTTCGCACAGTAATGTCGATTGTCTACCACGGTAATTTTAAACTGACTAACATGTCTTTCTGCTTGCACAAGGACGGCTGACGAAGGTTGATTATTATAGCTTCAGCAAACTTTAACAATCGACTACTTTGCGTGCTGAACAACACCCGGAAGGCACTGTTTCTTTCAACCACGTGACCGCTCTCGAGCACATGTCTCCCGACCGATGAAGCCAGACTTTTCCGGTGTGTCGGCCTGCCTAGGCTACCATCTTCTGTGTGTAGTATCTTGTCCACCCAATTCGGAATATATTCCGAAACCCTGCAATGTTACTGTCGCTCAGTTCTGTCTATGTAGATGGCCTCGCATCTGCATGTAAATTGGTAAATACAATTTGATTTGGCGTACAAAACTACAGGTTCTTTTACTGCTGGGACGGGGATCGTAAATTGGAGCAAACAGTCAAATTTAAACGGGCCAGGATGCAGACCAGACGGAAAAGCTGGCATGTGAAAAAAGTCAAAGTTCAGTGATTCTGTTTACTCCTGCCAATTTTTCCATCTAGCCTTCAGATTGACCCTTTTAAATTTGGCTTTTACATGCTGGTATTTATTGTGGTGCTCTTAGCTGGGTTTGGCCTCTGCTTGCTTTCTACACATTCCACACAATTATGCAACTGTTGCAGTTCAATACTCCAGTACAGTTTGTATTGTTTACGAGCTTCTCTTGGTACTATTTCTCGTGTTGCCTGTAAAATGCATTTCCGAAACTATTCAACCACTTTATTTATCTTTGTCTGTGCTCAGATTTCTAACCACGATTACATAAATGGACACACATAGTATTATTTGGCACTCAGAGAAGAAGATAAAGGAAATAGAGATTAGAAGACGCACTAGACAACATAAAATTTGAAAGCTATAATAGTTACCAACCGGGATAGAACCTGTCGCCTCCAAATGACGACGGCGCCTCGCTGCAGGAACAGATAATAGGGAAACAAAACTCGCTTACACTCAGGAAATAAATGACCGTAGACCCCGAGATAGACCAAGAAGACGGTGGAGAGAGAATACATATACAGACCTACAAGAACTTGGAATCAACGACTGGCAAGAGAAGGTCCACCAGAGAGACGAATGGAGACGGATTGTATCTGCAGCAAAGAACCTCAATGGCTCGGAACGCTGAAGAAGAAGAGGAAGTGCGTCTTCTAATCTCTATTTCCTTCATCTTCTTCTGTGAGTGCCAAATAATACTATGTGTGTCCATTTATGTAATCGTCTTAGTGGCCTCAACGGTTCTCCCCATTTATTTCTTAGGTTTCTAAAATGGCAAAATCATAATAGAAAAAGACCAGATTCTACATGTATGGACAGATTATGTGAAACACCTTTATGATGATAACAGAGACGAACAGTATGATATTAGATTTAATAATGAAGGACCGCCAATTTTGGAGATGGAGGTTCGAAATGTTCTTAAGCATATGAAAGCTGGCAAGGCCCCCTGTGCAGATAACATCACAACAGAAATGATTAAAGCTTTAGAAGAATTTGGACTAGAGCAAGTCACCAGACTGATGAACACATTATATGATACTGGAGATATACCTCCTGAAGGCACGTCTTTTCTCGCAGGAATTTAAAATACCTATTTGTTCCCATTTCATATTGTTATATCTTGCTGCAGCCGCTGCTTTTTCTCTCTATACTGCTATAGAAGTAAACAAGGATATACATCTTTGCTTTATTGACTATACAAAGGCTTTTGATAGAGTTAGACATGTCAACATGGTGGATATGCTTGCAGATCTACAAATTGATGGGAAAGACATTAGACTTATAAAAAACATATATTGGAAACAACAAGCTGCAATAAGGATTGATAATGAAGTGGGACAGTATCAGCCAATTAAGAGAGGTGTTAGGCAGGGATGTGTGATGTCTCCAGATCTTTTTTCCCTATACAGTGAAAATATTTTCAGAAATGTAGAGGATATAAATGGAATCAGCATTGGAGGACGAAACATGAATAACATTAGATATGCAGATGATACAGTATTAATTGCAGACAATGCGCAGGACCTGCAACAATTAGTAGATGCGGTTGTTGTACACAGTGAGCAACTGGGGTTAGAATTAAATTGTAAAAAGACTCAGGTTATGGTCGTCACTAGGAAGGAAGAAGTGCCACGATGTAATATACAAGTAAATGGAAATATTCTTCAACAAGTGAATCGGTACAATTATCTTGGAACAGTCATAACATCTGATGGGAGATGCCTTGAAGAGATTAGAACAAGAATCGCCATGGCGAAAGTAGCCTTTAGCAAGATGAAAAACATTCTGACCAATAAAAAGATGTCAATTGAAACGAGAAAAAGAGTGTTGAGGGGATACATAGAGCCTGTTCTTTTGTATGGATGTGAAACTTGGACAATGAGCAGTCAAGCTGAAAAGCATCTGATGGCCGCAGAAATGTGGTTTCTGAGGAAAATGCAAAGAATACCATGGACAGACAGAAAAACCAATGACCAAGTACTACAGGAGACAAATGAACATCGTAAACTGATTGGAGAAATTAGACGTAGACAGTCAAAAAATTTTGGACATGTTATGAGAAGAAATGGATTGGAGAACTTAGTGACAACTGGTAAGATCGAAGGGAACAGACCAATGGGAAGACCGAGAGGAAAATACCTGGATGGCTTGGCCACATGGCATGGACGAGACAGGAACACTGAGCTGATCCACGACACTGGTGATTGCCAAGTAGCAGGTGCTGCATAATGACGTAAGCAAAAGGGACCAAAGAATCCCAGAACAGAAGCGCTAATGTATCGAGGCGTATTACGTCGGAACACAAAGACGTCATGAAAGAAGGTGAACAATGGAGACAAAAACTTGGGAGTTCTAAAAGGCGGCAACTTATGTGTCTCGGCTGGCTTAACATTGGCGGGATATCATGTTGGTGATTAAAGTATGACTGGAAATGGAAGAGATGATCAAGGAGGACAACGGTCATAGAAGTATTAACAAAGGCACAGGCGAACACAGTAACGGTAGGTCTGAAACGGCAGGAAGAACGTAGAAGATGGAAAGAAGGACGGGTAATGACAGTCATTATTCGATGGCCAGTAACATATGAGTAATTATTGATTGATTGATTGATTGATTGATTTAGGAACCGACATCACAGCATTCTGGACATTCCCATAAGCGCTCTGTCCCCATCCTCAGCAGCCAGCGAAGAGTTCCAACACTAATAGTTCCAGTAGCAATCTGATTATATGTCCGTCTCGCCTTTCCTCTGAGCGTCGAGCATCGGCCAGATCCCCTCGTCACACCTCGCTGTCTCATTCTTACCAGACTATGGTGATATGAGTAATTATATTATTATATACTAGGGATACTGTGCCCCCTGGCTATAACAGGACCAGTATCAATAGATAATTATTTATTATTATTATTATTCTCATTATGTTTACAGTAGGCCTGCGCTGTGATAATAAACAGCGTTATAACGGACAACGTTCTTCAGTGTGGACTCCGTCATTATTTAGTTCGTTGGCTTTGAATCTGCCAATTGCGTAGTTATTTCTGAGTTGAAATGTTTAAGTTATGTTGAACCCCTGGATATCGCATGGCAGGACATGGGGTCTTGATATTTGAGGAGCTAATGACACAAAGCCAATCAGATACCGAGAATATATATATTTACTACATTTCCCAAGCCATGGAAGTTATAACATTTACCGCAGTGTGTTTTCATCAGCGTCTACTGGCCGATGCTCATTCATTTTTGTTTTAGCGGCGCAAGGGATACGTCTGAACTTTATTTATGGATTTTACATGCAAGGATACATTGCGCATCGGACGTTATATCAGACAGCGGTGCGGGACTATACTGAATGTTGTCAGGATCGTAATTTTTCTCTACGGAACTTTTAGCAGGACATATGTATATCAGGAGCTCTCACCACTACACTTACATTCATTGACACATCGGAACATTATTTACTGATTTATACGTACATATTTACACGATGCATTACGGACTTTACCTCAGGCAGCTACGCTTCACTCCATTGGAATGCTGGGACATTTAGACTTTGCACATCGGGACGTCGACCTGGACATATTGTTACTATTTGGATGATTCATCGCTATGATTTATTCAGGACGTTAGGACGTGGAACTGTTGCCAGGACATTTAACATTTAACTTCTGGATTTTACAACGGACTGTTTACTACGGACAGCAGCATTCTCATCTCACGAATTTTACACTTCACTATAGAAATTACAACGAAGAACGACATCAGTAAACTGCAGGCATCATTCATAAGTCGATGCCTACATCATCAGTTATTGTAGACAGCCATACCACCACTGTATTACTTCACAAAAGGCCAGTATATTGTTTTGATTGTTGTAATTATTGAGTTCTAGTTGGGTGTTTCCGTTACAAAATTTAATATCGTATCCATCGCCGATTTGTCTTCAGTATGATTATGCGGACGCGTTTCATTAGCACGTGTGTCGTGTGATTACAGTTGTATACGTTTAGTATTTATCAGTCATTATTGTTTCCTCTTTTATAGGTGAATAGATATGTATGTCTGCGTTACTAGTCGTTAATCTTTCGCGTAAGGGTGTACTTCTCTTGTGGCGTGTTATTCTCTATACCGACTATATATATTTTTCTACCTTTTTTCTGGAGTTTACATATTGTAACAAGTTAGGACGTTGTTTATATCTCACCAGGCTTATTGTTTGCTCGTTGAATCTGTTTTACAACATCGTTGATTTTCGGTTAACATTTTGTTCAACGTTTGATACTTTTGATACAATTATTGCTGTCTTCCCTACGCATGTGCATTCTGTCGATTGTGCTTTGCGCGTGTATATATTTATATTTTAGCTATACAAGTTACAGCAGCAGATTAAGTCAACATGTCGACAATGCAAGACTTTATGGATATGGGTGAGAAGTCTGGTTTGACCGGCTCAGAGCTCAGAGCGTGGGCGAAGCAGGAATTGAAAGCGTTTCAGGCCCAACAGAGGCAGGAGAGAGCAGAAAGATTAGCAGCAGAGAAGGAAAGCAAGGAAAAGGAGCTTGCATTTCAGAAAGAATTAAAAGAAAAGGAATTAGCCTTGGAAAAAGAAAGAATTGCATTTGAGAGAGAAATCAAAGAAAGAGAGCTTGCATTTCAAAAGGAAAAATTAGCGGCCGAAGCATTTTAAAAGACAAGGAAATTGAAGGCAATTTGAAAGTTAAGACTTTAGAGATGGATCGAGAAGCCGAGATCGAACGATGAGAGAATTCAAGCTAAGGCTGGGGATCCTATTAAACGTTACCAAGGTCTAATCAAGAACTTCACACAAGGCGATTCGGTATCTGCTTGGATTACTAATTTTGAAGTTCTCGTCAAGTTCTACAAGGTTCCAGAACAGGGCTGGCATATCTTGTTTCACCGTCACTTGGCGTTGGAGCCTTTAAAGGTAGTAGAATTGATTCCAGAGAACTTACGGACCAACTACACATACATTCGTGATAGAGTATTATCGCATTTCAGTCTTGATGCTGCTGGGTTGAGAACAAAGTTTAAGACCCAAACACCGAAAGCAAAACAGGCGTTCTTAGACTACGTATCTGAAACTTCATCACTTTATGACAAGTGGTTGAAGGCAGAAGACGTATCTCATGATTATGATAAACTGCGTGACCTCATGTTGCGAGACAAACTGCTATCATCAGTGCCAGATTAAATATCTACATTCCTGGTAGAGAACAGATGTAAGTCCATACCAGAGATGGAAGCTAAAGGAGAGGCATTTTATAACGCCCATCGCGACATATTTGCTGATGGTGCGCAACCAGAACTCGTGATAGGTGCTAGTGCAAGAGTTCAGAATCAAAGAAATCACGGGAGAGGTAACAGATTCTCACAGCATAGGAACAGAGGGCCATGTCATAATACATACAGAGATTCAGACGGGCAGAAAAAGGGTAATTTTACACAGTGCCCACATTGCAAACGTACCCACGGTCCGTTAGAAATGTGTGACCGAAACCCTGGATATGAAACTTATCTGAAAAACGTCACTTTTAAGAAGAGAAGTCAGTATGATGCGTATAAAAAGAGTATCAAATGTTATGCATGTCGGGCATACGGGCACACCTCACGTTTTTCTACGATGAGAAAGACGTGGAAGGAGGCAAACTCTACATATGTGTACACGAGTAGTGACTCAGAAGACTTAGAGGACACACATGCGGCTATCATAGAGACATGCACCAATGACGGACTAGGTAAGACAGATAAAGATTCTCCCAATGATGAGTGTCATGTGACCATTCAAGAGGTCAATGCAGTCAATATCTAGAATGGCACATTAAAAGTCCACCAAGCATGGGTGAACGATACACCAACCACGTGCGTGAGAGACACAGGCGCCTCAATTATTGGGGTTGACCAAAAGCTTGTGAGGGCACAAGATTTCACAGGAAAAACTGTTGCCTGTAGAACATTTGGCGGCACATTAGAAAGATACAAAATTGCTTCAGTCACCATACAGTCTCCTTACTTCGAAGGCACAGTGAATGTGGCAGTGTTACATAACCCTTGTGCCGGTGTACTCATTGGGAATATACCCAACGTGAAAGATTGCACTCACGAAGAAGCCATTGACTGGGAGGTCGGCCACAAACCAACAAATGCTCTCACGAGAGCTCAAGTGCGTCGACAAGAAGAAGAAAATAATAAACACTCTTCATCTTCTCAGACTGATAGTGACAATACTAAGAACACTATCGCACTGACGACGGACGTAGCCTCAGAACAGAGACAAGATCCTACGTTAAGAATTTGTTTTAAGAATATGCATAAACCTGCCAAACAGTCAAAGCAGGGTAATTGGCAATTTATTTTAGACAACAATATTCTAATCAGGCGTTACAGCAAAGGGACAACACTCTTGTTACAAACGGTGCTTCCTAATAAATATCATATTGAGGCACTGAAGCTTGCACATGATTCCCCATTTGCTGGTCATATGGGAATTGCAAAAACTACTAACAGACTTTTGGCACAATTTTAATGGCCTGGTTATGCCAAAGATGTTACCAAACACGTCCGTTCATGTGGACTGTGCCAAAAGACAACGCCGAAAGGGAAGCATCCCAAGGCACATGTACAGCGTACTGATCTGGCATCACGTCCATTTCAGAAAATTGCAGTAGATATTGTCGGCCCACTGAACACAACTATGGATCGTGGAAATCGCTTTATATTAACCATGATTGATCTCTGTACTCGTTGGCCAGAGGCTATTCCACTCAAATACATTACATCGAGATCTATTCTAGATTCTTTCCTACTGATATTTAGTAGAATAGGGTTTCCTCTATACATCCTTTCAGACAGAGGCAGTCAATTTGTATCTGGAGCTACACAAGCAGCGATGAAGGTACTGGGTATTCCTCAAATGTTTAGTTCACCTTGGCACCCAATGACAAATGGTGTCAATGAAAATTACAACAGGGTACTCAAGCGAACACTCGCTAAAGTTGCGGCTGAGCGACCCAAAGATTGGGACATTTTATTGCCGGCAGTACTATTTGCGTACCGAGAGGTACCACAGGCAAGTACTGGATTTTCCCCATTTGAGCTCGTGTACGGAGCCAATCCACGCGGCCCATTGATGCTATACAATGACATGCTTACCAACAAAACATATGACCACCGAAAAGAGAAGCCTATGAAATGGTTACTCAACTGAGAGACAAGATAATAACAGCTTGTCAGATTGCAAAATCAGCACTCAAAAGAGCTGGGGAGAAATACAGGCAATATGATAATAGGAAGACCAAGACAATAGTCTTGAAAGAAGAAGACAAAGTCCTACTCCTATTACCCGACCCTCGTGATTGTCTAGTTACTTCTTGGCAGGGTCCATTCAGAGTCATTAAAAAGGTCAGCGATGTAGACTACTTAATTAGTGTAAAAGGGAAAAACAAAATTTTGCACATAAATATGTTAAAGCCATACACATAACGTGACACAAACACAACACAAACAGTCCAACAAATACCGCACAGAACAGCAGCGGCATGCTGGGGATCAATGAGCAACAAGAAGATGCAATTACACACCAGATACCAACACCAACAATCAATGGTAACAATGGTTGGCAAGCTATTCAGGTTAATCAAAACTTGTCGTCACAAGATAAATATAAATTGACATCTGCAATACAACAATATAGTGACATTTTCTCTGATAAGCCGGGCAGACATCGCTTATCAAACACAAGATCACATTACTTTCAGATATTCCTGTGAAAGTTAAACCATACCCTATCCCTGTACACTATTTAGAGAAAGTAACAGCGGAAATCTCTGAATTAGATCAGAGCGGTATTATCAAAAAGTCTACTTCTAACTACTGTTATCCTGTAGTGATAGTGAAGAAGAAAGACAACTCACTACGTCTTTGCGTTGATTACAGAAAGGTAAACGCTTTAACCCTTCTCGACGCAGAGCCAATGCCAAATATCGATGAGTAATTGATGGCATGGCAAATTTCAAAAATCTTCTCAAAGATTGATCTCACAAGGGATATTGGCAAATCCCCATGGATGAAGATTCCATGCACATAACTGCTTTCGCCACTCCTCTGGGTTTATACGAGTGGGCATATCTTCCATTTGATCTTCAGAACGCTCCGAGCACTTTTATGCGCATGATGAGGCAATTACTACACGGGATTTCTAATGTTGCTACTTATATGGACGACATATGTATCCATACTACTGACATAGACACACATGTTAAAATACTAAAACAAGTATTCTAAAGAATACAACAACATGGTCTTAAAGCAAAGCCAAGCAAGATCGAAATAGGGTTCACTGAAATACAATTCCTTGGTCATAGAATTTCAGATGGGTTCCGCAAGACAGACCCACAAGTAGTCACCAAGATTTTAAACATTAAACCACCTACCACCAAAAAAGAACTTAGAAGTCTGCTAGGTCTTATCAACTATTATCAGAAATTCATTCCTAATTTTGCTGATATGACAGCAACGTTTTCTGAACTGTTGAAGAAAGGTCAACCTACTAAAATTATCTGGACAAATGATCACGACAATTTATTAGAACAGATTAAAACTCTTTTCAGCAGTTATCCTATTCTCAAACTGCCTGACATCTCAAAAGATTTCGTATTGCAAACAGATGCGAGTTTTCACGCTATTTCAGCTGTTCTACTCCAAATGCACGAAGGCAAGTTGCATCCTGTTCTTTATTTCAGTAAGAAACTTTCTGAAACTCAGAGAAATTATGCTATCACTGAGCTTGAGGCATTAGCTTTAATTGAGAGCATCGATAAATTCTCTAGATACCTTCTCGGGAGAAAATTTCTAGTTCTATCTGATAACAAACCATTGCAGGTCTTTAAATCTGGCCATCCAAAGAACTCCAGAATACATAGATGGTCACTTCTGTTACAAGATTACGAATTTGATATATGTCATATTCCTGGCAAGGATAATAACTTAGCAGATCTTCTTAGTAGACTCTAGAATTCCTATCTCCTATCACATGTCATGTTGTTTGTTTGCGTGCATACATGTAGTACACAGGCCGATCAATTATTTCATTAGTGTACACCCAAATACAATCTCAATACTTACACAACATACATTCAAATATAGATTAGATAGAAAGTGTAATTTCAGATATATGCACTTTGTGTTTGATTTTATTCATTGCCAGAGAGAATATAGAAATTATTCGTCATGCTGAGGCCATATAATGATCCACAGACATATGATGATATCGGTACCTTTGTGTCTCCTCAACACGAGGACTGTTCAGAGACTTGTGAACACTGTGCGTGAACTTTGAAATTTCTTCAGGAAATTCATGCGGATTTTGGTGACACTAGATTTATAATTATTAGTTACTTAACTTATAGCCATGGTTAATTTAACCATACAAACTTTTACCCCTCCATTTCCCACATCAGGAAGTGAATCCACAGTGGTCATATACATTTCAATTATTACCATTAGTTGAATTCATTTTTTTTTCGTCATTGGTTTACTTCACAATTTTCTACATTAAGCGAAATCACGTTAGTTAACATTGGTTGATTTCGCATGTTTCATCATCAGCCGGATCCACATTTTTTTGGGTTCAATTTCACTTTTTGCATCGTTCACATGCCACGTCATTAATCAGATGCGTGTGTCACATTAGAATTCTATTTTACATCTCGATTTTCAATCAGATCCACATTTCACATCATCAAGTATATTCACACGTCGAATCATCAAGTTAATCTATACTCACATTCTCACTTTGTGTCATTTCGAAAATTTACACGTTACGTCCAGTTCACTCATAGAGTCAAATCATATCATTTGCATTTTTGCGTTATTAGTGTTAAAAGGTTAATATAATATAAATACGGTTAAGTTACATATTCATAGGTAGAATGTTGGTTAATTTTATAGATTGAACACGTACACGATATAGTTCAGACGATAAACAGTACAGACTATACATTAAGATATATCGGGTTGATTAGCACGACAAAGATAGAATGGCATATTATGCAATTTCATATCTATTTCAGGTTTAATTGAGGTTGTTATAATTAAGTAATTACTGGTTCATAGATGTTTATAGTTATTAGGATTATGATGATTATGATTGGCCGGAACACAAAGACGTCATGAAAGAAGGTGAACAATGGAGACAAAAACTTGGGAGTTCTAAAAGGCGGCAACTTATGTGTCTCGGCTGGCTTAACATTGGCGGGATATCATGTTAGTGATTAAAGTATGACTGGAAATGGAAGAGATGATCAAGGAGGACAACGGTCATAGAAGTATTAACAAAGGCACAGGCGAACACAGTAACGGTAGGTCTGAAACGGCAGGAAGAACGTAGAAGATGGAAAGAAGGACGGGTAATGACAGTCATTATTCGATGGCCAGTAACATATGAGTAATTATTGATTGATTGATTGATTGATTGATTTAGGAACCGACATCACAGCATTCTGGACATTCCCATAAGCGCTCTGTCCCCATCCTCAGCAGCCAGCGAAGAGTTCCAACACTAATAGTTCCAGTAGCAATCTGATTATATGTCCGTCTCGCCTTTCCTCTGAGCGTCGAGCATCGGCCAGATCCCCTCGTCACACCTCGCTGTCTCATTCTTACCAGACTATGGTGATATGAGTAATTATATTATTATATACTAGGGATACTGTGCCCCCTGGCTATAACAGGACCAGTATCAATAGATAATTATTTATTATTATTATTATTCTCATTATGTTTACAGTAGGCCTGCGCTGTGATAATAAACGGCGTTATAACGGACAACGTTCTTCAGTGTGGACTCCGTCATTATTTAGTTCGTTGGCTCTGAATCTGCCAATTGCGTTTGAGCCGTAGTTATTTCTGAGTTGAAATGTTTAAGTTATGTTGAACCCCTGGATATCGCATGGCAGTGATCGAGTGAAATGGCGAGTCATGACCGCCAACGCTTTCCGGCATGGCACATGATTGATTGATTGATTGATGCAATGCTTGTAATGTATATTGATGAGTCTGCTTTCTTGTAGCTCACCCTCGCGAGGGTGTTGCTTTCATTTACAAGCTCATTTTCTACTTAAAGATGAGGTCATCGGCAAAACTCTGCAATTGTCACCCCCGACGAAGGATGCCAACGAACCCAACAGAGTACCAAAGAAGCCGACACCTGTTGCCACAAGTCAAACACCAACAGATGGGAATAAACTTAGGAAAAAGAAGAAGACTAAAATACCAACTTCGAGGTGGGGAAAATGGCCACGCGAATAAGAAAACAATACTACGACCCAAGTCAATCAAGTGCCTATAGCGGTTCTGTGGTTTTAAAGCGCAGAACCAAACTTCCAACTAAAAAAAAATACAGGAATGGTACAGCTGCAAGACACTTATACTTTGCATAAAGTCATATGTCACCATTTTAAGAGACCCCAGACCATGACAGATGGTATCAAGCAACAGATTCAGGCTGACCTAATAGTAATAGTTATGCGAAGATGACGAAAACACAATGACAGGATGTCATATCTAGTAACGTGTATCGATGTTTTTAGTAAATTTACGTGGGCGATTCCCATAAAAATTAAAACAGGGACAGCTCTAGTGGAAGCCTCGAGTGAGATTTTTGGTGATAGCAAACCGATAAACTTTCAGACCGACAAAGGGTCAGAATTCGTTAACAAGACATTCTTAAAGTCGACAGGGTCAACAGTGGCGTCACTGGGGTAGGTGTCACCCAGTGCGGTAAACTCTTGGTGTCACCCCTCTAGACTTTCACCATGGTCTTCTTCCGAGTGTTCCTGTACCATATATAATCGCATATAGTAATGTTTGTAAAATAAGTCAAAAAGTTAATAAGGACATAAGAAAGAAAACAAATTGAACAATATAACTTCAATACTTCAGGTAAACATAAATAAAGAACTTCGACAAACTCGGACAAAGTTAAATTTTTGTTATTTAACATTAACATTTCTGTTATTTAAAATTAAAAGTTTCCCATCCTGGTCTTCAAAGCTGCAAACCTGTCAATCACATCATCAAAATCAATATCTTTCACCATATCACTTTCAATTGATAATATAGCCAGATCAGAAAGTCTTGACTGTCCCATGGTTGATCGCAAATAGTTCTTTATAAGTTTCAGTTTTGAAAAGCTCCTCTCACATGAAGCCACAGACACACAGATCGTAAGAAATAGTTGTAGGCTTAGTGAGAGTATTGGGAGAGATTCAAGGAAATCCCAGTCAACTATGAATTTTAAAATATCAAATATTGACCAGTCTTTGGCTTTGTGGATATCAATATCTGCTGCCTTCAGGTGTCTTCTCAGCCTTGGTATTTCTTTTTAAAGCTCTACTTCGGATAGCTCATCATAGAAAGTGGTCAATTTTGGAACTGACATCAGCAACTCTTCTTCAGTTGCTGATAGAAGACTCTTGGCTTGAACAGCCTCAAACATATTTGCTACTTCCTTGATCGCTGTTGATCTGGTCTGGAGTTCAGAATGAAAACGATCAATACACTCCAGCATCGCCCTATTGTTTTCTTCTTGCATAGTGAGTCCAGCATCTGAAGCATCTCTGAGTTGTTCCCCTGCCATTCTCTTCTTGAACCTTAATCTTCTCTCTACTGTTATTCCAAATTGGTCTGCTTTTAAAAGTGCCTGTTCAATTGCATGCAGCACTAAGTGACTGCGCTTCTCCTGCAGAAAAAGTCTTAATGCCTCTAACTTGGTCACTAATTTGTCAAGAGTTAAGCCTTTAGTCTGCAGATACTGCTGTGTCAAATTAACTTCCTCAAGTACAGCAGCCCAAAAGTAAAGGTAGCACAGAAACGTGAAATCACAGACAGCAGGTAAAAGACCTTGTGCTGCACCTCTTATTTCCACATTTTCACGAGGATCACATAGAGCTTCAATCGCCGCCACACATTCATCAAACTTATCTTTCACCGGTTTAACAGCAGCATGATGTGCACTCCAGCGTGTTGTTGATAGCCTTTTAATCGACATTGCAGTGTGTTCAATTAAAACATCCCATCGATGGGTGGAAGCAGCAAAGAAGGAATACATTCTCTCAAGAGTTCCAAAAAATGTTACATATAAAGCATTTTCAGCAAAAGAGTGTTGACCACACAAGTTAAGCGAATGGTCCACGCATCCGTTAAAAATAGCTTTCTTATTCTTTCTTTTCAGAATGGCTTGAACACCTCCATGAATTCCAGACATTGTGGCAGCATTATCATAACCTTGAACTCTGCACATCATTATGTCAAGTCCACCACTTTCTAGATTTTTTAAAATGTCTGAACTGAGGTCATCAGCTTTTTTCCCCTTAAAGGGAAAAATCCTAGAAACACTTCTCTCACTTCAACTTCCCCATTGTGGATTTTCACATATCTGATCACCTCAGACATCTGGTCAGTGTGTGATATTTCAGGTGTGCTGTCGAACATAATTCCAAAATACCTTGCAGCCTTTATATCATTTACAAGAATTTCCTTCACATGATTTGCCAGAACAGTTATAAATTCATTCTGAGTTTCTGGTGAAAGATAAGATACGGATGCTTTTACTGTTACAGATGTAGTTCGCTTTAATCTCATTAGGTGCTCTTTCAACACAGGGTCATATTTAGAAAGCATCTCAACCATCTCAAGAAAGTTTCCTTTATTCAACGAAGATGCATCTTCCTTATGGCCACGAAATGCCAGATTTTGCTTAGCAAGAAACAATGTGATATCAAGCAACCTGTGCAAGATATCCCTCCATTTTATTTTTATCCCTATCCGTTACAGCAACACTGTCGGCATCAATTGTTTTGTGCAGCTTAAGGCCTGCTGCCAATGTTTTCCATTTTCAAGGCAACCTAGATGGTCATCCGATATCTCATGATTATGTAATTTTGGGCTCAGCTTCCACCACTGCTGAAACCCAGTGACAAATTTTGATGTTAGTTCTGTTACATTAACAGCAAAGAGTCTGCAGCAAAAGCAGTATAATTTCTCACTGACGAGCGAGTAAACCATCCATGACTGCAGTATTTTCTCACCATTTGGCATCGTCTTGTAGAACCATTCTTTTGACAGCTGGCGCACATCTCCTTTAGTCTTTGCACCTTGCCTTGTCACAGTACTGAAAGGCCCATCCTTGTTCTGAAAAGAACAACTTCCTCTTTTGATAATTTCAACTCGAAAATGATCTGGAACTGGTGCATTCCAGAAAGAAGCATCAGATAAAATATTCAAATTTTTCTCATCCACTTGACTCTTCACATTTACAGTATCATGACGATAATCATTTTCAGCATGCATTTCTGTTTCAACTTCATCCACTGCTATTTCATTATGTATTTCTGCATCAATTTCGTGATTCTCTTCCATTTCTGGCTCTAGTTGCTCTTTTGAAGAATGCATACTGTCAGCATGGGAGGAATCCTTATCAATTGTATTTGTAGATTGAGGAAGAACGTCTTTTGATGAACTTTGTCCATCACTTGGTCTCTTGACATATTGAAGCATGAATCCAGGTAATGATTTTAGTGATTCACATCTTTTCTTCTTTGTTTTTCGCTGCTCGCATCCAATAGGCCTCTTTGATTTGTGCACTCCATGTGGCTTGATGGAATATTCTAAAATAATAAATCTATAATAAATTAGGGACTTAAAAATATACAACTAAACAAAAAGATATAATATAAATATATAAAATCTGTATAAATAATTATAATCCAAACATTTATGATTTATTCATAATTTAATAAATATAGTTATTTAGGTTAAATTGCGTTGTTTACCGTAGAATTAAAATGTAATTAAAAAAATGATTATGTACACTAAAAAGAACCGTCTAAAAAAGAAAACTTGTCATACAAAATATTAAATTTTTTAAAATATTGTCCATGGAAGTTACAACTTTTTTATTTCATTGTTTGAGTGGATTGTAACTTTTTTACTGGCTAATGTAATGGAGTATTGAACATACCAACCTGCATACGATGCGGATGGCAAATGCTGCAAGGCACATTTAATGGATTCATATACAAATGTAACCGGCGGTCAACAATATTCGTTGCAACACTTCTTCTTAACTTTTATCAGGAAGTTTTGTCGCCAATGCACGACTGTCATTTCATGACATATATTTTATTATTTTATATTGTGAATTGCTGGCGAATGTCAGTAACCGCATCAATTATTGGGGGGATCTGCGTGTGGCAGTCTCAACAGTGACTCGTTGGTTCGAAAAGTTACACAACCGTTATTTATTTTTCTATTTCCATCTTTTTAATTTAAAAAATTAATTTAAAAATTTAAATATATATTTTTCAGACAGACAGAAAAACGTGTGTATGCCGTAATTATTAATTTATTGTAGTAGTAAACTACTAGTATACTATAGTAATACTAACTTTTTTAAGTGGAAGCCTGCAACTGTTTTTCTCCTTTAAAATGTATACCCTGTCCTAATTAATTTACTTTAAAATATTTATATTTTAGTGATATTGATAAAATTATAAAAATTTCGAAAAAATAATTATTTACATAAAAAACGAACCTGTAAACAACGTCTGTCATTTTCTGCAACCACGTGACTCCACACGTCATTAATTGGCACGTTTGCAAATGACCCACGATTCTACTCCGACTCCGAGGCTCCGAGCAGCTCTGAGCTCTGAGTCTTATTCATTTAAGCACCAGACACTCTGCATGGTGGCACCCTGTGCCTGCTCATGTATTAAACAATGAACGGTTATGAAACCCGACTAGACAGAGCTATGTCTGCTTTGTCAAATTTGTAATTTTTTTATTTTGGTGTCACCCCTTGATGGTGTCACCCGGTGCGGCCCGCACCCCCCTAGTGACGCCCCTGAGGGTCAACTTCATTGCACCGGGTTTTATCCCATATGGCTCGGTCTCTTTCCGCAACGTGGAAAGCGTCGCACAAAGCACGAGCTCCGTAACTCTAGCGACGACCCACAGGAGTCTCCGAAAAATTTACCTCGTGAACCGAAGGACTCGGCCCGGAATCGAACCCACAACCTTGGGAGCCCGAGTTAAACGGCTCTTTTCATCAACTTTCATCAACATCAACTTTCATCAACAAATTCTTAAAGTTTCTGAAAGAAGAAGGTGTCCATTCTTTTACAACAGAGATTGATTGATTGATTGATTTAAGAACCGACATCACAGCATTCGGGACATTCCCATAAGCGCTCTGTCCCCATCCTCAGAAGCCAGCGAAGAGTTCCAACCCCAATAGTACCAGTAGCAATCTGATTATATGTGCGTCTCACCTTTCCTCTAAGCGTCTAGCATCGGCCAGATCCCCTCGTCACTCCACGCTGTCGCATTCTTGCCAGACCATGGTGATCCATTTGCTCCTCCGAGGTGTACACGTGCTCCCACAAGGCCGCAACCACAGAGAATGAAGATGTTAAAGCAGCTATAGGGTAAGATTCACCTGCACACAGAAAAAAATGTGGCGTTATTTTACCAAATCCATGATAGATAGCTGGACCCGAAATTACAATGCTTCATATCACAGAAGCATTCGAATGGCTACAGTGAAAATTAACAACAGCCATCAAGAAGAGGTGTGGAATAAATTGTTCCATAAGACAGACATGTAAAACAAGTTCATTTTAAAGCAGGTGATCATGTCAGATTCACTCAAGCCACATAGACAATTAAGAAGGGGTATATGCCGTGACGGACAGAAGAATTGTTTACAGTTAGTCGTATAAACCAGACCAGTCATGTGACTTATGTGTTTAAAGATGATTCAAGAGAGGAAAGCAAAGTTGATTCTACAAAGAAGAAATACATTTAGTAGGCGAAAACACAATTTATTGCATTTAAAAGATTTTACAAGAGAGGCGAAATGTAAAGGGTGGTAAAGAGTATGTAGTTAAATGGTTTCTTCTTCTTCTTCTTCTTCTTCTTCTTCTTCTTCTTCTTCAGCATTCCGAGCCATTGAGGTTCTTTGCTGCGTTGTGCTGTTGTTTGTCCATCAAGAATGATGATGATCATTCATTTCATCCAGTGGGGTTGAAAGTATGGAGCCGTGGGTTCTAAGATGACTGATAAGGCCTATTTTCGCTCGAAATGTTCTTTGACAATGTGGACAAAGAATGTTTGACGTTTCTGGAGGATGATTTTCTGCAGTGGTTTTTTCTTCACAGCTCTTGCAGTCCTGGTTGCCTCACAAGTGACTGCACCCTTGCATAATGATGCACGCCACGAATTTCGGTCTCTGGCTGCAGTCTCCCAAGTGTCATGATGAATTCCAAAAGCATTCAGTTAGATTTTCAGTGTCTTTAAAACGTTTCCTCTGGCCGCCTTGTGAGCGTTTACCACAATGCAACTTGCCGTAAAAAAAATTCGTTTAGGGAGCCTGTGATCTGGCATGCGAGTCAAGTGATCAGCCCAGCGAATCTGATTCTTCATTAGTAGAGTGTGGATACTGGGCATGGACGCTCTTTCTAGGACTTCAGTGTCTGGGATCTTGTCTTGCCATTTAATCTTCAGTAACTTCCTAAGGCAGACTGTGTGGAAGTGGTTTAATTTCCTAGCGTGTCGCTGATAAACAGTCCAGGTTTCACAAGCATATATCAGTGTGGATAATACAACTGCTTTTTAGACTTTCAGCTTTGTTTGCAGGCTTAATCCAGTTCTGTCTCATACATTCTTGTACAGTCTGCCAAAGGCCGCGCTGGCCTTGGAGATTCTTGCATTCACTTCATCATCAATTGTGGCAGCTTGTGACACAGTGCTGCCAAGATAGGTGAATTTGTCCACAACACTTAGACTATGATATTACTATGACTTAGACACTTTGATATTCGGCACAGTGTGATTATTCCCTGGAGTTGGCTGGTACATAACTACAGTCTTCTCCAAATTGATATTGAGCCCAAAGTTGCCACAGGCATGTGAGAAAGCTGAAACATTATGTTGCATGTCCGCCTTTGAGTTGGCGTATAGAGTGCAATCACCAGCAAAGGTCTTTGCTGCAGATACAAGCCGTCTCCATTCGTCTCTCTGGTTGACCTTCTATTGCCAGTCGCTGATTCCAAGTGCTTGTAGGTCTGTATGTATATTATCTCGCCACCGTCTTCTTGGTCTACTTAGGGGTCTACGGTCATTTATTTCTTGAGTGTAAGCGAGTTTTGTCTCCCTATTATCTTCCATTCTTTCTATATGCCCCAGCCATTGCAGTCTATTAGCCGTCATGATACCAGTGATTAGCGGGGAATTAAACAGATCATAAATGTTAAATGGTTTGGTTATCATAATTCATTCAGCAGTTGGATAACCAACAAGCAACTAGCCACTTATGGAGACTAGTGATATGTTGGAGGACAATGTGGAAATTATTGTTTTGCGCCCACAACATTGTAACTCACACGGAGAAAGAACTTCGTTCTGATTGTTTTTTGGGCGAGTGCTTCATCCAGAGGTTGTGTTCATCTGTCAAATGGTGGTTGTATGTGCTGTCATCACTGTATCCCTGTTCAATTTGACTCAGCCAGTGCAGACCCAAGATGTAGTTGGCTCTAATGAGTAGTTGTTTGGGATATATGTTACCCAACCCAAAACTATAAAAACTTTGAGTTTTTACGTCACACAATCTAGGATAGAAGCTGGATAGAAAACACGATACATACACACATTGTGATTGTAACTGACTCAGAAAGCATGCTGAGAAAGGTGAGAACTGGCAAGCTTCGTGCAGAGTGGCTTGCTTCGCTTCGGAGGTCACGGGTGACAAGCGTCACCTGGATTTTTTCTCCTGGGCATGCCGGTGTGCTGGGGAATGAACAGGCGGACAGATTGGCTGGCTCGGCAAAACTTGGTGGAGTATTGATGCATGACAAGGCAGACGTGGTTGCGGTCTTGTGGGAGCACGTGTACACCTCGAGGAGCAAATGGATCACCATAGTCTGGTAAGAATGAGACAGCGAGGTATGATGAGGGGATTTGGCCGACGCTCGACGCTCAGAGGAAAGGCGAGACGGACATATAATCAGATTGCTACTGGAACTATTAGTGTTGGAACTCTTCGCTGGCTGCTGAGGATGGGGACGGAGCGCTTATGGGAATGTACCGAATGCTGTGATGTCGGTTCCTAAATCAATCAATCAATCAATCAATCAATCTAGGAATTCTTTGCTAAAAATTTACCCGCAAAATAATGTCGGCCATTT
This sequence comes from Cepaea nemoralis, assembly GCA_014155875.1. Lineage (NCBI taxonomy): Eukaryota > Metazoa > Mollusca > Gastropoda > Stylommatophora > Helicidae > Cepaea > Cepaea nemoralis. The sequence continues at coordinate 1,094,924 of JACEFZ010022299.1, read as the reverse complement.
CTTTGTCAAATTGCTGCAAACTATAGAGCTGACCTCGCAGTACGAGGTCTGTTTGGTGGATATGTTAGGTTTCCAAACACTTATGTTAATATGTTGAAGGATCAAATGTGGATAAAGTATATTCCACTCCCAAAAATGGACGATCCATTCATGAAAATTACGTTTACAGCAGGTCAGTAGAAAACTCATATTGCATTTATTGAGGAGCTGAATATATTCTTCTTCTTCTTCTTCTTCTTCTTCTTCTTCTTCTTCTTCTTCTTCTTCTTCTTCTTCTTCTTCTTCTTCTTCTTCTTCTTCTTCTTCTTCTTCTTCTTCTTCTTCTTTCGCTGGCTTGAAATACATCTATAACTGCAATGTTGTCTCCTGTATGAATCTAACAGTCTTTTTTAGTTCAATCAGCGGTCCCTAGAGTTTATCTTCCACTGCTGTCTCTCTAGGCCAGAAGGTATGCCTAGGTATGTTGTAGCCTGGGCAGTCTTGGCTGAGTCACCAATCTTGAATTTTGTATACATGTGGTTGCGTAATCTATTGTGTCCTGTTCTAAGGCGCAGAATAATAACTTGTTCTGGTCTGTCCATAACGTGGTAGTTGTCTTGAGCAGGTTTTGGTGGCCTTCTGACTCCACAGAGGGATGGTATCCATTGTATGGTGACCTTACGCTGACTGCTAAGTTCAGAAAGTAGTGTCCTTAGAACTGGCAATTTCCCAGACAGGAGCGCCTCTATTACGGATTTTGCAGCTGTCAATATCACCACAGGTTATGTACCATGGCTGGTATTTAGTAATTCCTCTGTTGCTATCTTGATTGCCTCAGTTTCAGCATCATAGTTATGGCAGTACTTTCCTGTTGGAACTCTGCCGTGTCTCTAGTATTATTTGGATATTCTGTGTACACTCCCGCTCCTCCATTTCGAACATCATTTTGTGCTGACCCTTCTGTGTAGACTCGGATCCAGAGATCCTCCCCCGATGTGTCTCCACCTTGCCGTGGTGGGGGAGCTTGCGTGTCCCACTGACCCCATGTGCTGTGTCGATGGATGAAAACTACATATCGGACAGCTTATGGGATAGGGGCCAGACTAAGCGAGACACAACCTGCTGCTCTGCAGGTAGACTGAGGATAGCAGTGAAAAGTTTAAATCAGGCGCACGAAGGCAGAAGTTCTTGGTCAGAACACATACGATAAGGCTCTCTGTCGAGGGTTGTAGCTGAACGCCTCTAAGCCATAAACCCTCGGATGTGAGAGCCTGGTCGATACCCACCTACCGAAAAATGGAGGTGGGATTCTGAGCACCCTACATGCCCAGTCCCAGATACTTGTCCGAAGGCTCTCAGCTGGGGGATATGAGGGATCCCTAGATGAGAGGGCCTGGCCGTTTCTCGCTCACTTCTGCACGGAGGTAAGGTGCTGAGCCGGCATCACGTGTAGTCTACCTCGTTAGCGAGTACAAAAAAAAGTAGAAGAGCCCTGTCAAAATGGTTACGAAAACTGTCTGTATCTACCTCGTAGAGAGTCTAGACAAAGGTGGAAAAACGTCTCAATAACACGAAATGGAACGCACGACTAGCGAAACCATTGCGTGGCCCGAAGTCCAAAGTGAAAGCTTACCTAGTGGATATCGCTCGCAGACTGACCGTTCCTGGTGTGTGCTTGAGCGACCAGCAGCAAGCGAAATGCCCAACACATGGAAGTGAGGAATTAAAGCAGCCATGAGCAGGACGTGGCAACTCCTCGGGTGAGCCCAGTCTCAGAGCAATATGTGCCGGCTCTGCAATTGTGGAAGCCTCCTTGGACAGCAGGGGAATGCCCATGGTCTGCCCCTGCCTTCCCTTGAGGGTTTACCGCGTTGTCGTTGACCGTTCTACTTTGACCAGCTGAGATGTGGGCGATACCACAGAACAAACAGTCTAACGTCTCTCGAAACCCCGGGAAGGCTAACCCGTAAAAATGCCTGCTGAAGTCGGATGTGCTGGCCTACGGGTGCAAATAAATCAGGCACAGCGCAAAAAAACGTCCGAGTGAAATTTCTTTCGTGCTAGGAACAGCTCTGACTACCTAGTTTCCGAATGCCGCTCTTGTTCGGAACAGCTCTGACTAGGTAGTTTTCCGAGTGTCCGTCGTGCCTGGAACAGCTCTGATGGGCACAATGATAAGCACATGTCCGAACCGAAAACTCGCTGAGTGGATACTGTCTGCAGACCGGTCTGGTTTGTTCGGGAACGGCCCGTAGTGAACGAAATGCCCAATATATTGAAGTGAGGATTTAAAGCAGCCATGAGGAAAACGTGACGATTCCCTCGGTGAGCCCAGCACCAGGGCGCTATGTGTCGGACCTGCAACTATGGAAGCCACCTTGAATGGCGGAAAATGCTATGGACTGTCCCTGCCTTCCCTTGAAGGATGACCGAAGTCCTCGACTGTTCCAACTTGACCAGCTGGGATGTGGACGGTACCACAAAAGTGAGAGTTTCCCAGGAATGGTCAAAACAGCATGCTAAAAGTCGGATGTGTTGGCCTGAGGGTTTCGACCCAAGGGTGTCTAACTAGACACACCGCAATCACATCTGGAAAAAAAAACACCCCGGATGAACGCAAAGAAGAAGAAGAAGAAGAAGAAGAAGAAGAAGAAGAAGAAGAAGAAGAAGAAGAAGAAGAAGAGGATCCAGAGATCCTGTGGGTATCATCAAGGAAGCTGAGAGTGGCTATTCTGCGCTGTACACTGTACTTCTCTTCCTTGTCAAATATTCCTCTCACTTTTGTCTGGATTTGTAGCGATAGTCTATGTTCATCTTTCCACGGGGTTCGCTCTGGAATAGTTGTCAGGGGGATACCAACAGTGGGAAGATCGATGGTTTCTCTGCAGAGTTGTTTGGCCTGGTGGATGAAACCTACTTCTTTTCAACCGCCTCATAGCTAAGTTTTCAAATCGGTTCTTCATTGGGTGGCCCGGCAAGTTGAGGAACTTTTCTGCTTGTATTAGTGTTTTTGTATCTCTGCGTTCTATTATTAGAGCTTGTGTCCTCCCCATTTTCTCCACTGCTACTATAGGGGTTGATCTCATCCCTCCTGTGATGACTCTAAGAGCTTGATTTTGCACCTTGTCCAGCTCCTGTAATGTGGTTTTTGATGCTGAACACCTCGCAGTTGACCCGTTAATCCAAGTGTGGTCGTATGCTCTATTGATAAACTTTGCTAAGTATTTTCCCACTGGCTCCCCAAGTGGTTCCACTTAGCTTTCTCAGGATGGCTATTTTCCTTCTGGCTTTTGCTACTGCTGTTTTGATGTTTTCTCCATGTCAGCCTGTCGTCGAATGTTACACCAAGGTGTGTTGTTTCTTTATCTTCTCTTAGGGGTGTTCCATTTATCTGAATGATCCCTGCCTTTTGTTTCGGAGAAAAGTAAATATAGTGGTGCTGCACTTGTCAGTGTTTATGCTGACACACCATCTATCCGCCTATGCAACAAATGTATCTACAGCTCTCTGTAGCAATATGGTGGCCACTGATGCATGTTCATTTGCGCTCCACAAAACCAGGTCATCAGCGTACATTGCCGCTTTAATTCCATACGGTAGATTAGCAACAAGATCATTGATGAAGATTAGAAAAAGTGTTGGGGACAGGACTCCGCCCTGGGGAACACCGTGACGCAATAGTACTTTCTTGCTCTTGAGACCATCTATCTGTACTCGGGCTCTTCTGTTGTGCAAGTATGCTTTCACCCATTTGTACATTCTTCCATTGACTTTACAGTTTCTCAGTTTCTTCATCAGACCTTCTTTCCAGACTTTGTCAAAGGCTTTCTTCAGATCTATCCAAGCCGCAAGTACCAGCTTCTTCTCTTGGAATGCATCCTCAACTTCTTGAGAGAGGTAGGTTGTCTGATCTTCCGTAGAGTAGCACTGCCTAAAGGCAGCCTGCTGTGGCACAAGAATGTTTTCAATTTCAATGTACCACTGTTGTCTGTGATTGGTGACGCGTTCCAGTGTTTTGCAGAGACAGCTGGTGAGGCTAAATGGTCTGTAGCTGGAGGCAATGGAACTATCTTTCCCAGATTTTAGGAGGGGTATCATGATTGCTTCTCTCCAGGCTTTGGAACACTGCCTAAGGTCCATGTGTTATTACTATTAGAGATCTGTAGCAGCTTTGCTTTGGCCTCTGTTCCTAGGTTCCTGATCATTTCATTGGAGATACCATCAGCTCCTGGTGACGCTCTCATTTTAAGTTTTGATATGGCTAGCTCCAGTTCACTGAATGTGATGGTTGTCTCCATAACCTCATGTACAATTTCCTTGTCCTGTATGTTGCGATTTCTCTCGAATCTCTTGTTTCTCTGGACTAATTTCGATATTGTTATCTTGTGCGAATGGGAATCAGAGCATCCAGGCCACCAGCAAGATGATGCATATTACAAACTTGACAGAAGTGAACAAGTAGCAATCTTCAGACTCCACACAGGACATAACAGGCTGAAATATCACTTGTTCAATAAACTAAAGATAGGAGATACCGATGAATTTAATTGTGGAACTGGTAAAATGACAGCTAGACATTTGCTACAGGAGTGCCCAATATATGCAGAACAGAGAAAGATATTTTGGGGACAAGCTCTATGGAGATATCAACAAGCTCAAGTTGACTGCAGCTTACTTTAACTACATTCAGGTTGGCATCTAAAGGTGCACGAAGAAGTACTTAGACTGCACACCACAGGTATGTCGGTAGCCAAAGAGTCCCAGAGGCATGAAATAGAATACTGCTTGGCTAGCAAATTCATTACGTGGAAAGTCCAAATGGAAAGTTCATTGTGTGGGTGCCATCAAAAGTGGAAAAAGTGTACTAGTGGCACAAAATGGAATATTTCTTGGATAGATAGGAAATCCATTATATGGAAAGCCCAAATCGAAAGCTCACTGTGTTGATGTCATCTGCAGACTGCATTCTTTTGGTTTCTGGAGGAGCAGCCTGTGGTGAACGGAAGGCCCAATATGCGGAAGTGAGGCTAAGCAGCCAAGTGCAGGACGTGACGATTCCTTGGGTGAGCCCAGTACCAGAGCACTATATGTCGGCTCTGCAATTATGGAAGCCTTCTTGGATGGTGGGGAATGCACATGGTCTGACCCTGCCTTCCATTGAGGGCTGACCGGGATGTCTTCGGCTGTTCTAAATGGGCCAGATGGGAATCGGGGATAACGCCACAACAGTGCGAGTCAAATGTCCTAAGAAACCCCCAGGAAGGTTAACCTGGTCAACAAATTCCAGCAGAAGTCGGACATGTCGGCCTAACGGCACAAGAACGCAGCTCTGCTGTAAGCCGGCACAACGCAATCACGTCTGAAAAAACTCTCCGGATGAACGAAGAAGAAGAACATTTTGTCAAGAGCAAAAGACATTTGATAACCAACACAGAATTACCAACACAGAACTGGTACAATCAGTTGATATATGCTGGCAGAGATGTTGATGAGGATATTGGGAGTACCTGTGGACCTGTCCCGAGTGCAATGATGTTGATCCTCGCTAATCATCACCAGAAGCTGTGAAACAAGAGACATGAACCTGATGTAAGGTCAGTGTGCTGGCACAGTTGATAGCAAACTGTGCTGGTAATGTCATGAACATGGGCCTATGGTGCCAGGTTGTGTTCGCCGTCTGGGCTCATTGTTGGCCACAGTGAGGGAAAGATTGTCCACCTACTTCTAATTGTTCATGGACCTACAAAATGTGATGGTGCAGGAAACTGCTTTGGGACAGTTTATTTCTGACTTATTATGTAGAAAATAATAGACAAAAGACACAAACGAAGAAAGAAAAGATATATGTAGGAAAACAAATGGGTAATAAACAAAAATATAAAGTGACAGAGAGGACTGGGGTCATGATCGCCAATAACTCCCTCAGACCATGTACCTAAAGAAGAAGAATGTCTTTTATTGATACAGATCTGACTAACAGTACACTATGCACACACACACAAGCAAACAAACATTGAGCAAACCACATAATAGAAAAACTTGTTTTAGTATTAGAATGCAGTATCTAATAGACATTTTGTTTATAACCAATGATTTGGCGACTCTCCTATTTTTCTTACATTGGTAAATAACAAAAAAACAGAGTCAAAAATCTGTTTTGTTCTTCTATGTTTTATTGCCTTAAGAATTGTTGTCTTATCTTAGTTTCTTAGGTTCAACTAATTTTAATAAACTGTTCTGGATATGAGTTCACCATTTCACGTAAATGTCAACTTCTACATCATACATCATGCAGTGTTTGGACATCAACACACTTAACATATGGCATCTTCACATGCATCATTTGTAGCATTATGTAAATATACATCAGTTATATGTTATTAACTTAATATATACGTACATAAAATAACCTCAACAGTCTTTGACATCATATATAATTTGTTGTGCTGCATAAGTAGCAGACTCACCTTGTATAAAATCATACTCAGATTCTGCCTCTCGGTAATTTTATGTGAAGAAGCAAACAATGATGTAGCAAACATAGCAAATGTTGTGAAATTTGAGTGAATAAAGTTAAAACAAGCAGTGGAAAAGGTCAGCTTTACAAGAACATTATCACAAATAAGACAATCGACTGTAAGTATCAACAGGTACAAGGATAAAGTGGAAAATAGCTATCTCAGAATTAGGGCGTATAGAAGAAAGTGTTAACACACAAAAAAACAGTCATAGGCACAGGCACGCAAGGCATGCATGCATGCACGCACGCGCACACAGAGAGAGAGAGAGAGAGAGAGAGAGAGAGAGAGAGAGAGAGAGAGAGACAGAGAGAGAGACAGACAGACAGAGAGAGACAGAGAGAAAGAGAGAGAGAGGGAGGGAGGGTGAGAGAGTGAGAGTGAGGGCGAGAGACTGTCAGAGAGACTTTTTTTTTCTCTGACATTCTACAAGAAATACCATATAAGAAAGCTTGGTGATAAACATTATCACATCTCAGATTCTAAAATGCTTTGGCCACATCAAATGTGACAGTGATTTAGAAAGAATAATAATGGAAGGCACGGTTCCTGGTAGGAGAATCAGGGGTAAACCAACATGATTTTGAGCACAGTACATTAAAGACGAGGGGCAGCTGGCCAAGTGGCTAGAACACCAGGTTCACCTTCAGGAGACCTGGGTTTGAATCCTCGGTAAGAAAACCCTAACTTGCACAGTTCGCGGCGACTGCACTACACTAGCCAGGCGGCCTTAATTCCTCACCGCCACCCTAGGCATGAAAATACATAGGATAGGAGAAATGGTGAAGGATCACGAGTTATTTTGACAGGCCATTATGAAAGTAACATTTGACAAAGAACTACTTGACAAGGAGTAAACTCAAATAACACAGGTTATTGTGCTAGTGTTGACTCATATGTTTGTATTTGTTGATGAATGCAGTGTCCACTGTATTATTTATGATCATGTTCCTGGAAAGCTGAATTTAAAAAAAACAACTGTCTGCATGTTTCTATAAGTGTAGTAGGAAGCTAAACACCAAACATAGTATGTAAACTACCTGACTGGTCAGGCGAAAGCTATGAGTACTTTCACTGAGACTGAACACAAATAGTCCACAACAGCATAATTTGTTTTAACAATTCAACCACCGGCCCACCTGTATTTCAAATAAAAAATACATATTTTATAGTGTCGTTTGTTTAATCTCTCAACTGATATGCACTGAACAGTTTTATATAATTTTATGCATTTAATCTGACATGTTATTACACATTTATTTGTTGAGCATAACTGTAGAAGACATTGTCTGAAAATACACCCATCATTTCAAAGGGCAGCTGTGGAAGGAACTTCCCATTGCCATATTGAAGTGATTTGAATCTGCTGCAAGTAGATTCTTCATGTGGCTTAAATTAAACCTTTGTAAACATTTTAAACAGAACAATAATTTTCAGAAGTAGTATAGCTTCTCTGATGGTCATCCTTTATCTCTTAAAAACAAGAACAAAACATGTACTTGAGACACCACATTATTCCCAGAAGGAAAGACAGAACTAAATAGTGTTCATTTAAGAATTATTTATAATATATGCAGATTAAAAATGATAAGAACTCAAAACTGCATAGAAAGTGGAATGTAGTCAGTGGAAATATATTATGTCAAAAGTATATATTTACATCAAATTTGTATTTTTTATAAAAAAAAATGCAAGACACATCCACTATACAGACAAGAGATAAAAATTCCCTGCAATATCCACAGTTAAAACAAGCATTACATACAGTGGGGCCTCAACTTCTGCTTGCACTAACATAATATTCTCTTAAAGTTAATTGATTTTGCCAAAGATTTCATGTTAGAGATTATTAACATTTAAGAGAACCAATGCTTTATTTTCATGGAAATGATGTTTGGGCAAATATTTCTAGAAACATTGTTGAGCAAACAAAGTACACTTGTGTACATTATAACTATTTTAAAAGTAGCGATATTTTAAATGCACAGTATTAAATATTCTGTGCAAATAACATGCTCATTAAGACAAAATGTTCACTGAAGTAAAACCAAAAATAAAGAAATATCACAATGATTAAAAATTCAGAATGATGTAACAACAACGATTACTCTTAACTATTTTAAGATGCATCCTTTATAAATGGTAGACACTTGTTCAGACAGTTCCATAATTCAAAAGACCAAGTAAACTACATTACATTAAGAACATTTTTTAAAGATCAGAAACATACGGGTAGTACTTCTTTAGGTGAATTTAGAAAAGGCCTTTAGAACATTCTGCAATGATTGTATTAAAATTATAAAATATAGGACTCAACGCATTATGATGAATTGGCTGGACAGCTGTACAGGTGAATAGCATGAGTTTGTTTGCAAGGACATGCTAATTACAAGCAGAGCATTAGACTAAGACATGGTGTTTCCTAAGGTGGTAATATTTGTCTCCCCCTCAACTAACAAACAAACTAACTAACTAGCTAGCTAGCTAGCAACCTAACTAACTAATAACTAACTAAGGAACGAATGAACTAACTAACTAACTAACAACTCTCACGCTTTCTCACTACCTCACCCCACCACACGCGCACATATTCATGCGAGAGAGGGGGCTTCAAATGAAAACTTTAAAAGTGTGATAGAATTTACAATTACCATGCCATTGTCTTGTAACCTGTCAATATTGTTGTTAAGGATGTCAAGAGTGTTACGCATATGACATCACAATGCAGATGAACAGTTTAAAGATGGCCACCCCACTTTTGACTTGCTCCATAGAGGAGCAGTGTTCTGCTGCTGTTTTTTTTTTTTTTATCAGTGACCTCCACTTTCATTGTTTACCACATTGCCCATACTTGTCAGATCTAGCCCCAAGTGGTTTCCACCTGTATGGACAACTCAAAGAGTTATTGGGAGAAAAGACTTTTTTGCCCTGATGAAGAATTACAGCAGGTGGTGCATACGTGCTTATACACATGACCATGAGAATTTATGTTTACATAAATCCAAGCACTTTATCAGCGCTGGAGGACTTGGACTGAATGCAGTAGTGACTACATCGAAAAATGATACATTTGTTCTTTATATTTTTGTTTAAGAATATATTCACCAAAAAAAAATTTAAGGTTTTCATTTGAAGTCTCTCTCTCTCTCTCTCTCTCTCTCTCTCTCTCTCTCTCTCTCTTATAGACATACAGAGTAGAAAGAGTGTTGGAGAAAAATTGCAGCCAAAAGGCCACACAGAGTTACCAGATACAATTGTCTTATTAATAAATACAGATTAGACACTTTGAAACATGTAGACAAATCTTAAACTTATGATTCAAACAAAAGTAAAGGATGTAAATAGCTAAAAAGCTACACACTAGCATAGAATTGAGAGCAACAACTCTTAACCTTGTTTAAGATACAGACAAATGGAAATATTGGTTACCCACAGGTACAGATGAATCCATCCATCCATCCATCAAGTGCCATGCCAATAAGCGTGGGTGGTAATGTTCTGTGATCTGACTCGATCACCAGAGTTGTGGATCAGCTCTGTATTACTGTCTCGACCATGCCACGTGACCAAGCCATCCAGGTATTTACTTCTTGGTCTTCCCCTTGGTCTCTTCCCTTCAATCTTGCCAGTTGTCGACAAGTTCTCCAATTCATTTCTTCTCATAACATGTCCAAAAAATTTTGACTGTCTACGTCTAATGACTCTAATCAATTTACGATCTTCATTTGTTTTTTGAAGGACTTGTTCATTGGATTTACAGATGAATCAGATTAGAATAAATTGAGGGGCAGGTGTATATGTAGAATACTCAGACAAATCCAGTTCAACTATTAGTATTGCAACTGGAAAGCACCACTTAAACTATGATTCCAAAATCAAAGCAATATTAACAAACAAACAAACAAAAGACAGGCATGAAGCAGAAATTGTGTAGGCTTGAAAATATGAAGAAATAAGTAGTCAGACTTTCCCTCTTAGCGGATGATAAACACAAGGCATCAAACTCTCATCTGACTGTGTTCATGACATTATCAATGTAACCACCTAATGATTACACCAACATTCCCACAAGAACAATATTCTTATTTTTTTCCTTTTATCCCCCAATGGGCATAGGCCCTCAACCAACTCACACCAAGTCATTCTATCCATAGCTATCTCATGCAGCTCTGTCCATATCCTCACCATATTATCCATTTCTGTCTCTACTTGTCTTCTTCGTGTGTTTTTGGGGATGACTCAATTCTTTTGCCTTGTAAATTCCAGATGAAGACCTTTCTAGTTACAATACTTTCATGTTTTCTCAATGTATGTTCTTCCCAGTGTCTTTTTCTTCACTCCTTGATTAACTGGTTCTTTCTATTAACTAGTTCTTTCCATGAGCTCCACATGAGTTATTCTATTATACCATTTTAGTAATTATATTTCACACAGGCACCAATTAATGAATGTCTGTAGTTTATTTGTAATTGTTTTAGTCATTCTCTATGTTTTTTTAATGATACAGTGTGTGTTTTACTGGAACCCTAAGGGGTAGCAAAGAATAGTAACACATTGTAATATGCCATCCATGTCGTAAGAGGCAAAGAAGGAGAGGTGGGTGTGGGGCTGGCTTCTCCATTGCGTAAAAAAATTTGAGCTGCAAAATGTAACCAATCATGAAATAGAGAATGTTCTGCTGTAGCTAAAAAGCTCATAAAAACTGAAGACAATTCACATCAAATAGTAATTCTTACTATACACTGTATTTTTCCAAGTACTCAAATTCAAGAGGTACTTAGAACTACCAGATTCGCTGTCTACATATGTGAATGATGAAGAACTGTTCTGCAGTGGATCCTATCCCATTGTTGACTAGGAAATGAAAGGGCTAACAAATTTACCAAAGATGGTGCTGGGACACAACAAGCACATATTCCAGATAGATATTACCAAAAGACAAATCTAATTAAAACACTTTGAAAGTCGCCTGTTCAACCATAGGATGACTATTATCTGCCAGACAGGACTAAACAAGATAATGTCGTTAGATAGAAGATATAAGAGATTCAATGGCCACATGTATGCAAAACTATGGATAAGTTTGCAACAATGTGTGCTTACAGGCAAGTACCTCAAACTGCAGAACATATACTACTACAACATTGTTCCAGACACAGCTACGACAGGTTTACTTAATGGCTGGATGAAACAATACTAGATATCAAACTCTAAAGAAGCCTTCAAGAATTGCGGAAGACAGTGCACATCATGCAGGAAACAAACCTGCACACATAGGCTGGTTATAAGGAATGATAAGGAGACTGATAATTAATGAACTTGTTATTTATTGTTATGTTTCTCTAAAATAGTGGACTATTTACACCCTGGACGCTGTAACTGTACAATGGAAATAACATCGTGTTGCACAGAGAAAAGTGTAAAGATAGGCTAATTCAAAGATGGGACTAAGCTAGCTAAAATACACTTAACATCACGTTGTTTTTTTAAAGTTGCATATCCTTTACAGGACATTGCGGTCAACACCAGCATTTTTGATGTCTTGGCAAGTTTTACGTTCTGTAGTTTGCTATTGCTTTCTGAATGACCGCTCCCATACCAACACGTTAAAACCAGCGCAGCACTCTGTGCTGCCAAATCGGTCACCGCTGTGTTTTGAACACAGGTAAGTGGCATTACGAGTTGCGTCCGTAACGCCATTGCCACAGAGAACCAGAACATCAATTACATAGGTGTTAAAACATCAACACACACAAATTTACAAAAGAACACCCTACAATAATTTATAATGACAACTGAAAACTAGAAAAAAATGAATAAGTAGCCATTTTCAAATTGAAGACAGATCAATGTAAATATATAACTAGAAATTAATCATGAATGTTTGTTTTAAAAGACCTACATAAATAAACACACATAGTATTATTTGGCGCTCACAGAAGGAGAAAAAGGAAATAGAGACTAGAAGACGCACTAGACAATATCAAATTTGAAAGCTATAGTTACCGACCGCGATCGAACCTGTCGCCTCCAAATGACGGCGCCTCGCTGCAGGATCAAGTGTACTTTGATGCATGACCAACTAGATGCCAAATAATACTCTGTGTGTTTATTTATGTAATTGTCTTAGTGGCATCAACGGTTCTCCCCATTGATTTCTTTCGTTTAAAAGATCAAAGATTATAGTGCAGCATATTTTACAAGAACTTAATTTACACATAATTCTCAGAATATAATTTTAGCCCACAAAAAACTCATCAGAGAAAATCTGTTTGTATATCTACACAACAATGTGTATATCTGAAACCAGAGTTTGAGAAAGAACACATGAAGAAATATATATTATAGGAATTCATCTGAAATAGTTGGAATCTATAAGAGATGAATGTTTGATGTTCTGTCAGTCACTTGTCAAGAGATTGAAATAAGTTATATTGGACCATCATATTACTTATAACAGATTGCAATAGTTTCAACAAAAAGTACACTTTGGAGTGAATTACTGTTAAACGTTGGACCCCGCTATATTTACACAGAACAACTCAAGATGAATAAACATTGTATGCATAAATATTTGCACTTCTATTGAGATGCATATCACTTTATAACACTGAAACATTTGTGGTCACAACATACACAACATTTGTTGCATAGTATTATCTCAAAGCCCTCAATCTTACAAAATGTACCACATGAAGAGCACAACATTACTGGAACTACTGAAGGCACTGACACAGTAATCAACTAGAGTGAATAGGTCATTTAAACTTGCTGGGGAATATAGTTCCATTACTTGCATCCAGAATTATAGACATGCAAATTTAAAGTTATAACATTTGCTGATCATTTTAAGAATATTGTTCACACAAATCACAAGTTCATATTTCTAATAGACAGCAAATAAATAAGAAGAACATTTTAGAAGAAACACTGCTTATTGTGAATTTCTGGGAAGTGACTATGTCATGAATACTATGACAGATTAATCAATCATTATTTTATATGCTTTTTATATCAATAATTATTTTATATTATATACAGGTAGTGGGGTAGGGGTATCCGCTATCAAAGGAGAAGTAAGGTGCCTCCTTCCCTCCGATAGCCTACGGGACACCCTTGGGCAAGGTGGAGTACCCGTTCAGCCCCCCGATCAGGGTTACGTGAAGCCATGTGTGCAGGTGGTGGATGAAGATGCAGAGCAGCTGACAGATAGTTGTAGGTTATGGTGTCCACCTTCACGACGGTAGGCAGAGGATCTCTTTTTTGAGGAGACAATGGCTACGGTCACTGACCAGTATGGTCACTACTAGGAAGGAAAGCAATGGCAAACTACCTTCTTTACAGATGCCAAGAAAATCATGTTGTGTGGACTCATTGATAATCAGAGAAACGGCGTAAATGGGTGCTCCATAGGAGCAGCCTCGCCCGGTAGGGGTAATCATGTGCACCAGATGACTCCAGACCGTCAACAGGCTACTAGGTGCAAAAGATTAATATCATTGAAAGTAGGAACTTGGAATATTAGAACAAAGAATGCAGATGGAAATTTAGAAAACATCAAACAAGAAATGGAAAGAGAGAAGATTAACATATTAGGAATATCAGAAACGAGATGGAAAGGGGCAGGGATAAGGACAGGAGAGGGTTGTAAGATTATTTACTCTGGAGGAGAAGAACAGCAAAGAGGTGTAGCCATTATGTTAGATAAGCAAACATCAAATTCTGTCAAAGGATATCAGGCTGTGTCAGACAGGAGTTCTACTAGTAAAAACGGAAGACCTTTTAAAATAAATGTCATTCAAGTATATACCCCAAAAAGTGAATGCAGACATGGAGTCTGCTCTGAAGAACTGTAAAAAATCAGAAATAAATATCATAATGGGTGATTTTAATGCAAAAATAGGAAAGCAAGGGGATGGATGCAGTGCAGGCAACCATGGTTTGGGAGAGAGAAATGAAAGAGGATAGAGATAGAGACTTGTAGAACGGGCAAAAGAACAAACAAGGAATGGTTGTAGGAAACACCTGGTTTAAACAGCATCCTAGAAGATTATGGACATGGAGGAGTTTAGACAGCAGGATTAAAAACCAGATAGATTATATCCTGATTAGCAGAAGGTTTCGAAATGCATTAACAGTCGTAAAAACAGTTCCAAATGCAGACTGTTACAGTGATCACAGATTAATTACAGGCACATGAGGGTAAAGTTAAAGAAAGTCAAGTATACAGCAGGAAACCCTAAATATGACTTGTGCAAATTGAAAACTGACAAAGATATACAAGATAATTTTAACATAGAAGTAAAGAACAAATTTGATTTATTGTCTGATCTAGAGATCCTATTTCAAGATGTAGATAATCAATGGGAAATGCTGAAGAATTCAATCAGTTGTGCAGCAGAAAAAACTATTCCAAAATTAAAGAAAGTGGGCCATAAGACATGGATGACTGATGTAATTTTACAACTAATTGAAACAAAAAGACAGAACAAAAATAATCCTGGTAAATATGAAGAAATTCACAGAAAAGTCAGAACCTTATGTAAGGAGGCAAAAGAAACATGGCTTGAGAAAAATTGCAAACAACACAACTGTAAAAATGTGAAACTAATGCACAAAAGAATTCAGGAGTTTACTAATCAAAGAACATGCACATCAGCAGGCTGCCTAAAGACAAAAGATGGAAGAGTCATAATAGAAAAAGATCAGATCTTACATGTATGGTCAGATTATGTGAAAAACCTTTATGACGATAACAGAGACGAACAATATGATATTCAAAATAATAATGAAGGACCAGCAATTTTGAAGATGGAGATTCAGAATGCTCTTAACCATATGAAATCTGGCAAGACCTCCAGTTCAGACAGTGTCACAACAGAAATGATTAATGCTTTAGAAGAATATGGAATTGATAAAGTTACCAGTCTGCTTAATACAATATATGATACTGGAAATATACCTCATGAATTACGTAATTCTGTATTTATTGCAATCCCAAAGAAATCAGGAGCCTTGGAATGTGATCAACATCGAACAATTAGTATAATGAGTCACATCACGAAGATTTAGCTAAGAATTATCATGCAAAGAGTTAGGAGGAAAATACAACCTGAAATAGGAGAACAACAATGTGGGTTTGTGGAAGGCAAGGGTACAGTAAATGCTGTGTATATACTGAGAAACATAATCGAACGTTCTATAGAAGTAAACAAAGATCTACACCTTTGCTTTATTGACTACACAAAGGCTTTTGATAAAGTGAGACATGTCAACATGATAAGGATGCTTGAAGATCTACAAATTGATGGAAAAGATCTTAGACTTGTAAAAAACATATATTGGAAACAACAATCTGCCATAAGAGTTGATAATGAAGTAAGCCAATATCAGCCTATTAAAAGGGGTGTGAGACAGGGATGTGTAATGTCTCCAGATCTGTTTTCCCTGTACAGTGAAAGTATTTTCAGAAATATTGAAGATATGGAAGGAATCAACATTGGGGGACGATGCATCAATAACATTAGATATGCAGATGATACAGTCTTGATTGCAGACAATAAACAGGACCTGCAAAATTTAGTAGATGCGATTGTTACACACAGTGAACAACTAGGGTTAGAATTAAATTGTAAAAAGACACAGATTATTGGACGAAATACCACAATGTAATATACATGTAAATGGGAATATTCTTCAACAAGTGAGCAGGTACAATTAACTCAGAATAGTCATAACATCTGATGGGAGATGCCTTGAAGAGATTAGAACAAGAATCGCCATGGCAAAAGTAGCCTTTAGCAAGATGAAAAACATATTGACCAATAAAAAGATGTCAATTGAAACGAGAAAAAGAGTGTGAGATGCTACATTGAACCTGTACTTTTATATGGATGTGAAGCGTGGACAATGAGCAGTCAGGCTGAAAAACATCTGATGGCTGTAGAGATGTGGTTTCTGAGGAAAATGCAAAGAATACCATGGACAGCCAGAAAGACCAATGAACAAGTCCTTCAAGAAACAAATGAAGATCGTAAATTGATTAGAGAAATTAGACGTAGACAGTCAAAATTTTTTGGGCATGTTATGAGAAGAAATGGATTGGAGAATTTGGTGACAACTGGTAAGATCGAGGGGAACAGACCAAGGGGAAGACCTAGAAGCAAGTACCTGGGTGGCTTGGCCTTGTGGCATGGTCGAGACAGAAACACGGAGCTGATCCATGACTCTGGTGATCGAGTGAGATGGCAAAAAATGACCGCCCATGCTTAACGGTATGGCACATGATGGATGGATGGATTTTATATGCTGGTGGATCTATCATTGATTTACACCTGTATGACAGACTTTCAGGCCTTACTCAGATTTATACATGCAGTTTTATTTTTTGAATAATATTTATGCAGTCTCAATTATTATCAAATTTAAATTAATAATGAAAGAGCTGAAATATGTCTGAAATATGTCTATGCTCTGTAAAAGCGGAGATGGCAGAAGTAAAACAGTGTATTGAAGGGAAAAAAGCCTTTCTTAACAGATCACACATGTTTGCTAGGCAGATAGTAAATATACAAGAAACATCTTTTCCCCCTGACATTTGTTAAGAATGACCTTGGGAATCTCACAAGCAACTGTCATAGTTTTTAACATGGTATTTATAGAAAACAAGTTTAAAATAAAATTACCTGCAGTTATATAAAAAACAATGTGTTCTGTTTCTTTGCACACCTTCAACATCAATGTGAATAAATCAAAAGATAATAAAAGAAAGCAGCAGTCAATTTGAATTTATTGGTATATCCGTAAAGTTTGTCTTCAAATAGAGTGGGTGTAGATAACAATTCATTATCAAGTGCATTATTTTGTACAGCTCAGTACATCTGACATCAACAAGTATTATTTCGGGTTTGCTTTTCCTAATCTTTGACTGTCCCCAGTCTACCTACAAGGCAGCAGGCATTTTTATTTAGTTTTTAAGTTTTACTTTCCCGATTTGAAAAAAAAAATGTAAAACTTATCAATTTTTTAAACTGCTAGTAAACATTCTGAAAGTGATCAGTGTGGAAATTACATCACATGAATCATAATCTTAAGACAAGAATCTTCCCATGACAGTCGATGCTGCCTGTGTGTTATTGGGACCCTCAAGGGAAGCAAATAATAGTAACACTGTAGCTTGCCATATATGTCATAAGAGGCGATAAAGGAGGGCTGGACTTTTTGGCTAGTTTCTTCATTCTGAAGAAAGATTTTGGCTGCAAAATGCAACCAAGCATGTGCAAGTCTAATGAATAGGAAAAAGAATAACCAAGTCAACCAACAGGAAAAGGAGGTTCTTCTAGAAGAAGTATGATGAAATGTGAAAAATAAGTCACAAGGAGTCCGGGCTGCAGATTTTCTTTCTTTCACTTAGGGACATAAATAGAGTTGGCACCTGGAATGTCAGAACTATATGTATATGAGGGACGGTCAATAAGTAATGCCTTCTATTTCTTTTTATCTATGAGAACAAAGAGAATGAAAATAAATCAAGCAAATGATAACCCAATCTCCACTGGTGGAATCTCACTTCTAGAGGTGAAATCATACACCGACTAGGCAGCAATGTAAACAAAGATGCAGGAACAGATTCAGATATTTAAAAAAAAAATAAAAGGCAAGAGAAGCTTTTATAGCACTAGGACATTTTTGAAAGTCAAAAGAAAATAAACTTATCATCAAACAGAATATTCAATTGTAAAAAGTCAAAAGAAAATAAACTTACCATCAAACATAGAATATTCAATTGTAATGTTAAATCAGTAATATTGTATCATATATACAGTATTGATTACAGACAATGAGCAGGATCTGCAAAATTAGTAGATGCGGTTGTCATACACTGAACAACTAGGGTTAGAATTAAATTGAAAGAAGTCACAGATTATGGCCGTCACTAAGAAGAAGGAAACACCACAATGTAATATACAGGCAAATGGGAATATTCTTAAACAAGTGAATCTGTACAATTATCTCGGAACAGTAATAACATCTGATGAGAGATGCCTTGAAGAGTTAGAACAAGAATCGCCATGGCGAAGGTAGCCTTTTGCGAGATGGAAAACATAATGACCAATAAAAGGTCAATTGCAACGAGGAAAAGAGTGATGAGGTGCTACATCGAACCTGCACTTTTGTATGGATGTGAAACATGGACAATGAGCAGACAAGCTGAAAAACATCTTATGGCTATGGAAATGTGGTTTCTGAGGAAAATGCAAACAATACTGTGGACAGACAGAAAAAAAACAATGACCAAGTCTACAAGAAACAAATGAAAACCGTAAACTGATTAGAGAAATTAGATTTAGACAGTCAAAATTCTTTGGCCATGTTATGAGAAGAAATAATAGAGAACTTGGTAATGACTGGCAAAATCGCGGGGAAGAGAACAAGGGGAAAGCAGCAGGGCAGCATGGTTGAATGGATAAGAATGCACGTTCTTAAACATCTGATGTGCTGAAGCTGAGGTAAAGGGTTCAACCCCTACACTGGACAGTTGGACAAAAATGCTGACCTGTCATCTTGGGACGTAAATGTTGCGTATCCCTTACGGGACGTTGCAGTCAACACCAGCATTTTTCAGCTGCTGTTGGTGTACTAAGCAAGTGTTACGTTCAGTAGTTTGGCATTGCTTTCTGAACGACTGGCTCCCATACCAGCACGATATAACACAACGCGACACAGTCTGCTGCACAAATCGGTCACAGCTGAGTTTCGAACGCCTGGTACCTGGCTCACGACCTGCGTTCGCAAGCCTTTGGCCACAGAGACCATTAATAGGTAAAAGCTAATCCACACACAAAATTCAATCCAGGACTACTGGAAGTAGTGTGTATGGACTATGCTTGAATTCAAAGCAAGTGAGCGCAAAAAAAGGGAAGGCAGAGAAGTAAATACCTGGATGGCTTGGCCACATAGTATGGTCGAGACAAGAACATTGAGCTGATCCACGACTCTGGTGATCGTGTGAGATGGCGAAACATGACTGCCTATGCTTATCGGCATGGCACATGATGATGATATAATATACAGAAAGAAACATGGCGAATGACTAAAATGATTACTAATAAACATTAATTGGTGCCTGCACAAAATAGGAGGACTGAAATGATTGACAGAATCAGCAATGTGGAGCTCGTGAAGAGAACTAAACAAATGTCAGTGAATCAAGAGGTGAGGAAAAGACACTGGAGTTGATAGGACACACAGTGAGAAAACCTGAAAAGAGTAAAACTAGAAATGCCTTTGTCTTGAACCCACTGGGCAAATGATATAGAGGAAAATCTAAAAACATGAAGAAGTGAAGTAGAGACAGAAGTGAATAATATGGGAGAGGGGGAATGGATGGAGCTGCATGAGATAGCTATGGATAGGTGGGCTTGGAGTAAGTTGGCTGAAGGATGAAGGGTGAAAAAAAGACAGTTGGTGTGATTTTACATGACAGAATTATTAAAATAAAAAAACATTTCACATATTTGCAATAAATAGAAAATATAATTTCAGTGTGAAACAAAAAAAAGGAAGAAAGGGCTTAAGATCCTGTGGAAGTATACTATACCCAGAGGTTTATAAACGATTTCCAATTACTTTGGGGACAGAACGATATTCAATCAGTATATAAATTATTCAGGGCTATTGTAAAATTTTACACAGTGATAGTGACTGAGCAAGTCAAACATTCTTATACAGTTTCAAGAGTCAACGGATTTATACTTGTATGAATAAGTGTGCTGAATACAAGGCGGATATATTTCACTGGAACATTTTCTTCACTGATTCACATTCCAATGAGATACTCTTGTAGGCCTGAGTGACAAAATCGAAGTACCAGATACTAAAGATTTAATATGGCTTGTGAACAATTCTTCAACAATTGTCTTGCAGAACCATCCCCCCGCCCCCACCTCTTCCAACCTAAGAAACAACTAATACTGCTGTCTTGCCTTAGAAACTCTATCAAACTGCTGCTGTCCCCTGCTAGATGTGGGACGCTGGGCAGCATAGCTGTCATAATCCTGACTGATTTCAGGACCTTGGAAAGCATGGTTATAATGGCCTTGGTCTCGACTAGGTTCCCTTCTGTTGTGCATTGGTACTTCTGTTGTGTAAGGACCGGGCCTCTGGAAAGACAACATGATTAAAAGAAAATCAGAAATGAAGCATAACAAATTATTAATATAAAAGCAGAGCTATAATCTGACAATGAAATTAGATATGCTTTCATTGCAATCATGTGAGTAGGGGTTATTAACTATATAGATATAATATTCTGTTCAGTCCAGTTTGGCATTGTGTACATTATCATCAATGTACTCCAGACTTATCCTGGATATGATTTTAAACTTCAAAGTACTATAGGCAATCAAAGAAATGGCAATATCAAAATTCTGATGTGACTTCAATGCCAAGAGAGAATAGGAAAATATGAGTTATGAATAGATCATGGACAAGGGGGTAATGAATGAAACTTAAGAATTACTCACCATTTTTGCACAGTGAATCAATATGTCATATGTGGAAGTGTTTTTTCACATCAATGAATACACAAAAAAAACAATGTAGACATCACCCGACTGCAAGACAGAAAACCAGACTGATGATATCTGTGTAAACCAGAAATGTAGATCTTCATTGCATGATGCACATTGCAAATGTAGATTCATATCACCATCAGCTATACTCAAGACACAAACAATATATAACAAACATGGCAATCGATACAATGTGCAATACAGGTATTGATCGATTTACGACCTATGCAACTTACGACCATTTGACTTTACGACCACAATCACTAAAAAAAAAAAATAGTAAAACTCGCCAAAGACCTTTCTTTGGAGTGTGAAATTGAAGATGTCGAAGAGTTGCTAGACAAAGAATCCAGAGAACTTACAAATGAAGAGTTAATCGAACTGGAAGAAGAAAGAGTGGCAGAAGAAGAAAGAAGAGAAGCCAAGAAAGAAGAGGATGAGCCAGAAAGAAAATTCATCACTAAGAGATTATCAGAAGGTTTATCTTTACTGAATAAACTTCTTATACATTTCGAAGCAATGGACCCAAACATCGAACGATTTGCAAGGATTGAACAGATGGTGCACGATGTGTTTCGTCTGTATCGTGAAATTTATGATGAAAAAAGAAACATGTAATTCAGACAATGCTCACCAGTGTTTATGAAAAAACCAACTCCGGTACCCCCAACTGCTGCCTTAGATGACGACATTAATGATCTGCAGCCAAGCACCAGTGGCCAATAAAATGTTTCGTACATGTTTATATATTCTGATGTTAATGACAATTTGATGTGTTTTGCGATTGGGAAAATGTTTCCTACAGTATTTTCCACACCCGCATTTTGTATGTTTTGCAAATATTAAACCAGTTGTACATGTACAGTTAATGCAGTGTTTTTCTTAAACCTGACGATGTAAAAATAAGAAACAAAATGATGTAGAGATGATACAGATGGCACAAAATGAACATCAAAAATTATGATTTATAACAATAATAAAAGAAATTTATGATATAATTTAACTTAAATATTTTTATAACATCACTTCACATTACTGTACACATAGCGTACTCAACTTACGACCAAATCGTGTAACATGAGGCTGAACAGTGTTGGTGCCAGGACACATCCTTGCTTCACTCCATTGGTGACAGGAAATGGTTCAGACAGCTCACCATTTTCCTGTACTCTTGCCTGCATGCCGTCATGAAATAGCCGCACTATTTGGACAAACTTTCGTGGACAGCCATATTTTGCCATAATCTTCCACAGTCCTTCTCTGCTGACTGTATCAAAAGCCTTGGTAAGGTCAATGAAAGTGGAGAACATTTCGCAGTTCTGTTCCTGACATTTCTCTTGCAGCTGCCTTGCAGCGAAAATCATGTCAACAGTTCCACGTTCTTTTCTGAAGCCACATTGACTCTCAGGAAGAAGACCTTGATCAAGATGGGCTGTGAGGCGATTGAGAAGAATTCTGGCGAGTATCTTCCCTGCAATTGAAAGCAAGGAGATGCCTCGGTGGTTGTCACAGGATTGGCGGTTTCCTTTACGTTTGTAAAGGTGGACTATTGACGCGTCCTTAAAATCTTGTGGCATGGTCTCGTTCATCCATATGTTTGTGAAGACTTGGTGAAGCTGCTCTGTTAGGACCGGCCCACCTGCCTTGTATATCTCTGCTGGGATGGAGTCAGGACCAGGTGCCTTGCCGCTGGAGAGTTGCTGGATGGCTTTGTTTATTTCCACTATGGTTGGCAGGTCATCAAGAGTCTCATTGGTGGGAACTTGAGGAAGGCAGTTGATGGTTTCATCATCGAGGAAGGAAGTTGCATTTAAGATTTTGCTGAAATGCTCTGCCCAGCGTTGGAGGATTTCTTTCTTATCGGTGACCA
Organism: Cepaea nemoralis; assembly: GCA_014155875.1. Taxonomy (NCBI): domain Eukaryota; kingdom Metazoa; phylum Mollusca; class Gastropoda; order Stylommatophora; family Helicidae; genus Cepaea; species Cepaea nemoralis. The sequence continues at coordinate 1,071,984 of JACEFZ010022299.1, read as the reverse complement.
ATGTTCCCCCGTCTGCACTGAGGAGGGGAACTATGCCTGGTGATGAAGGACCATAGACCGCTTTCAGTGAGTTGTAGAAGTTTTTCATATCGTGTCTGTCAGCAAAGCCCTGAATTTCATCAGCTTTGCTGCTCAGCCAGGAGTCCCGCATGTGCCGAAGTTTCTGCTGCACTACTCTCTGAATGTTCTTGAAAGCATCTTTTTTTGATGTTGACTTTGGGTCATTCAAATGTGCCTTGAGGAGAAGATGTTTCTCGGCCAGCAATTGGTTGATGTCTTCGGAATTTTCATCAAACCAGTCTTTATGCTTTCGGGGGGGCTGGACCCAGGATTTCCATAGCAGTGTTGTAAATTGTGTCCTTTAGGGCTCTCCATTCTGTTTCTGTATCCTGTTTAGCTTCAGCATTGGGCTTGAGGCGGTCTTCCAGCATATTTTCAAACGACTGCTGCATTTTCTTGCTGTTTAGGCGGGTGACATTTAGCTTTGTTTGCATTTTCGCCCCTTGAGGACGCCGTGGTGGCCTGATGTGGATGTTCATTTTCGAGACAATGAGACGATGGTCTGTCCAACATTCGGCACCACACATGGATTTTGTCACTTGAACGTCTTGTCTGTCACTCCTCCTGACGATGACATAGTCAATGAGGTGCCAGTGTTTCGAGCGAGGGTGCATCCACGATGTCCTATTTCTCATGGGGAGACGGAAAATTGTGTTCGTAATCAGGAGATCATGTTCCGCACATGTCTGAAGGAGGCGGAGTCCATTGCTGTTACAATTTCCGACTCCATGCTTTCCAATAATGCCACTCCAAGAGGTGGTGTCCGTGCCTACTCTGGCATTGAAATCCCCAAGGAGTATAAGTTTGTCTCCTTTGGGAACAGATGTTAATACATTGTGCAGGTCCTCATAGAACTTGTTCTTGACATCATCTTCGTTGGTCATAGTTGGTGCGTAGACACTCACAATGGTTGCGTGCTTCCTTCCATTCAGCAGAGGCAACTTCATGGTCATGAGCCTGTCGTTTACAGCCTTTGGAAATCCAGCTAATTTGCCGACCAGGGCCGACTTAATGGCAAATCCCACACCGGATTGGCGTCTTTCCTCGCTTTTCCTTCCACTCCAGAAAAATGTGTAGCCGGCACCAATTTCACAGATTTGGCCTTCTTCTGCAAGTCGTGTCTCGCTCAAGGCTGCAATGTCGATGTTGTACCTGCCCAGCTCTCTCCCAATCAGTGCTGTTCGTCTCTATGGACCCGACGCAACGTCTCTGTCAAGTAGAGTGCGTACATTCCAAGTTCCAATTGTTACGGGAATATGGTTTACTTTTTAGCTTTGCTTGTTTTATCTTTCTTTGTATGTCGACCGCAGTTTAGGGTACCCACCAACCGCGGCTAGCTGGTTAGGTAGTGATGAAGCAGACAATGTTTAGGGCACCTTTTCTAGCCCCTTCCTCATGCTATGGAGGTGAGCAGTGTGTTCCTATAGAGGGCTGCTCAGTCGCTCAGGGGGCTGCCGAATCCCACTGCTGCTCCGGTCAGTAGAAGACGACCATATGGCCTGAGCCGCCTGTGTGCAGGTCTGCGACTACGACTGCCAGCGTACCCACGCCTGCCGCTTTGCCGCTCGCCCATCGCCACAGGGCTTGAAGGTGATATGTGACGTTGGATGAAGAATGACTTGCGCGATGACTTGGATTAAAGTGAGGAAGAGTTGCGCAATTCGTCGACCTCACTCTCTCGCCTGAGTCCATCTGAGTCCAGTGGCAAGACAAGTCGAGACGATTGGAGATGAATACAGGTGGAACTGCTGTAGTGCTAAGCAGAGAGGGCCAGTACTGGAGAAGTTGATTTACGACTTTGATGTTGTCTTGCTACAGGAACTGAATGTTAATGACTATCAGTGCCCTGGTTATATCTGTTACAAAAACCCTTGTAGGGAGGTCAACATGGCTGAATTGATAAAATGACTCATTCTTAAACCTCCAGTGTGCTGATGCTGAGGTAGGATGTTCAACCCCTACACTGGTCAGTTGGACTAAATTGTTGACTTATCATCCTTGACTTAGGGACATAAATTACACGCACCTCTGGAATCGGAATGGGTTTGCCAGATGATAAGGGACACTGATTAAAGGGAAAACTACGGAGAAAGTCGCTACATGCAAAATTCAGCCCAGTGCTACTAGAAGTAGCATGTATAGACTACTCTTGAGTTCAAAGTGAGCAAGCGTCCAAAAATATGCTTTTAGTCAGAGAAGACATAGGCAAGGCCATTTGGTCAAGCAGGGAGAGAGGCATGTGGTGCTGGAGGAAATCCTAGATGGCAGGCTTCTCATCTGTGGGGATTTTAATGCTCGGAGCAGAAAATGGAACTATACAGGGGAAGAACCAACAAGGGTATGCCCTTGCAGATATCATGGTTGAGACAGAGGTAGTCCGCATTAAAGATAGGAGGCCAACTATAGTGGCAATGAAACCAGTCACATTGAGCATATTATTGTCCAGCTGCAGTTCCTGAAGATGTACAACATTCACCCTGTATACAAGACTTCTGAGATCTACAACATTCACCCTGTATACAAGACTTCTGAGATCTACAACATTCACCCTGTATACAAGACTTCTGAGATCTACAACATTCACCCTGTATACAAGACTTCTGAGATCTACAACATTCACCCTGTATACAAGACTTCTGAGATCTACAACATTCACCCTGTTTACAAGACTTTTGAGATCTACAACATTCACCCTGTATACAAGACTTCTGAGATTTACAACATTCACCCTGTATACAAGACTTCTGAGATCTACAACATTCACCCTGTATACAAGACTTCTGAGATCTACAACATTCACCCTGTATACAAGACTTCTGAGATCTACAACATTCACCCTGTATACAAGACTTCTGAGATCTACAACATTCACCCTGTATACATGACTTCTGAGAATGAGTCATTGTTGTCAGACACTCGCACAACTCCAATATAAAATGTGAACATTGTTGAGGTCTAAACAGACATTTTTGAGCCATTTTCTTCAAAGTGTCCATCTATCTATAAGGTAAATAATAGGATTAAGAAATAAAATACAAATGCTGAGAATAGATTTGGGTTTTTTTCCAGGTCCATACTGCTACACCTCTTTGTTCTTTGTCTTTTATGAGGATGTAGTCAATATGGTTTCTGATACTACTGTCAGGACTCCTCCACATCATCTTGGAATAATAACCTACTGTGCCTTCACTGTGTTGGTTTCAAACTTTAGTATTAAAATATGCCACTATGATATTTATTTCTGAGTTTTTGCACTTCCTGAAGGCATTTTACAGTTTACCATAAAATGTATCTATACTATCATCACCGTTTTCTACTGTTGAGGGGATGGGAGGAAAGGGGGGGGGGGGGGTTGCTTGAATGATGTAGTATATTTAACTTTACAAAGTAATATTCTGTCTGATGCTGATTAAATTTCTTTCATAGATTTTCATCTTCTTAGGGTCATAATAAGTGCTCCTTAATCTGCCATGCTAATAAGCGAGGGCGGTCATGTTTCACCATCTCATGTGATCACCAAAATCACAGATCAGCTCAGTGTTCTTGTCTCAACCATACCATGAGGCCAAGCCATCTAGATATTTACTTCTCTGCCTTCCCTTGTTCACTTCCCCTCAATTTTGCTAGTTATCACTAGTTCTCCAATTTATTTCTTCTCATAACATGGCCAAAAATATTGAACATCTACGTCTAATTTCTCTAATTAGTTAACGGTTTTCATTTGTTACTTGTGTGACTTGGTCATTGGTTTTTCTGTCTGTACATGGTATTCTTTGCATTTTCTTCAGAAATCACATTTCCACAGCCATCAGATGCTTTTCAGCTTGTCTGATCAGTCCATGCTTCACATCCATACAAAATTACAGGTTCTATGTAGCACCTCAACACTCTTTTTCTCATTGCAAATGACATTTTTAAAAATTGGTCAGCATGTTTTCTATCTTGCAAAAGGTTACCTTCACTATAGCGGAGTATATACCACTTTATTGTTTCTTTCCCCTGGAATGGATTACTTAGAACACAGCGTTTTCACCCCAGAATGCTTTCTTGGTCTACAAATCTATAAATAAATAAATGTTTGCATATCCTTTACAGGACATCGCTGTCAACATCAGCATCTTTCAGCTGATTGTTGATTTCTTGGCAAGATTACGCTCAGTAGTTTGCCAAGATTTCTGAGCGGCCAGCTCAATACCCCGTAAGTTACAGACGCGGTTAGAACCGCTACAGAATATTGCCGTCGTCATGTTACTCACAAGAGTATACGGGATTATGGAGAAAGTCGCTAACTCCTAGGCCAGGGAGCCGGCCTACAAATCTAGATGGACAAATAAAGGAGAAATTAAGGAAGAAAAAACAGTATTCTTAACGTTTAAGGAGATGACACCAAATTGCGTGCCATTGTACAAGGCCACTCTCTACCTAGCTATGACGTAAGTTGGCACAAGGAGATGGCTGACACCCAAAACAATTACATGCTAGAATTTTACAATTGCACATTTAACACGGGAGGTTCACCCATGAGAAAGACGCCAAGTGTAAACTCACAGCTTGATAAGAATCCCAACTTCAACACATTGCCGGTGAGAACACAGACTGACTGGGAACTCTTAACCACACAAGGTGTGAGATGTGCATATTGACGGGCTGAAGTGTGAAAGAGCCTGGTGCAGTGGGAGATAATTTAGACTGGATCAAGAAACTAGGTGCAAAGTGTTCGACTGATAATGAACCTTGCTATGGTCAACGGTGTGAAAGGACGGACACCATGGCTGGGCCAGGAAAAACACATGGTTGACACACACCCCAGATCAGCAAAATCTGAAGTTACCCAATAGATAAGAGTAATTAAGAACCTAGTATAATTATACAAAGCTTTGCCATTAGCATTAGCATTAGAAGTGTCCAGTCGAAAAATCAGCTCTCACCAAGAGCACCAGGTTTTTCCATGCAGTGACAAAGAGGAGGGACCAGGTGGCATCAGGATGGAACACTGCACTGACCGGCTGTCTTTAGCTGACCATAGCTGTCCTTAATGGACCATAGGGGTCCGTAGCTGTCCATAGGGGATCTAAGCTAACCTTAGCGGACCCTGGCTAAGCCTATTGGAGCCTAATGGAGCTTGATGGGAGGTGATTGAGGCATCTTCTCACCTGGGGGTCTTGCACCAACCACATAAGTTACTAACTTTTACTAACATTACCCAATATCATCATACCATTCAACATCATGTTGTTTTAAGTGTTGATCACGATAGACAATACAAGTGATTGTAGTTTGTTTTAACTCATAGTTCAATCATTATACTTTTTTTTCCAACGGAAGCATTGCCTTGCTTACCTTGGTGGGGGATTAATTACATACCAGGGAGGCGAGTTATGTCAGAGGGAAAAAACCTGCACTCTCTAATAGACCATTGGTAGGCTTAAGCCTAGACATCTAACCTTTTCTTTCTCACACCTTGGGGATACCAAGACCATCTCATTTTTAACAAGCCATTAGCAGCCCTACTCTTAACATTTAGATTTTGTCCCTAGTCAATTTCTGACAAATTGGGGTTGCTTGCCAATGATAGTACTAGGCGGTAGCAAATCCCCACTTCTGACAATGGAGAATGAATAATTTTATAGTTGTCAGATGTCATCATTCCTATCCCTTTCCATCTGGTCACAAACATTCCTAAGATGTTAATATTGTCTTTTCATTTATCGTTGGTTATTCTTTGTTGTACCAACTGTTCTCAATGTGCAAACATTCCATGCCCCTATCTTAAATGTTGTTAATATTTTGCACATGCTTTATGCTGATAGTCTGCAGCCACCAGGTGCATGTGACTTTCCCTAACAAGTGAGGATGCTCCTTTGATCATCCATTTACCCTGTCTTTCTGTAATCCTGTGAGTTGTTGAATCGTAAATTTCAAGGTATCTGTAAAGAAGACTGTCAACTAATGCTTCCCTTCTTGGCAGTGACCATACTGGTCGGTGACCGAGAGGTCCTGTATCTATTGTCATGAACTTGAGACCATAACCAACAACTATCTATCAGCTGGTCTCAAGCTCATTCCACCACCTGCTTCCTTGCTTCACATTACCCTGGTGGGCAGCTAAACAGATTCTCCACTTTTCCCAAGGGTGTCATGGAAGCCAGTTGAGGGAAAGAGGTGCCTTTTTTCTCCTTTGGCAGGCATGCACCTACCCTGCCTTCCAGTATAGTGCTGCAATCTTGTCAATGCTGTCAGTGTTTTAGTGAAACAATGTGAGTTGTGTGACTTAACTAGGTTAGTCCTCTTGTAAAAGTAAACTAAGCACCTAAGTGTGTTGACAAAATGTAATCACAACAATAGCTACATCTTCCAACAATTTACATGATTTTACAGCCATAGTGTTAATGCAATGATCAGTATCTACACTTTACGAGATTTGCTGAGAGAGATGAAGCATCCTTTGTGTAGTGTAGCGCTAGTTATTTGATAAATTTCACATTCAAAGTAGCGACAATTAGATTTTCAGAAATAGAAAGACTATTCACTGCCGAAGACAAGATCAAAAGGCTCGTGAATCTAGGCCGTATGAAATTATCGGCCCAAGAAATGATCGAGTATTCTAACAGAGACCAGGCTAAGGAAGGACAGCAATACTTTAAATAAAGATTGCAGACCTATTTATCCTGCTACATGTGACTGGGAAGTAAAGAATCCCCCAAGTCTTGCACTGTCTCACTACAAGGAGACAGACAAGACTATACAGATACAGTACAATCTTTCGTTCTGTCACTCGATAGCACTTAAGTAAACTTATAACAGAGCCATCAGTTAGAAATTTCAAACTACACACACATGATTTATTTTATATATTCTTGATTTTACTTTTCCTATCCAGTTCTTTAAAACATCTATTTTCATTATTCTGAGCCAACTTGCTCAGTCTTTAATTATTGTAAGATGCTAGTGATGCAAGGGTCCGATGTAGGTCTCTTGGCATAGGAAGTGGCTTGCTAGGCACTTAGCTGCTGCTCTCCTCGTCCCAAGATCATTTGTACTAGCCATTGCTTCGCTTCTCATGGTGCTGGTCAGGATTGTCCACTACGATTTGTCTTTGAGGATGGCCTGTGACTAGTGCCTGGAATATAACTAATGTTATTGTCTTTCCTTCTTATTTAGTATGTAGCACAAAAGCTTGTTGAACTGTGTTCTTCCAGAATTGATAAACTTCTACTGGCAACTCTGTTGTTATTGAAAAACAATTACAGATTTCATTGCTACTCTCTGGCAGATAAGTTTAGTCCTAAGAATTTGTAGAATATTGTTATTAGATGGCTTATTTGTTGGTTGGTTGCTTCTTGTGGTGAGTGTAGCAATGATGGCGCTAGTGGTGACACAACAATCCAGTTTCGGAGTCTGCCGACCCCTATACCTCAACCGGCTCTTGATATTAAACAATTGTGGTGAATTGCAACCACTGTTGATCTTTTCAGTGTGGGCTGTCCCACTTTTGAGCTTTAGATATCAAAATGTTGACCGGCTGAGTTGGCTGTTTCACGAGGTACTAGGCCGGAAGACTGTAGCCTATTTGGCACTTCAACTAACCTGACCATTTTGCTCGGTTGTCTCTGTTTGACAAAACTACAGAAAACCCTGTAAGCTAAACTAGTATTACGTTTATATTATATTTTATTATTATATTTATTGTAAATGGTTTGTGGTAACCTGCAAACAGCTGTATACTGTTATTATAATATCCTCTATTTCCTTTAAGCAAGATGGGTCGGGGCAGGCCATGGCTTTCGCCTCACCTTGGTTTGCCCAGAATGCTATGATGTTGATTCTAAAATCCAATATACCTAAATACTAGGGTAAATAGTTATGCCCAATAGATAATATGTGACCAAGTTGCTGCTGAATTTTGACATTAACAGCAATTTTCTCAAATAAATTCCAAATTATGAAATTATTACCTCTAATTTTTCTCTAAAATTCACAAACGGGGAAAACACTATTCAGGTTGTACATCTACCGTCCCTGTTGAGCTCAATTCTATAGCCTAATAGTTTTTAAGTATACTTTTAGGTCATATACAAGGGCGAGTCAATAAGTATGCCAATATAACAAAATACTATGGTAAATAGTTATGCCCATTAAATAATATGTGACCAAGTTGTTGCTGAACTTTGACATTAACAACTAAAATCCAAATTATGAAATTATTACCTCTAATTTTTCTCTAAAATTCACAAATGGGGAAAACACTATTCAGGTTGTATATCTACCTTCCCTGGTGGACTCAATTCTATAGCCTAATAGTTTTTAAGTATAGTGGAACCTTGCTTAACGAGCACCTCTCATAACGAGTAATTCGCATAACGAGCAAAATAAATTTTAAAAAATGATTCGCTGAACGAGTGACGTTTCGCATAACGAGTGACAGGGGAAGGGAAGTCACAGATTGTGCACCTGCAACAGCGAGGGTCGAAAGACAAGGGGGGTTGGACAGAGCGGTGCGGGGGGCTCTATATAGGGCCAGCACCGCAGAGCACTGCAGTCGCCTGATGTCTCGAAATCAGCCAATCTGAGGAACGGATGTGTTAGCTGGAAGTCTGCTGCTGACAGCGTGCTTGGATTTCCACTCTGTTCGTTCTTTCTTCCCCCCCCCCCCCCAGTCAACCATCCATGCCTATTATATCAGTCTGTGTTTCGCACTCGTTCCGCTAGGATCTTTGTGTCGCTTGTGATCACATATTTTTTCAAACTTTTGTTCAGACATATTATTTGTAATTTTGTGTGTGCAAAGTTTAATAACCCTTGCAAAAATGTCCCCGAAGAAAAAGCCGCAAGGAGGCAGCCATAAGAGAATAAAAATAACCGTGGAAATTAAACACAAAATCATTTAAAAGCGAGAAGGAGGTGTGAGCGTGGCTGATCTAGCACGCACATACAATCGGTCTACATCAACGATTTGCACTATCTTCAAGAACAAGGACAAGATTCAGGAGGTAGATGCTTCAAAGAGAGTGACAAGAATATCTACGCAACGGTGACGTATTCTCGATGATGTTGAGAGGTTGCTTCTCATATGGATAAACGAAAAGCAACATCAAGGCGACACTATTAATGAGAACATCATTTGTGAGAAGGTGAAAGTGATTTTCGTCGACCTCGTTAAGAAGACTCCAGGATCATCAACGGCCGAAGAAGTAGTATTTAAGGGAAGTCATGGGTGGTTCGAAAAGTTTAAGAGAAGAACTGGCATCCACAGCTTTGTGAGGCACGATGAAGCAGCAAGCTCTGATGCAAAGGCAGCAGAGAACTTCATTGGCGACTTCAAGAAGCTCGTAGATTCTGAGAGTTACCTGCCACAACAGGTTTTCAATTGTAACGAAACGGGTCTCTTTTGGAAAAAGATGCCGAAGCAAACCTATATAACAGCAGAGGAGAATGCATTACCCGGCCACAAGCCAATGAAAGACCATCTCATGCTGCTATTTTGTGCCAATGCAAGCGGCGATTTGAAAATTAAACCGCTGCTTGTTTACCATTCAGAAACTCCATGAGCCTTCAAGAAGTGTCGAGTCCAGAAGAGCAGGCTAAATGTGATGTGGAGGTCCAACAACAAGGCTTGGGTGACACGTGACCTTTTTACTGATTGGATCAATGAAGTGTTTGGTCCTTCTGTGAAAAAAATATTTGCTTGAGATGAATCTACCACTCCAAATCTTGCTTGAAGAATTTAACTTCATCAAGATCCAGTTTCTGCCTCCCAACTCTACTCCGCTACTCCAGCCTATGGACCAGCAGGTTATTTCTAACTTTAAGAAGCGCTACACTAAAGCGCTTTTGAGGTGACTGAAGGGTCCAATCTTACTCTCAGAGTTTTGGAAATATCACTTCCACATCGTTGCCTGCCTCAAGATGATCAAAAAGGCATGGGAAGGGGCTTCCAAGACAACCCTCACTTCTGCTTGGAAGAAGCTTTGGCCGGAGAGCGTTGTCGAATGTGACTTTGAGGGGTCTGAGACAGTACCTGTGGAGTCTGTAGTCAACGAGATTGTGTCTTTGGCCAAGATCATGGGACTGGAGGTGGATAACAAAGAGCATGGCCAAGAGCTGACCACCGAAAAGCTTATGGAATTACATTGTGTTTCACAGCAAGAAGTCGTGGAGAAGAGTTTGTCCGCGGAGGAGGAGACGGTAACAGCAAACCAACAATCTTCTGGCACAATAAGAGTAATGCTGAAAGCATGGGAAACTGTTGCATCGTACATTGAGAACCATCACCCTAATAAGGCAGTGGCTATGAGAGCTACTAATTAATTTAATGATAATGCTGTGTCGCATTTCCATCAAATTTTGAAGCGTCAGCAAAATCAAATTTCTCTAGACAGCTTTCTAGTAAAAAAGAATTAGGTATGTATTATAAACTGGAAATTAATTATTTCAATTTTTTTTTCTTTCTACAAATCGAATTCTCATTCCAGGTTCATTCATTCCGCGATAGAAGAGGAAGATGAATCACAGTCCTTAACAATGTATATATAATTTTCTTTGAATAAACATTATACAAAATATTTTGAGTATTTTTTCGGCATGGAACACATTATCGTATTTTACATTAATTTGTATGCGAAAAACTGTTTCGCTTAACGAGTGTTTCACGTTACGAGTAAGATTCTGGAACAAATTATGCTCGTTAAGCGAGGTTCCACTGTATACTTTTAGATCATATACGAGGGATAGTTCTGTGGGATAGCAAGTAAATGTAGTTGGTGTTTTCTACAGGTGTCATTAGGTGACAGCAACATCAAACTTTATATTCCCGTTCGTCAGGTGGCACTAGGTGTCTCATGCACATGCGCATTAACAAAATGGTGACTGTACTTATGGTGTGCACAACCAAAGAGCAACATGCTGTTGTGCATTTTTTGTGGGCAAAAGGACTGCCTGCAGAGGACATTCATAAGGAAATGTTTCCTGTTTATGCTGACAAATGTTTGTCCCGTAAAGTGGTGCATAGCTGGGTATAAAATTTTCTCACGGACGCTCTAAAATTGTTGATGAAATCACTAACTCGGGAGAAAATTAACCAACTAAGGTGGGAAAAACTGGAACATCCACCTTACAGCCCCGACTTAGCCCCTAGTGATATCCACCTTTTTGGTCCACTGAAAACCCACCTTGGTGGGAGACATTTCGAGAATGATGCCGAAGTTGAATCTAAGTGAAAACATGGTTTAAAAAACAGAGCACGCAGTTCTATGCAGACAGTTTGGGAGAACTGATAAAACGATGGGATAAGTGCATAAATGTTGGTGGAAATTATGTTGAGAAATAAAGGGACAACGTATATATATAAACATAAACTGGTTTCAAGTTGTTATCATATTTAATTACTTTTCTACACCCATTCGTGACTTACTTATTGACTTCCCCTCGTATGATTACAAATGTCATGTCCCCCTCTGGGTTATGAGAAACAAAAACATTTCAACCTGCAAATGAAAATAGTTCTGGTATATCTTGACTAACTGGCAACTTGCCATTCTGATAGATGATGGTTTGCAAAATGGAGTTAGCAACAAGGCCTGGGCTTTGTAAACTACATAATGCTAATCAGGTTTTATCTAGGAAGATGTTTTCTTTTGAAGAAGTAGCCAACAGTTGTGCATCAGTCTAATTGACCTAACCTGAATGGCATGCTCATTATCACTTGACTGATACAAGATTTCTGCACAAGGTTACAATAATGAAGATTACCTTATCCTGATGAGATCTGGGGACTGGCTGAGATCTAGCTGCAGGTATTGACCGGTGTTTGTTCTTAGGGTCTTTACTTGGTGTGTTGTACTCAAATATCTTGACAAAAACTGCCATAAATGCAACAACACCTACACACATCAGCAGAACTGCCCACCAGTGATCCTATAAACAAAATAAGATCAACAGTAAAAGTACTAAGCTAAAACTATTGGAGCACAAAAAGTCTCTCTCTATTACAACATTACATTTTGTACCATTGCTGATGTCTTCTGGGTGGATTTGTTAAGGACTGAGTGTTACAAAGTCACTTGTCAGCAAACATTACAATATACAGGCTAAAATTATTATATCACATCTTACGGATAAGAACTCTCTGACACATACCTCCCTTCTGAGATTTGAAGTCTAACCAATCTGTCTCAATATATTCAATAATACTTAGAGCCAACACTTTTGTGCTCTTATTTTTTTTACAAGCATTGACAACATAATGGTGTTTGGGAGTATCTGGTTAACTTCTGCAAGTCTTTTTGCTAATGACCAGTATATATTTCACACACACATTTACTTTCCAACATATTTCACATTAAACATAGAGTATGACGGCGTTGTTTTCGATTTCTTGTACTGTTTACAACATTGATATACCATACACACAAAATAGACGACACTAAGGGAAGTAACACAACTAGCATAACACGCCTTTTTCACTGATGTTCAAGCATGAAGAGGAGTTTCAGAAACAAATCTACAACTGTATATAGACTAAATAGCACATGCAGAAAATTTATAGTGTGAAAAATGCATGAAGAAAAAAACAGAAGCAAATGAAAATCATGAAAACTGCATAAAAAGAAAAAAAACAACAACAGAGATTTGTTATGAAAATCAACAACTGAAACAGTTCCAAATGTTGCTGTTATGTAACTGGGGGAGCAGAGTTGGAGTGAGTGCCCAACTAAGCAAAAATACCCCATGGCTCATGCATTCATCACCTCTGCAGCCAAAGTCCAACTCTTAGCCTTCACGTGGCTAAACTGCTTTAACTAATAGGAGAAGGGGCAGTGGTGAGCCTCTGGTGCAGAAAAATAACCAGAAGGCTCTAGATGTGTATGCATGTACATGCATGCACAGATACGTGTGTGTGTGCCTACACATCTAAACTTGAGTAAGACCACAGTCTGCTCTATCAAAGGAAAGGCCGCAACCACATCTGCCATGTCATGTATCAATACTCCACCAATTTCTGCAGAGCCAGCCAATCTGTCTGCCTGTTCATTTGCCAGCACACCGGCATGCCCCGGAGAAAAGATCCAGGCGATGCTTGTCCGTGACCTCCGAAGCGAAGCAAGCCACTCCGTACGAAGTCTGCCCATCCTCACCCTCGTCAGCATGCTTTCTGAGTCAGTTACAATCACGATGTGTGTGTGTGTTGTATTCTCCATCCAGCGGAGAGCCGCAGTGACTGCCTCCACTTCCATTCTTAAGCTGGCTGTTGTGGTATCATATGCCAGGCTCTCCTGCCCCAAACATCGACCATTAGCTTTGGCTATGAACCCCCAGCCACTTCTCTCACCTCTTGACACCGAACCATCTGTGTAGATAATCACATCACTCGAGTGAGCATTGTCCTGAATTAGTTGCTGGATTTCCACTTCTGTGGCCCCTGCTGGCCACTCCCTGCACTCCCGGCTTAATGTGATTATAACTCTGCACAAGCCTGACTGCTCCGCTGGCACTCTAACCCACTCCTCTCTTCGCCTAATGTTCTCCGAGGGGCACACCTGTCTGATCGTATCCTCCGCCTGAGCCATCCATGATTTCCCTCTTATCAGTCGCTTACCCTTAACTGCGTCCAGCGCCTCATGCAGTGGGTGGTCTGTGTCTGGAGCTACTCTGAGGTATGACTTCGCCTACATCACCTTGAGCCTACCAGCAACAGTCGGCAGACCAAGGATGTAACGCATACACACTACTGGGGTGTCTCTAGTGCATCCCAGAATGACCCGCATAGCTTCGTTCTGTATGCGCTCTAACTTCACCAGCTGACTCTCTGAGACAGTCAGCAGACCTAATCCATAATCAATTACTGAGAGGATCAAGTGCTGGTATAGTGTGAAAAGCATTCTCTGCTCTATGTCCATTGCAGCCATAGTTTTAAGTGCATTGAGTCCCTTTTGAGATCTTGTCACGACTGTCTCCACATGGTCCTTGAAGGATACGCTCCTGTCAAATGTGATCCCCAGATACTTCAGTTTGTTCTCTCTGCTGACATTACTACCATCTATCGTGAGGCTTGGGACATCAGCGTTTACAATCCTGTTGTCCAGAGAGCACCACAAAATAGCCGCCTTTTCCGGGTGGATGACAGCACTCATTTCTGTGCACCAGTCAATCACTTTATCTACTGTCGCCTGTAACTCCTGGGCTGTTTGCTCCCTATCTCTCCCCTGCCTATATGCAAGAATATCATCTGCAAATGTTAGTATTCTTCCAACCCCTGGTACTTCTAGGTTTGCAATCTTGCTCATATACACATTAAAGAGCACCGGTGAGACTGCAAATCCCTGTGGCAGTCCCGGGGTTAACATATGTGGCTCTGAGGTCCATGCGCCCAGATGGAGAGCAACCCGATGAGAGTGCAGGATGGCTGCTATCCAGTTCACCAACCAGGGATTCTCCATCAGTGCGGTCATCAAAATATCATATCGAACTCTATTGTACGCATCCTCGAGATCAAGCGCTACCGCCATCGTTTCCTGTCTACTCTGGAACCCCTTATAAACATCAAAGGCAAAAGTGGCTGCATTTGACCAGGTATCTTTTCCTGGCCTGTAGCTCCCCAGGCCTCTTGGAAGAAGCTTCCCCCTTTCCAAAAAATCCTGCAGCTTAACAGCGACTATCTTCTCTAAAACCTTCCCAAATGTATTTTGAAGGGTGATGATCCTAAAGCCGCTAAGCTTTGACTGATCCTTGAATGGTTTTGGGAGAGGGATGAGATAGCTGTGCATCCAATCCTGTGGTATTGATGCTGTCCTAATGCTCTGGTTAAAGCAGTCGGTCATCTCCTCCAGGTCTGCTTCGCTCAAACCCTTCATGTGGCCATACCTGACCCCATCGGGCCCTGGTGCCATGTCTTTTGCCTTTTTTAAAATGTGTTTAACATCTTCCACCCGTATGATGTCTTCAAACTGCATATTCTTCGTGGTGCCAGATAGCTCCTCTCTAACTGCATCCTTGGTGACCGCATCATTAAGATTGATCTGCTCTAAAAACCTCTGGAGAAACGCCTCCCCTTTCTCTTTGTCTGTTGTCACGCGCACACCATCATCTCTATAGATTGTTCCCACTGTCATCGGCCGATCTTTTCTCTGCATTTGCCTGTGCAGTTTCCAGAATTTTTGCAGTGTTTTATCACTTCCAATCTCCTTCATGAAACATTCCCATTTTGCCTTTTTGGCCTCTGCAGCACAGCGCTTGAAAACCTCCACCTTGTCTTTCTTGACATTTTCCGCTGTGTCCATTTCCTCTCGTGTGCTTCGAAGTGTCTGTCGCACTTTCTTTAGCTGCTTCACTGCAGCTCTCTTTGCTTTCCAAGCATGGTCTACTTCTGGGGTCCACCATGGGGGCTGCAAAAAGGGAGTTTTAACAGTCCTGTTGCATGCCCCTTGTCTGAGGCGTCCAAAAAGGCAATCGGTCCACTCATACCGGAAGGTCTTGCACGCTCTCCCAGCTTTAACTTTCCTGGGTTTAGAGATCAGGACTGAGCATGGCATGTGATCACTCCCATGGTCATTCAAAACATTCCACTTTACATCAAGGAC
Source organism: Cepaea nemoralis (assembly GCA_014155875.1). NCBI lineage: Eukaryota > Metazoa > Mollusca > Gastropoda > Stylommatophora > Helicidae > Cepaea > Cepaea nemoralis. The sequence goes on along the minus strand of JACEFZ010022299.1, from coordinate 1,056,349 downwards.
TGATGACTGGGAGACAAGTGCCAAGTCAATAGCTGTGTCTGCATCGCCAGGCCTCATTGCCATTCTTGTCGGCCTACCATCATTTATGCAGACCACATCGGAGTCCACCATGGCATCTGCAAGCAATTCCCTGTCGGTTTTCTCCACTACTGTCCCAATCTCTGTTCCTTGCATTGAAGTCTCCACATATGAGTAGCCTATCACCTGGTAATTCCTCCAGTTCCTTAAGCCAGTCCCAATGTTCCTTTCTGACAAAACAGTCCACTGTGGCATATACATTTATGATGTTCCAACTTAAGCCACCAATCTCCATTTGTATACCCTGGACCTCTCTTGCACTGTGATTCCACTGGCTCAAGTCGAATACCACATGCTTCACTCCTTCCTTCACCAGCAGACCTTGTCCATGTCTCTTCTGCCCAGTAGGGTTTATATAACTGGCGTACCCAGGGCAATGGTACTGTATTTAGCTCCTGGAGCATGAGGACGTCAAAATCATATATTAGTCTCTACAATACAGGACCTCTCTGTCTGGCACTGCGACAATTCCAGTATCCCACTCTTACATAGTTGAAACCTAGTCTCTCCACTTTTCGTCTTGTTCTCCTGGCGCCTGCCCTCCTATTTCTATGCCGTCGTCTCACACCATTTCCTCGTCTTCTCCTCCACACTCTCTCTTCGCTAGCCTCTGAGGGATGTGTCAAGCGCAGAGCACGTGCTCCATAGCTCCGGCGACGATTCCCATGTTTAAATAAATCCATAGGCAAAGTTTGAATATTGCAGGAAATAAACGGTCACCCTAGCATTGCCTGCTTGCTAGGGAAGAGGCAGGGGATGTCCCGCAGGAGTCCATACACCTGGTGCCACCCCGCACGCCTGTCAGACGTCCAACGTTCACGACCAGTTAACCCATGGCCATCCAGTTCCTCAGCACGCTGGTCCACCTTGAACTTGGGGGTTTATATTTGGAGTTTTCCATCTCCTAGATGGATTGCTGTCCAAAGCTAACGGGTTCCACCAACCCGGGATCGTAACCCTGATCTGGGGGCTAAACGGGTACTCCACCTTGCCCAAGGGTGTCCCGTAGGCTAGTGGAGGGAAGGAGGCGCCTTACTTCTCCTTTGATAGGGGATACCCCTACCCCGCTACCCCTACAGATCTAGATCTGATCAAGTACTACTGTCCAAGTGACTGCCCACAGGCACTGGACACACTACCATTAAAATAAAAAAAATGATTTTGTGTGGCGATTTCAAAAGCCACTTGCAGAACTGGGGATATGATCACATGGACCGGAGAGTAGAGAGACTGGAAGACTGGCAGGATGAGAATAGATTCATCTTGATTAACAAGCCGTCTGACCCACATACCTTCTATTGGAGATCATGGCACACTACAACTACACTTGACCTGGCTTTTCATTCACCAGACCTGGAGTGGAACATTACTAAAATTATTGGGAAACAACTTGGGGGCAGTGACCTTCAGCCAGTCTTTCTAACTGTAGAAAATGAGCTTCTAAGTGAAAGCAGCACCCTCTCGAGGTGGAACTACTAGAAAACAGGCTGGGCAATGTGCAAGCATCACACGACCATACTGGTTAGAAATCTGAACACTGAGAAAGACATAAATAAGGTAGTTGAAGAGTTTGGGAAATGCTTACTACAGGCAGGACAAGAAACAGTACCAAGAGGAGCTCGTAAACAATATAAACCTTACTGGAGTAGTGAAATGGAACAGTTGCATAATGATGCAGAAGTGTGTAGACAGCAAGCAGAGGCCAAACCCAGCCAAGAGCATCACAATAAATACTAGCACGCAAAAGCCAAATTTCAAAGGGCCAAGCTGCAGGCTAAATGGAAAAGCTGGTAGGAGAAAACAGAATCACTGAACTTTGAAATAGCCAACAGTTGTGCATCAGTCTAACTGACCTAACCTGAATGGCATGATCATTATCACTGTACTGATAACAGAAAAACAACGAAGTTGTGGAAACTAATAAAATAACTTAACGATGAGGGCACAGGGAAAAACTCATAAATTGCACTACATAAAGACGGAAACATCTTAACAGGAAAGCAAGCAGCTGACCATTTTGCGGACTCATTTGCACAAGATAACATCAAAATTAGTCCAGAGAAACAAGAAGAGATTTGAGAGACATGGCAACATACAGGATAGAATGAAATAGTACATGAGGTTCTGGAGGCACCTGTCACAATCAGTGAACTGGAGTTAACCATATCAAAACTGAAAATGAGAAAGTCAACAGAAGCTGATAGTATCTCCAATGAAATGATCAGGAATCTAGGAACAGTGGCCAAGACAATGCTGTTGCAGATCTTCAATAATAACTGGAGCTTAGGCAGCGTTCCACAAGCCTGGAGAGAAGCACTCAAGATACCTCTCTTAAAATCAGGGAAAGACAGTTCCAATTCATCCATCTACAGACAAATTAGCCTCACCAGCTGTCTCTGCAAAACAGTGGAGCACATCATAAATCACAGACTGCAGTGGTACATTGAAAGTGAAAACATTCTTGTGCCACAGCAGGCTGGCTTTAGGCAGTGCTATTCTACGGAAGATCAGACAACCTACCTCTCTCAAGAAATTGAGGATGCATTCCAAGAGAAGAAACTGGTGCTTGCGGCATGGATAGATCTAAAGAAAGCCTTTGACAAAGTCTGGAAAGAAGGTCCGATGATGAAATTGAGAAACTATAAAGTCAATGGAAAAATGTACAAATTGGTGAAAGCATACTTGCACAACAGAAGAGCCAGAGTACAGATAAGACGGACTCAAGAGCAAGAAAGTACTATTGCATCAAGGTGTTCCACAGGGCGACAAGTGCAGCACCACTCTATTTACCCTCTCTCCAAAACAAAAGGCAGGGATCATCCAGACAAATGGAATACCCCTAAGAGAAGATAAAGAATCAACATACCTTGGAGTAACATTTGATGACAGGCTGACATGGAGAAAGCACATCAACAAAGCAGTAGCAAAAGTCAGAAGAAAAATAGCCATCCTGAGAAAACTAAGTTGAACCACATGGGGAGCCAGTGGGAACGTACTTAGCAAAGTTTATCAACAGAGCATACGACCACACCTGGAATATGGGTCAACTGCGTGGTGTTCAGCATTAAAAAAACTACACAACAAGAGCTGGACAAGGTGGAAAATCAAGCACTTAGATTCACCACAGGAGGGATGAGATCAACCCCTATAGTGGAGATGAAGATGGGGAGGACACAAGCACTGAGTGAGCGCAGAGATACAAAAATGCTATTACAAGCAGAAAAGTTCCTCAGCATGCCAGGCCACCCTATGAAGAACAGATGTGAAAACTTAGTTATGGTTCGGTTAAAAAGAAGCAGTTTTATCCAGCAGGTCAAACAACTCTGCAGTGAAACCACCGATCTGACAACAGTTGGTATCCCACTGAAAATTATTCCAGAACGAACTCCATGGAAAGAGCAACAAAGACTATCACTACAAATCCAGACAAAAGTGAGAGAAATATTTGACAAGGAAGAACAGAACAGTGTACAATGCAGAACAGCCACTCTCAGCTTCCTTGATGAAGAATACCCACAGGACCTCTGAATCCAAGTCTACACAGATGAGTCGGCACAAAATTCTGTTCGAAATGGAAGAGAGGGAGTGAACACAGAATACCCAAATAATACTAGGAACACTGCCAGAGTAACAAAAGAAAAGTACTGCCATAACTATGATGCTGAAACTGAGGCAATCAAGATAGCATCAAGAGGAATTACTAAATACCAGCCATGGTACACAACCTGCAGTGCTATAGACAGATGCAAAATCAGTACTCGAGGCGCTCCTGTCTGAGAAATTTCTAGTACTAAGGACACTACTTTCTGAACTTAGCAGTCAGCATAAGGTCACCATACAGTGAATACCATCTTGCTGTAGAGTACCCAGAAACTAGGGAGATGATCGATTAACTAAAGAAGGAGCAAAAGAAGAATAGCCTGATGTGCCCCTTACATACTACCAAAAGGAAAGAATGATCAAATCAGTCAGAAAACCACCAAAGCCTGCTCAAGACGACTACCATGTTATGGACAGACCAGAACAAGTAATTATTCTGTGTCTCACAACAGGACACAATAGTTTACGCAACCACATGTATACAAAATTCAAGATTGGCAAATCAGCCACGTGCACATGTGTATTGGCGTCACAGACAACAGATCACATACTCCAAGACAGCCCAAAATACTACATTTCTAGGCAAACCTTCTGGCATAGAGAGATGACAGTGGAAGATAAACTCTATGGACCACTGAGTGAACTAATAAAAGACAGTTATATTCATACAAGAAACAACTTTGCAGTTATAGACATATTTCAAGCTAACGAAAGAAGAAGAACAACAACTGAAACAAGTATGAGACTTCCCATACAGAGGGAGTATAACTTCATCAGATTATAACATTAATCATCAAATAAAAAGTTACAGGAGCCGTGGTGCTTGTCGCAGAACGCCGCATTGACATCCCAGAATATTTTCTCGGTCTCCAAATTTGAGGGGCCAATTTGAGAAAGAATGATTTAATCATGCTGCTCTAAGGCTATCTAGCCTTGATGTAAGCTTGCAAAGCCAACAAGTAAATGTATTATTCATCAGTCTACTGGCTATGTGGGAAATGGAATGTGACACTGTCCAGACGTGGGAACACTTCACTTTTACACCTGGAGGCTTCACCAGTAGAATACAGGGTAAGTGTCTGCTTGATAAAACCCCCCAGGTGTGAAACTAATACAGGTGAAGTCTATAAGAGCTCGGACAACATGGCTAGACGGATCAGCGCCTTCTCGCCAAGAAAGACCTTGTTACGTCAAGCTAATAAACCTGCCGGTCCGAAGGAGTGGGTGAATGGAGGCAATTAGCTGTAAGCATGTCAAATTGATAATAACACTGCACAGACATGCATTGTTAAACGGACCTGCATGAATCAAGGTGGAGAGTGTCAGACATGCCACTCAGGGTCAGGAAAAACACATGGCTACCGACCCGTCGACACAGAGATTAGGGCTTCTGTAGTACTTAGTATAAATAGGCCTGCCAGACCTGTTTCCTTTAGATACGGCAAATGTTTGAAACCGGTACGCAACCATCTCAATGTTCTGTAGTCAGATATATAGGATCCTTATGTTGGCTAGAATTCTCTAGGAATATTAGCTCTTAGTAGCTATGCAAGTTTTTAAGAGGATTGACTTTCTGTCAGCTTATGGTAGGCTAGTTCTTTGAGACTATCAGTAGCGAACTAGTATTCGTCAGTTACTGTCTATATCATAGTGCTATAAGTGTTATTCTTGCTATACAAGTAGGAATCTATGAGACTAGAACTTTGCTCCTTACATATTCTTTTAATGTGTAATTGTTTCATTTGGTATGTGTACATTATTATTACTATCAAGTAAGATTACCATGCTATGTGTATGTTAACTTATGTCCTTGGCATGTTTTTAATGATGTTTATATGCATCCTTTTTGTCACACTCTTGACATGAATTCTGCAGACTTTATTGGTATTGTCAACTGTCTGTCACGTCTATGGAAACTATTAGTTTCTCAGTTTTTTGTAGATAATCATGTAACTACAATCTTTTTTCATTCGTATGACTTATGTTTAAGTATATGTTGGATATAGTTATGTGTTATACGGTTACTCCAATGAGACCGGTTTAAATGTCTCATTTGTATGTATACCATATCGTTACTACCTCATGCATTATGCTATTATGTTGAGTATCAATTTATGTCTATTTTGAATTTGCATACTTTATGAGTATTTGATGTAATGTACTCACCAAGAGGAATTGAGTGTTACACTAGTGTGTGCTTATGCGCCGCGTACATTACCTATTGATTATTGTTGACGCAGAGGTATAGTAGTACGGACCTTACCCACAATTGGTATAGGGTATATGGTGCTTAACCCTTTCAGTGTGTGTCGACGAGCGTTCACGGTAACTCACTGAAGCCTTTTAAAGAAACTGATCACGACATGTAAGCCCGGAGGTCAGGTACTATTAGGATACCATTACCGTCCCTGTGATCTACTAAACAAACTTTAGATGGAATGGCTTGTGAGGAGCTACATGACTGCCTGAAGTTGTGACATTAACTTAGGACATCGCATTCATCATGATGGGACGTTATGAGGGATGGCAGGATTTGTAAACTACAGGCATGTTATAATGGAAAAGTCCTTCCCAGACTAGACTGTAGGAGAGATATAGAGGAAGAAATGGGGAGAGTAAACGCAGTAAAGCTGGAAGAGTGACAAAGCAAGACTTGTCATTGTGAGTGTGTATATGGGGGGTGATAGGATGCTTGCTTGCTTGTGTTCGCAGGCTGTGATCTCCAGCGTGAAGTCCTGTATGTCGGATGAAGACATCCTGTTGTCCAACATCAGAGTGATGTCATACAGGACCTGAGGTTTGCGTTAGTATCCATTGTCCCATGTCTGGCTTATTGGTGTGCAGACTGGTGGTACCTCACCATGCAGGCAGACAATCTCCGACTTCGGAGGAGGGTGATAGGATGTATGTATTGCTTAGGATTGTCCTGATGTAGAATTAGATAATACACATTCTTGACTATTTCTTCCAAGCTCTCGGCAAGAGCACCTGAGTACAGATCCCAAGAACGAGGGACAACCAGGTAGCGCCAGGACTGGCAAACATCAGAAAATTGGCAAGCTGTTTCTACTGGAGAGTGGGTGTTTACTGGACCTAAGAATAAACCTACTTCTTACTTATCTCAATTGGGAGCCCAGACACAGATCCAGATAGGATTACAAGTAACATCAAACTTATGTATATATACTTTCCATCATTTAACATGTATGAGTGTATATCGCATAGTTCATCATCATCAGCAAGAAAAACATCATATGTTGAATAATATTGTTAGTAATTAAATTGAGTGTAGTTTGTTTTAAACTCAAGAGTTATTTGTTATTTTTCCAATGGTGCATAAGTGTTTGTGTGTGTACATTGCTGGGGGCTTACTTAAGTATCAGGGAGGGGAAAGCAGTCCTAGCCCTGTCTAGAAAACCGTTTGGAGATGTAAACCTAGTTATCTAACTTTCCCTTTTTCCACTCCTTGGAGAATACCTAGCCCAGCTAATTTAACGAGCCACTTGTAGCAGTACGCTTGGATATTCATGGGCATAATCTTTATCTCAGCCTTATAGATTTTGTCTAAAGACAATTTCTGACTAATTGGGGTTGTCAGCCAGTGGTAAGTACATTTAAAATTGGTGGTGGCACCCCCACTTCCGACAGTGCTGCAGTGGCAAGTTCTTGCCTGGTTATAATTTGTTTAAATTTAATTAAAAGCTGGGATTTTTCATTGACCTGAGTCTTAGTTGTGGAAACTAGAATACTGGCCATATTAAACATCAGTTTACTGGAAAGAGCAGTGATAGATGGAATAGTTTCTGTAAGAAGAGACAGAGGTTGCCCATTATGAAGGTTAACACAGAATATAGCAGACACCCTGAGCATGAGGATGCATGAAGTGGGAGAAATGGTAAGAGATGGAGAAACTTTTCAGTGGGCCATGACAAGAGCGACACAATGGCCTGCTAGCCTGCTATTAAGGATGTTCATTTGAAACCCGTTCCAATGGCTTTATTACAAAAGCATGAAAGAAACATTAACAGGTGTGGTAGAATTAAGCAAAGCATTCATTTTGAATGAATTATGCACTATGGGTTGGTCAGAACAAGTTGCTGTAGGCATTCAGGCAAGCATCTCATTGCTTAGGTATGCGGCGAATGCCGTCCACAAAAAAGGATTGTGGTTGCTCACTGAACCAAGTGTTTACCGCGTTCATTACGTCTGCATCATCTTTGCCCCTTGAGAGCTTTTTTAGAGGTCTGAACAAATGAAAATCACATGGTGACAAATCAGGATTATAGGCTGAATGTTACAGAATTTCCCACTTCTTCCTTGCTAATGCTTCCTGCACAATCTTTGTGACATAAGGACGAGCATTATCATGCAACAAAATCACACGAAGAGAAAGCATGCCGGGTTGTTTATTCTTGACGGGTTTTTGCAGCTTGTCTAGTGTTTGTAAGTAGTGGGTAGAGTTGATGTTGACACCAGGTTCTTTAAAGTTGACCAACAATAGTCCTTCATGGTAAAAAAATGCATTCAGCATAACCTTACCAGCGGAAACCTGTAACTTGAAATTTTTGGCTTTTGGTGTAGGTTGGCTATTAAAAACGATAAAAAAAAGAAAACTGAAATATTTTGGTCACTTGAAACGTCACGAAAGTTTGGAGAGAACAATAATGGAAGGATATATGCCTGGGAAGAGAGGAAGAGGAAGGCCAAAGAGAAGATGGGTGCAGGATGTGGCGGATGATCTCCAGATGGGTGTATCGGACGCGGGACATCTTGCTTATGATCGAGTGGTTTTCTGAAAGGTTGTTATGGGAGCGAGGTTCTGCAAAGGACATGCTACTGAGAGAATGAATGAATGAATGAATGAATGAATGAATGGTGATCCAGCATGCTTCCATTGCATGCTCTCTCTTTTGCTGCTCGGCTCAAAGTGGTGACACCATGATTCATCGCCTGCCACTATGCGGAAGAGAAATGCATCACCCTCCACTCTGTAATGCAGCAAGTGGTTCAAATACCATCCCATGCGTCGAACGACCTTTTGAATTGTCCCAATTGATACATCAAATTCTTTCGCTAGCGAACATATGCTTCGACAATGGTTCTTCTGTACTGCTGCATCAATTTTGGCGATGGTTTTTTCTGTTGCAACAATATGCGCTTGACCCCGCCGTCGAAGATCTGTCATGAACTGACGTCCTTTCTGAAACATTCGTGCCCAGTCTGTCACTGTTGTCTTCGACACACATTTGTTACCGTATGCTGCCTGCATTCTTCGATAAATGTCCACTGGTCGACATCCTTCAAATGAAAGAAACTGAATCACCGCTCTATGAGATTCTTTGGATGGATTTCGGATCAACCTGACCATTTTCTCAACGGTCAGAAACAGAACCTATGCACCATGGGATGATAAGCACATGCTCTTTTATTCATTGGTCGGTACTTATCACATGACTATGACATGATCATGTTCAATGTACGCAATTACGCGTGGTGCAGCACGAACGGATTTCAAATGAACGCCACTTTGACTTCATGATGATGATCTGAGCTCCCAGTTTACTCAGCTACAAAACTGATACCCGGAAACTTTCTTGGAAGTAAAGGTGGCCAGCATGACAATGACCACATCTCGAGTGCTAACTGGTCTAAATATATGTGGCTAGCATCATATATCCAAGATGCTACATGGCATGAAAAGGGTCCTTTATTTAGTGCACTTTAATGCCCATATTACAGAAAAAACATGTGACACTGGAGACAAAAACAGCGCTGCTGAACACTTTCTGCCCCCACCCCAGACTACTAGTGCCAGTCCCGGACAATAACACAAAGACAACTGAGAAATTCAAGGCAGCAGGCTTCAGCTATTAGGGGCAGGTTTTCTTTCCCAACAAGTTTGCCAGGGCAGTAGGTCGTCTTGCAGTCTCTACTTTATGATTTCCAAACACTTTATGATTTCCAACTGCCATGAGATGTTGAATGTGCAAACGGTCATCATGTGTTCGAATTCCCACTGAGGCACATTTTTAACAAATTGACCCAGGTTAACTCAGCCTAAACATTGGCAAGTAAAGGCAGCCATAATTATATTGATCATATCACCCATTAAGTGCAGACTGGTATATAAACATATGAGGCTGGCACCATATAACCATAAAACCCCAAGGTGTGTAAAAGGGTCCTTTATTTACTTTTTTGTGTGAGAGAGTGAGATTGAGAGAGTGAGTGAATGTGTGTGTGAGGGATTGGGTGAGAAAGAGAGTGAGTGAGTGAATGATCGAGTGAGTGAATGAGCGAGTGAGTGAGTGAGTGGTGAATGAGTGGGTGAGAGAGTGTGTGTGTGTCAGCAAATGAACAAGTGATAGAGAGAGAGAGAGACAGTGTGTGTGTGTGTGTGTGAGTGAGATACAGTAAAAGAGAGTGTGAGTGAGTGTGAAAGGGTGAGAGAGAGAGAGCAAATGAACCATTGATTGATAGCGTGAGGGTGTGTGTCTGTCTGTCTGTGAGTGAGAGATAGAGTGAATGAAAGATGGAGAGAGAGTGAATGAGGGAAATAGTGAGTGAGAGAAAGAGAGAGAGAGAGTGAGCGAGCGAGAGAGACAGTGGGAGGATGGATGTGTTAATGAGCCGTGGTTCTGTGTGTGGGTGAGAGAGAGAGAGAGAGAGAGAGAGAGAGAGAGAGAGAGAGAGAGAGAGAGAGAGAGAGAGAGAGAGAGAGAGAGAGTTGAGTGCATGCATGTCATGTAACATGCTATTACATATTTTATGTGTATTTTCATCTTCATATTATCATTTTGAATGCCACTTGATTGCATCATGTTTAATATGAACACATGTACATTACTGTAGAGTCAGTGAGAGAGTTAGTGAGTGTGTGTGTGTGTGTGTGAGAGAGAGAGAGAGAGAGAGAGAGAGAGAGAGAGAGAGAGAGAGAGAGAGAGAGAGAGAGAGAGAGAGAGAGAGAGAGAGTGTGTGTCTGTGTAAGAAAAAAGAGAGAGAGTTGAATTGCATCACTATTTTTTTTTTTACGTTACACAATGTATATGTACAATTTGTTCTCAAATTTTTTACAATTTTTGTGAGAATGCTTACGATAATCGTCAGTGTATGTGTATGGTAAAGTGTGGGAGTTTGGTCATACTAGTTTAAGTGATTATGTGAGGCATCATGCATGTGTCTAGATGTGAGGAAGTGTGTGTGGGGGTCATATGTGTGCAGGGGATGTGTGTGTAGGGGATGTATGTCTGGAGGGAGTGTGTGTAGGGGATTGGGGGATGGTTGGGTAGGGGATGTGTGTATGGGTGGGTGATGTATGTGTGGGTAGGGAGATGTGTGTTGTAGGTGTGGGATGTGTGTGGGGGTGGGGAATGCAGGTGTGAGTGAGGGATGTGCTGGTAGGTGAGGGATGTATGGGTGGGTGGAAAGATGTGTGGAAGATGTGTTAGTGGGTGAAGGGATGTGTGATGGGTGGGGGATGTGTGTGGGTGAGGGATGTGTGTGTGTGGGTGGAGGTATTTGGGTGGATGGTAGGAAGTGTGTGGGTGTTGGTGGGTGTGGGGTTGTTTGGGTTGGTGGGTGAGGAATGTGTATGTGGGTGGGTGCGGAGTGTGTTGATTGGTGGGGTGGGGGTGTGGGTAGGGGGATGTGTGGTTGGGGGATGAGTGTTTGGCTTGGTAGTTGGAGGTGTGCAGATATGGGTGGGTGGTTGGAGGTGTGCAGATATGGGTGGGTGGGTGGGTGTGGGCTGGGTGTGTTTGTGGGGAGATGTGTGTATGGGGGATGTGTGTTAATAGGGAAGGGTGGGTTGATGGGTGTTTGGGTGGGGTGTTTGTGGGTGGGTGGAGGATGTGTGTGGGTGGGGGGTGTGAATGGCTGGATGAGGGTGTGTGTGGGTGGGGTGGGTATCTGGTAGGGTGGGGGTGTGTGGGTGGGTGATGTGTGTGGGTGGATGGAGGGTGTGTGTGTATGGGTGGGTGTGGTGTGTGTGGATGGGGGTTGTGTGTGGGTGGATGGGGATGAGTATGGGTGGGTGGGGGTTATGTGGGTGGGAGGGGGATGTGTGGGTGGGTAAGAATGTGTCTCATAACATTGTAATATGCATTGTTTATGTTTACAACATTCATTTGACAATGTTTATTCCTATGTGAATGTATCATGCACTACTGATGAATGAAAAATGAGTGATTGGAAGGGCTGAATGTAAGACGGGCCTGTATGTCCAATTTGTAACCCTTTTTAAATGAATTTGAATTGAATTGAACTGAATTACAACCTGCACATTGAGCTTCTTGTTTTTCACCCTTATCTGCAAAGGATAAGTATTTAGTCTCACCACCCAAAAAAATCAAAGGGAAGTGTTACATCATGTAAAACCAATGATTCTTGTCAAAATTCCCAGTCATATGATGGGAATCCAACTCAGTCACTTGTGAGTCTGAGCATGACACTGTCATCTTTCTATCAGCAGAAAAACAAATTGTCCAACTTTCAGTGAGAAGATTGTGAGTTTATATCTCACTGGGATCACCAGGTATAAGGAAATAACTAATATTTGTTCCCTTGTTCTATTTAAAGTTGTGTAGTTATAGACTAAGCAAGGGCATTATGCTATGCTGATAATGTCATGATGATGTTTAGACGGGGTTCACTAAATTCATGATCCGCTAAGTGCAGGAAAGACCAGCCACCTATTCCTACGTGCATTAAGGCCTATAAAATGTGATGGTCCTAGCTCTTCACACAGCAGGTTCCTGCTTCGAGACTTTATTTGTTTTTATTTTATTAAGTTATAGTTTTTTTTAGTTACAGACTAAATTATTCTCTAATGAAAAACTGATGGAATGCTCAGAGTCTGGCACAATATACACATTTCTTCACTGAAGCAAACACAATGATGATAATGATGAGATGAATTAGTATGTAAAACAAGTGGCAGGCATAGGCAAACATCTTTACAAACCTTTTCACAAAATACTTCCAGGATCTCTGTCACTTACATTGGCATTTAACCATATAATAATATGCATTCTCAATTAAATATGATCTATTTAAATTTGGCCATGAGAGGCTTAAACATTAATTTCTTCACATGTTTCATCTTCACGGTTTAGAAGTGCTTATATATTTTTTAATACATTTATATGTCTCTCTCTCTTGTTCTCTCAGTTCCAATGTGAACATTTGTAAACTATAAATTAATGTTAAGTAATGTTCTTCCACCATATATATTCTGAGCACCCATTGCCAAGTAGCAGCGCAGATGATATGACACAAAATAGAGGTGGTGAGAAAATCACGAACCAACTTGTACGAGAAACTAGGAGGCTGACTGGAAAGGACGAGACTATTAATGCAGGATGTATATCGGCCTGAAAGCCATGGACAAATGTGACAATATTAGAATGGGACTCAGCAAGTCAAAACAGGCTGACACATAGGCAAATGAGTGAAGGACAGAAGTACCGGGACATGATAGTTATAAATATTTAATATGTTCAACCGTTTACGATTCATATTTAATAATGTTTCTTTACCGTCCCGCCTGGCCATAACAGGCACGGTAATGATAAATTGGAATTGATGATTTGGATTGTAAATCTATAACAAGTTGGACTTAGGCAAATAAATATTGCCTCAACAATTGTCTATACCGGCTTCGAGTCCGTGATTACAGTTTTTATCATGTTTATGGACACTGTTATATTGGTGAAATCCCTGGACCGTTGAACGTTTCATGATGTTCGCATTATTTACTGCAAGTTACCGATGTTCGCATTATTTATTGTAAATCACCTTATAGCAGGAGATGGGGCGCTCGAAGAAACAGAAGCATGGAAAGCTGAATTTGCAACTTGAAAAGCCATCGCCAGTAAGCCTCTCTTAGTACGTCGTCATTACGGAAGCTCATCGAATCAGCCTAAGATATATATTATACTAGCTGACCCGGCCCGGCTTCGCCCAGCTCCTGGTGGGGAGCATCTCATTTAATTCATATAAGTAGTCATATAAGCTCCCGTTCTCAACTATCTGTCTGTCTGTCTGACCCGGCCCAGCTTCACCTAGTCCCTGGTGGGGAGCATCTCATTTAATTCATAAAGTAGTCATATAAGCTCCCGTTCCCGACTATCTGTCTGTCTGTCTATCTGTCTGTCTATCTGTCTGTCCGACCCGGCCCGACTTCGCCCAGGCCCTGGTGGGGAGCATCTCATTTAAATCGTATAAGTAGTCATATAAGCTTCCGTTCCCGACTATCTGTCTATGTTCGGCCCGTTCCCGTTAAAAATATAGATAAAATAGAAGAATAGATAGATTGATAGTAGAAAATATGATTGGAAGAGATCTATCTAAAGTAAACTTACTAAGATATCACGAACAGCCACATAAATGGTGGGCGGTGGGTTGACTGCAGAGTACTGCAAACGATATGCAACTAACTTTCTCTCACAAAAAATTACTTTTTTTTTAAACGAACGAAAATCTTTCGCAGGCCCGTCCTACATTCTGCCCTTCTTCTCTATTTCCTCTCATACATTCTTTCATTCAACATCTCTTATGAAGCAATTCTTTGGAAAAGTAACTTTTAACATGGGCATCATAAATACCCAATGTGTGTGTAATGTACCATACATATGAGAATGTTTAAAAAAAAATTAATGTGCTGTTGAAGAAAAATAAAAAGATGAGTTAGAAAATTTTCACTATTTAACCCTTTACATGTCACAGCGGCCAATTCCGGCCAATGCCATAAAACGATTGTAGCGTCCAATTCCGGCCGATACTATTATGCATTGTAAAATCGCCATCTCTCGGCTTTCCGACACTTCCGACGGCTACTTTCGCTTTCGCCGACAGCTTGACAACGTGGCCGCCATTTGTAAATGCGATAGTATGAATTTGAACGGACTTTTAAGGAAAATTTTTGATAGTTTTCGGGATTTTTACGCTGTTTTTCAAAATGGATTTCGGCGATTCTTCAAGTGATAGCCGAGATTTTGCTAGGTTCATTTAAATGACATTAAAGGGCACGAAGTTGACTATTAATCGGAGCTAGATATCAGTGCAAAGCGTTACTTTGCATTAGGTCGGACTTTAAAGAAAGTGATTATGATTCTGAAAATGTGTTTGTAAATTGCCGTATAGATGACGGAAAATCACAAGCAACATGCCGTATTTCGTAAATATTTGTGTTCATATATGGATTACCGCCAACAATCACGTGAGTAACATATTCTACATTCCTTTCCCTTCATTGTGTTGTTTATTTAACTAAAATTGGTTGACTAACACCTTATTTGTGATGTGTTTACTAACGCGACCCGAAATTTTACCGAACCTGAAAAAATCTTGCCCGTTCAGGGCTAGAAAACGGACAAGCGTCTGCCCTGTAAAGGGATAAATAGATACATTATTTTTATGAAAACAATGAAAATGCCTTAAAGATTATATCACTATTTATTATAACTCATATGCCTGTATATAACTATAGACAAAAAGTTTATAAATCTGTGAAAACAATGCAACAATCTATATATGAAATAATAGCAATGCTATTAAAAGTTATGCCCCTTGACATAACTTTTCTTATGTTAAGTCCCCTCGCTATATAGAAATTATAATGTAAATTTTAATATTAAAGTTTAGTAAGTAAATAGCAGAATGTACACTAAAAAACTATGACGGTTGCACGGGAATGAAAATGGACCCACATACATTGTGTTTTATAGATATAGATAGGAAGTGTTACCAGTCACTGACAAGCCAGCTGTCGTCAGTACTATCTCAAGATCTAGATCAGTGTTTCCCAACGTGGGGCCCACGCCCCACAGGGGGGCAATTTGATTATTAAGGGGGGCAATTCGAAAATGGGAGAAACAGGCTGGATATAACAAAACGGGGAGACTTGAGACTGAATTGGAACCTGACATAAAATCTCTTTGCAGCAAGCATCAAGCGCAAGGATCTCACTAAATTTAAATAATAAATAATTACTAATAATTAAAATAATATAGAAAAATCTTTCATTAAAATTATTGTGTACTTGAATTGCAGTTCTCCATTATCTTCTTCTTCTTCTTCAGCATTCCGAGCCATTGAGGTTCTTTGCTGCAGATACAAGCCGTCTCCATTCGTCTCTCTGGTTGACCTTCTCTTGCCAGTCGCTGATTCCAAGTGCTTGTAGGTCTGTATGTATATTATCCCTCCACCGTCTTCTTGGTCTACCTCGGGGTCTACTGGTCATTTATTTCCTGAGTGTAAGCGAGTTTTGTTTCCCTATTATCTTCCATTCTTTCTATATGCCCCAGCCATTGCAGTCTATTAGCCTTCATGATACCAGTGATTAGCGGGGACTTAAACAGATCATAAATGTCTTTGTTGCTTCTTCTTTTCCACTCTCCACTTTGTGTATCCCTAATGGGCCCAAAGATGCGTCTTAAGACTTTGTTCTCAAAGGTTTGTAACAAGGCTTCGTCTCCTTTAGTTGTACTCCAGGTTTCAGAGCCATACAGCACAACTGGTCTAATCAGTGTTTTGTATATTGTAGTTCTCCATTATATGTTTTGAAAATTTGCTTACTGTGTTTGCTCAATAATTTCCTAGTGATTTCTTACTAAAACCTATCATTCAAGTTTCTTTAGTGAAAATTTCAATTTTTGAATATTAAAAATAATGTATATGTTGGGGGGGGGGGGGGGGGATAAGAATTTTAGAAAGGCTTAGGTGGGGCATAGCACAAAAAAGGTTGGGAAACACTGATCTAGATACTACACAATTTCACCACGCCACTGGGTTAATATTAAAGGACAATGAAATTGAAGGGAATTTAAAAGTTAAAATGATGGAGAAAGACCGAGAAGCCGAGATCATGCAGGCAAAATTGCAGGCAAAGGCACAAGACCCTATTAAATTATAACAGAGCCTCATCAGGAACTTCACACAAGGCGACTCCATATCCTCATGGATAACTAATTTCGAAGTGTTAGCAAAGTTCTGCAAAATACCGACTGATGACTGGCCCATCTTATTTCACCATCATTTGGCATTGGAGCCTTTGAAAGTTGTAGAGTTGATCCCAGAGAATCTACGGACCAACTACACATATATTCGAGATCGTGTCTTGAGTCATTTCTCGTTGGATGAAGCTGGTTTAAGAACGAAGTTTAAGACCCTAACACTTAAGGTAAACCAAACGTTTCTAGACTACGTATCTGAAACATCATCACTCTTTGACAAGTGGTTGAAAGCGGCAGATGTAAATTGTGATTTTGAGAAACTACGCGACCTCATGTTAAGAGATAAACTACTTTCATCGGTACCAGAATCAATGTCCACATTTCTGGTAGAGAACAAATGTAAATCTGTCCCAGAGATGGAGTCACGGGGGAAGCATTCTATAACGCACATCGTGGAATATCTGCTGATGGAGCTCAACCAGAATTAGTTATAGGGGCCAGTGCTAGAGTTCATAATCAGCGATATCAAGGTAAGGCAAATAAAGTCGCGCAACACAGCCAACAGCATAGAGGCAGAGGGTCTTATCACAACTCACATAGAGAATCAGACAGGCCGAGAAAGGGTCGTTTCACGCAGTACCCACATTGTAAACTTCAGCATGGCAGTCTTGAGATGTGTGACAAACATCCGTCATATGAGTCGTATCTTCACAACCTCACTTCTAAGAGGATTAGTAAGTATGATTCTTACAAAAATAGTATCAAATGCTTCACGTGTTTAGCGTACGGCCGCACCTCAAGGTTTTGTAAGATGAGGAAGACATGGAAGGAAGCTAGTGCAGCATACATATTCACTAGTAGCGACTCAGACGAGTTAGAAGACACGCATGCAGCCATGTAGAGACATGTCCCAATGACGGACCATGCAATGAATGTCATGATGATGGTAGTCTCGCAGGTGGCCACAATATAACTATACAAGAGGCCAATGCGGTGAATATTCAGAAAGGCACACTAAAGGTCCATCAGGTATGGGTCAATGGTTCAACAACTACATGCGTTAGGGACACAGGGGCGTCCATTATTGGAGTTGACCAGAAGCTCGTGAAGGCAAAAGACTACACAGGCAAATGTGTTGCTTGTAGAACTTTTGGTGGTACCTTGGAGAGATACCAGATCGCTTGGATTACAATAAAGTCCCCATACTTCGTAGGCAGAGTGAGAGCAGTAGTGCTACCAAACCCATGTGCTGGCCTACTAATTGGTAACATTCCCAATGTCAAAGATTGCACTCAGGACGAAGCGACCGACTGGGAAATCAAGCATACACCGACGAATGCACTCACGAGAGCCCAGGTGCGTCGACAAAAAGAAGAAGAAAACATGAGGCACCCGACATCCCCACAGACTAGTAGGGACGATACACAAGACAATTTAGTACTGACAACTGACCTAGCCACGGAACAGAAACAGGACCCCACATTACAAACATGTTTTAAGAATGTGCACAAACCTGCCAAACAAGCGAAACATGGTAAGTGGGAATTTATATTAGACAATAACATACTGACCAGGCGATACACAAAAGGAGCAACACTCCTATTACAAACAGTGCTGCCTAGTAAATATCGCGACGAAGCACTGAAACTCGCTCATGACTCCCCATTTGCAGGTCACGTGGGGATAGCCAAAACGACAAACAGAATTTTGGCGCAATTTTATTGGCCTGGCTATTGCAACTACATTACTAAACGTGTCCGTTCATGTGGTCTATGCCAAAGAACAACACCGAAAGGAAAACATCCTAAGGCACCAGTGCAACAAATTGATCTGGCATCTTGACCGTTCCAGAAAATAGCGGTCGATATTGTCGGTCCTCTCAATACAACAACAGATCGAGGCAATAGATTTATTTTAACGATGATTGATCTATGTTCTAGATGGTCAGAGGCAATTCCACTAAAATCCATCACATCTAGATCCACCTTAGATTCATTTTTGTTGATCTTCAGTAGGATAGGGTTCCTCTGACAGAGGTAGTCAATTTATTTCTGCTAGCTACCCAAGCAGCAATGAAGTTGCTGAACATACCACAAGTATTCAGTTCCCCGTATCACCCGATGACAAACGGGGTCAATGAAAATTTTAATTGGGTACTCAAACGAACCCTAGCAAAGGTTGCGGCGGAACGACACAAAGATTGGGACATCCTGTTGCCAGCAGTACTGTTTGCATACCGAGAGGTGCCGCAAGCGAGTACAAGTTTTTCCTCATTCGAACTCGTTTACGGAGCGAATCCACGTGGCCCGCTGACATTATATAACGACATGCTTACAAATAAAATACATGACCACCCGAAAAGGGATGCGATATGAAATGGTAACACATTTAAGAGACAAAATAATGACAGCATGTCAAATTGCAAAATCGGCATTGGAAAAGGCAGGGGGAAAATACAGGCAATACGACAACAGACAAGCCAAGACGATAGTCTTGAAGGAAGAAGACGAAGTCCTACTTTTATTACCCGATCCTAGAGAGTGTCTCGTCATTTCATGGCAGGGTCCATTTAAAGTGGTTAAAAAAATTAGTGACGTAGACTATTTAATAAATGTCAAGGGTAAAGACAAAATATTCCACATTAACATGCTGAAACCATACACAGAGCGCAATACGGACAAAACACAGACAGTTCATCAAATACCACACAGAATAGCAGCAGCATGCTGGGTTATTAATGAACAGCAAGAGGATGCTGTGGCAGTAGCACAACAAATACCAACACCAACCATTAATGTTAACATAACTGGCAAGCTGTTCTAGTTAATAAAAACTTACCATCGCAAGATAAATACAAATTAACGATCAGCGATACAACAGTTTAGTGATATTTTTTTTTCCAGATAAGCCGGGGCAAACAACATTAATTCAACACAAGATCACTTTGCTTTAGGATATTCCCGTTAAAGTAAAACCATACCCGATTCCAGTTCATTACTTCGGAAAAGTCATATCAGAAATTTCCGAACTGGAGCAGACTGGTATAATTAGAAAATCAACTTCTAACTACTGTTCCCCTTTGGTAATCGTGAAAAAGAAAGATAATTCATTGCGTATTTGCGTCGATTACAGGAAAGTGAATGCTCTAACACTACTAGATGCTGAACCTATGCCAAATATCGACGAGCTGATTGATACCATGGCGATATCCAAAATCTTCTCCAAGATAGACGTCACGAAGGGATATTGGCAAATCCCCATGGAGAAAGATTCCATGCACATCACTGCTTTCGCTACTCCGTTAGGTCTGTACGAGTGGGCATACCTTCCGTTTGGTTTACAGAACGCGCCGAGTACGTTTATGCGGATGATGCGAAAGTTACTTCACGGTATTACTAATGTAGCAACTTATATGGATGATATATGTATACACACCTCGGATATCGACACACACGTTAGGATCTTGAAACAGGTTTTCCAAAGAATCCAACAAGCTGGTCTCAAGGCTAAACCTAGCAAGATTGAAATAGGGTTCACTGAAATTCAATTTCTTGGTCATAGAATTTCTGATGGGTTCCGTAAAACAGACCCACAGGTAGTCACCAAAATTCTAAATATTAAACATCCAACCACAAAAAAGGAAGTTAGAAGTGTTTTAGGACTCATAAATTATGACCGGAAGTTCATCCCTAAATTCGCTGAGATGACAGCAACTTTTTTCAGAACTATTAAAGAAAGGTCAACCTACGAAGATTACACGGACAGATGAACACGATAAACTCTTACAACAAATTAAGACTCTTTTTAGCAATTGTCCAATACTCAAACTACCGGATATTTCTAAAGACTTCATACTGCAGACAGACGCGAGTTTTCATGCCATATCAGCCATTCTGTTGCAGATTCATGATGGGAAATAACACCATTTTCTCTACTTTAGCAGGAAGCTTTCAGATACTCAGAGGAAATATGCTGTTACTGAACTTGAAGCTTTAGCGCTAATAGAGAGTGTTAACAAATTCTCTAAATATCTGCTTGGTAGAAAATTTCTTGTTCTATCGGATAATAAGCCTTTACAAGTTTTTAAAGATGGCAATCCTAAAAACTCCAGAATACACAGATAGGTCTCTTCTTTTGCAGGACTACGATTTCGATATCTGTCATATTCCGGGTAAAGATAATAATCTTGCAGATCTTCTCAGTAGACTGTAGAAATCGATGTAGATATCTCATTTCTTGTTATTGTCTTCGTCTATACATGTTACTGCAGGCCAGATATCCATTTCACTTTAGGCACCCATGTAGAATGACTCAAATTACACAAACGGGATAACATATATTAATAATATATTGCTTTATGTCAGATATGTACAGATTTGTCTGATTTGCTTAATTGACAGGGTAGTTGAAGGATAGTCGAACCTGGCATACTAAAGCTGACTAAGACATTGAAGTGTGTACGTTGGTGACTTGAATTTCGCTGGAACTTGTAGGACATTAAACTATTATTCTGACGCTCCAGAGATGTTGACGTCTGACAAGTGTTCGATTCGATAAGAGCGTGACGGACGTGGAGTTGAGACAGAGCGACACCAGCATGCCAACGATTTTGTTAATTAATTAGGTTTAATATATGCAATAACATACATTCTTCCATATTTCACATCAGAATCAGTTCACACATAACAATCATTTCATAAACACGTAAATGCAGATTTGACATCAGGAGTCATTCATTCATATGTTATCTACGTCATGATACAATCATTCATGCCAAACATACATGTCAAAAATCAGTCATGTGTTTATCTTACGTCATATTACAATCATTCATGCAAGCATGCATCTAGGTATCATTCATGCGGTGATTGTAAGTCATGATTCACTCATCTCAACGTCGATGAGAGGGTCATGTCAGTCATACAGGTTTCGTATATTTGAACATATCAGCATTTTCATTCAGATATCATAGTAAGAATGTGAATTCTTTATATATTTAATTTTGGTGCTAAATACAGTCAAGCGATACATACACTTTACAGTTCATACGTACAAGTGCGAAGAACAGTACAGACATATACAAAGGATGAATAGCATGACGGAACGAAAGTATTATAATTGTTATAATATGATTTTATCTATTTCAGGTTAAATTAATTTGTTATAATTATTCAGTTATTATTGTATGAATTAAGTAAGTATTTTTCACAAGATGAGTATTGGTGGAATGTCTGGTACACCATTACAGGTCTTACAGGTTATTGGTATGGCAAACTACAAATACCCAATAACGACATAATCAACCACCGTAAACTAGGCCACACTTAGTGTCGCATCACATATTATTTATGCATTGCATTATGTATTATATGAATTGTGTATATAGCAGAGCAGTTATATAGCCAGTATGAACAAATAGCCGTCACAGCCATTAGAAAGAAATATAAAGCTCACAAAGATTATTACAATTCGTCAGCTACAAAGGCAGAAGACCTCACCGAGCAAATATGACAAGGACTAAGAGTCATACGGTAGCCGATAATGACAACATAGCAGGAAGAGAATAGTCATATAGTTACTTGGTAAATACCAAAACTAATACAGAGGGAATGGTACCAGTCAATCACACACGTCCCCTCAATCGGGTTTTATATCTTTGGTTGGGGATGCTTGCCGTTTAGGCTTATGAGTGACTATTACTATAATTATAGTTTATTTAGCCCAGCCCTACCATAGGCTGGTGTTACACGACGTCTACCGGGGGTGTAGATAGGAGTGCGTACCCGTAATATAATAAATAATTTTTTAAAATAAGATTTTGTGTATGATTGATAGGAGACCATACCATCATATTAGCACAGTAGGTGGAATAGATTATATACATATGACTCATGGATTCTGAACTGCTACTTGCCAGGCTAGATAAACGGACTACAGTATAAAATGGTTACACCATATTCAAGGGAAGAGGGCATGCTGCCAAGTAGCAGCACAGATGATATGACGCAAAATAGAGTTGATGAGAAAATCGCGAACCAACTTGTACAAGAAACTAGGAGGCTGACGTAAAAAGGAGAAAACGTCAGAAAGATTGTCAACAACAACAGTCAGTCAGATCTTAGAGCTTGAACAAGGAGGCAGCACAATTCGATTCTCAGCAAGAAGAGAACTTAGGTACTGGCTGGACACTTACTCTGATGGCTAACAAATATTGGAAAGAAAGACGAGACTATTAATGCAGGATGTATATCGGCCTGAAAGCCATGGACAAATGCGACAATATTAGAATGGGACTCAGCAAGTCAAAACAGGCTGACACCTAGGCAAATGAGTGAAGGACAGAAGTACCGGGACATGATAGTTATAAATATTTAATATGTTCAACCGTTTACGATTCATATTTAATAATGTCTCTTTACTGTCCCGCCTGGCCATAATAGGCACGGTAATAATAAATTGGAATTGATGATTTGGATTGTAAATCTATAACAAATTGGACTTAGGCAAATAAATATTGCCTCAACAATTGTCTATACCGGCTTCGAGTCCTTGATTACCGTTTTTATCATGTTTCTGGACGCTGTTATATTGGTTAAATCCCTGGACTGTTGAACATTTGATGATGTTCGCATTATTTATTGCAAGTTACCGATGTTCGCATTATTTATTGTAAATCACTTTATAGCACCAATGACTCAGCGTTACATGTATTCTCCTTCATATAACTTGTGAATTAAGTTAACTACATGTGTACTGCACTTGGCATCTATGACGCTAACACTTTGGGTGATTTCACAATGCTCAACTCCAACTTTTTGTAGGTATGAACAAGGAGGTATAAACCTCTAAGCATCTCTCAATTTTCACATTTCAAATTGTATAACATAAATATGGCTCATAATAATATATTTCCAATTCCCTCAACTGTTCCCGTAGAAGTGATCTCGAGACCGTAGGGATAGAATGTGTTTGGTTAGAAGTGAAGCCAGTCAACCAACAACCGTTTCTCATTGGATACCTATATAGGAATTCTTGTGCTGGGTACAGCTGGTGTGACTACTTCACTACAATGATGGATAGAGTGTTTACAGCAGGTAGAGAAGTTATGATACTAGGTGACTTCAACATAGATATAGTAAATCCAACCAAACACGGGATGATATCATTCTTTCTTACAATTTCAAACAACTTCTAAACCATCTCACAAGGGTTACTATAATTGATCATATATATGTTACTTGTCCAGATAATATTATTGAATGTTCTGTTCCTGTTAATACAGTTAGTGACCATTACCCAGTATGTTGTACATGGTCAAAAATTGGGTTCAAATCTCTTTAAAATAAACATTTAAGTATCAAATTTAGAAATTTTAAAGCATTCAACCAAGATTTATTTTTGCAAGACTTAAAAAAGCAGCTCTTGATCATGTTTACCAACTTCCTGACCCGGACGATGCATTAGCTTTCTGGACGAAGACAATCTACATTATGTTCGATAAACACGTGCCAGTCAAAGAAGTTCAAGTCAAAAATCAACATAAATCCCCATAGGTCACTAGTGAAGTTCTGGAAATCATGAGAGAGTGAGATACAGCACACAAAAATAAAGACTTCATCAATTACCGTACACTAAGGAATAAAGTTAAATATCAAATTCGTAGGATAAAAAAAGATCATTAAAAAAATTTGATTGTAGATAATTCAAACAGTACAAATATATGGAAGGCTATTAATCTGCTAACCAATAAGAATCAGCAATACCAAATTCTATAACATGCGATGAATTCAGTTGGTTCTTTCAATCAGAAATAGAGAATCTAAAGTCTTCAATACCAGACTCATCATGTAATTTAAGTTCACTGGCATCATTCTGTGAAGAGAAGTGCACCAGAAATATTCCCGCTGAGATTCCCTTAATGTCTGTTGCAGAAGTTTATAAATATCTCTGAATCCTCAAATCAACAAATTCACATGGCCTAGATGGTATCAGTAATAGAATTCTTCGTTGTGCTGTACCAGTCATTAGTGATTCATTAACGTTCATATATAACCAGTGCCTGGCCAAAAACTACTTTCCATCTGCATTTAAAATTGCTAAAGTGTATCCTCTACTTAAAAATGGCTCAATCGATAATAGCGTTTTGGGTAATTATAGACCTATCTCCTTACTATCGTTGCTATCAAAGTCACTAGAAAAACACATACATAAAACAACGTTACACCATTTAATTAACAACGATCTAATAATTAACAGTCAATCTGGGTTTCGACCTAAATATTCTTGCCATAGTGCTCTAACAAAAATGACCAATAACTGGCACTTAAACATCAACAACGGTAGAATTTGTGGAGCGGTGTTCATGGACTTTAAAAAAGCTTTTGATATGGTAGATCACGATATTTTAATTAGAAAACTAAAACTAATGAAGACAAGCACCAATATGGTGAACATAATTATGTCATTTCTATCCGACAGACAACAAGTCGTGTCCTTCAACAACTGTCTATCAAGACCCAGACAGCTTAATATTGGTGTGCCTCAGGGATCAATACTAGGTCCGCTGCTTTTTGCAGTTTATATTAATGATCTTCCTTTATATATCAATACAACTTGTGATCTATTTGCAGACGACTGTACTATATATACTAGTCAAGAAAACCACAGTGAATTAGAGAATTCTTTACAAAAGGAACTTGATAATCTTACTAGATGGAGCAATGAAAACCGCATGTAAATTAACATTGATAAAACCAAATCCATGCTAGTAACGACCAGACAAAAACTACAGATGCTAGCCATAACTGGAGCACTGCTCGAACTCCGCATAGACACGTTACCTATAGTTAATGTGAATGAACATAAAACACTAGGTCTTTTAATTGACAGCCATTTGAACTGGAGCTCTCATGTTCACATTCTTACCAAGAAAATAGCACAAAAAGTTTACCAACTTGCTAAAATCCAGCACTTCCTGGATGAAAGCACACGAAAAATATTCTATACATGCTATATACAACCGCATCTTGATTACTGTTCCACAGTTTGGGATGGTTGCCCTAAATCTAATTTGAAACGACTATGTTCTCTACAAAACCGCGCTATATGTCTAGTTTCTGGCATAAAGCACATTGAAAGTAATAATTTACACAGTCATCTAAGACTTCTACCACTTCGAAAGCGCTTCCTTTTTAACAAAGCCAAATTAGTGAATAATATTATATCTCAAAATACCTCAGAGTATCTTCTACTGCTGATTCAATCTAATGCAATGAACAGCAAGCGCCTAAATTTGTTACATGTCCCAAAGCCTAGAATGGACCTATACAAAACATGTTTAACCTATTCTGGTGCTCACATATGGAATGATCTTCCTTCAGATCTGAAAACTCCAAAGAGTCCCTACACATTTAACCAAAAACTCTTTCAATACTTAATCCATACCGACTATATGCCACCATAATTCATTTGCTGGTATAATTGTTCATTATAATTGTTCAACTATAACTGTTCACTATATATGTGTGTGCGTGGGAAAGAGAGAGAGAGAGAGAGAGAGAGAGAGAGAGAGAGAGAGGAGAGAGAGAGAGAGAGAGAGAGAGAGAGAGAGAGAGAGAGTGGGTGTCAGAGAGAGTGAATGTGTGGTGTGTGCACGTGTATGCGTGTGTGTGGGAGAGAGTGATTGAGCGAGAAATGGTGAGGGAATGTGTCAGTGCATGCATGAGTACGTGTGTGAGAGTGAGTGAGGGAGTGTGTGCATGCGTTCATGCATATGTGTATGTGTGAGAGAGTGTGATTGAGAGAGTGAGTGTGTGTGTGAAGGATTGAGGCGTGAATGAGTGTGTGCGAGTGAGTGAATGAGTGTTAATGTGTGTGTGTGTGTATGTGTGTTTGTGTGCGTGCATGCGAGAGAGAGAGAGAGAGAGAGAGAGAGAGAGAGAGAGAGAGAGAGAGAGAGAGAGAGAGAGAGAGAGAGAGAGAGAGAGAGTAAAAGAGTGAGTGAGTGAGTGCGCTAGGGTAAGAGTGAGTGAAACATTGAGTGATAGCGTGAGGGTGCATGTCTGTCTGTGTGTGAGTGTGAGAGAGAGAGAGAGTAAGAGAGTTAGAGATGAAGTGAATGAAGATGGAGAGAGTGAATGAATGAGGGAAATAGTGAGTGAGAGAGAGAGAGAGTGTGAGCGAGCGAGAGTGAGAGAGTGAGACAGTGGGCGAGTGGATGTGTTAGTGTGTGTGTGTGCACACGCGCCCATGCATGTGAGTGTGTGCGTATGAAAGAATAGATAAAGAGAGAGAGTTAAGCGCACACATGTCATGTAACACACATGTCATGTAACACGCGAATCCATATGTTTGCGTATTCTCATCTGTCATATTATCAGTTGAATACCATTTGATTTTATCATATATAATGTAAACATATGTACATTACTGTAGTTTGAGTGAGAGAGTCAGTGAGTGTGAATGAGAGACAGAATGAGTGAGTGTGAGAGTGTGTGTGTGTGTGTACCTCTGTGTGTGGGAGCATCACTATGTTTTACGTTACACATTGTATATGTACACATTTTACTCCATGTTTTACATTTTTATGAGACTGCTCAAGACAATTGTCAGTGTATGTGTGTGAGTAAAGTGTGGGAGTTTGTTCATACTAGTTTTAATGCTCACGAGAGGCATTATGTATGTGAATAGATGTGAGGATGTGTGAGTGTGTGTGGAGGATGTGTGTGAGTGTGGGGAATGTGTATGTGGGGGATGTGTGGGTGGGGGGTATGCATTTGGATGGGTTGGGGTGTGTGGGTGTTGGTGGGTAGTGAGATTTGTGGGTGTTGGTGGGTGCCATATACCTGGATCAGGCTACGGATTGTAAGACACAATTTGCACGGCATTAGTTAAAGAAGAATAAAAAGTGTGCAAGACGTTTTGGTGCAAGCACGAAAACGTCACGGTAGATCAGTTAGACTTGAGCTGGCGTCCGCGTCGGACACGGGTTCTTGTTACTATGGCACGGCTAATATTATGCCGCCTTTTCTTTAAAATAGTGTGTGTAGGTTGTCAGGTATGTTTGGAGCTTTATGTGGAGCGACTGTTTTGTTTCCGAAATCGTCGTATTAGAGTAGACTGTGAAAAAACTATTGTCTTGAGAAGATTGGTTGCAGTGGCCATTTTTTGGTTTTCATTTAACAAACAAGGAGGATTAGACCAAACACACAAATTTATATGTGTAGGCTCTCTTGCTCCTTGGCAGTGGGATGTGTGGATGGATGTGTGGGGGTGAAATTAGGGGGGTGTGGGAATGGGTGTGGGGATATGCATATGGGTGGAGGATGTGTGTATGGGAGGGTGCGGGGGATGTGTGTATGGGTGGGGGATATGTGTGGGTGGGTGGGGATGTGTGGATGGTTGAGGAAGAATGTGTGGGTGGTGGGAGTGTGTGGGTGGAGATGTGTGTGTGTGGATTGGGGATGTAAGGGTGGGTGGGGAGAAGTGTATGGTATGTGGGTTGGGGATATGTGTGTGGTGTGTGGATGGGGAATGTGTGTGTGGTGTGTGTGTGTGGGTGGGGGGTATGTTTGTGGTGGGTGTGAGAGGATATATGTGTGTGTGGGGGATAGTGTGCAGTGTGTGGGTGGGGGATGTGTGTGGTTGGTGCGGGGAATGTGTGTATGGGTGGAGGATATGTGTGGGTGAGTAGTGGTTGTGTGGGTGGGGGATGTTTGTGTGGATGGGGGATGTGTGGGTTGGGGTGTGTGAGTGACTGAGGGATGTGTAGGTGGGTGAGGGATGTGTGTGTGTTGGAGCGGGATGCATGAGTGGGTGGAGCATGTGTGTGGGTGGAGCATGTGTGATCGAGAGATGTTTGGTTAGGGGATGGGTGGTTGGGGGGCGTGTGGGTGCGTAGTGGAGGATGTGTGGGTGAGAGTGTATGTGTGTTGGTGGATGGGTGGGGAATGTGTGTGTGGGTGGGGAGATGTGTGTGGTGTGTTGGTTGGGGATATGTGTGTGGTGTGTGGGTAGGGGATGTGTGTGTGGGAGATTTGTGTATTGTGTGGGTGGGGTATATGTGGGATGGGTGGGTGAGGGTATCTGTATGGGTATGGGTGGGGATATTATGTGGTATGTGGGTGGGGGATTTATGTGTGGTGTGTAGGTGGGGCATATGTGGTGGTATGTGGGGTGGGGGATATATGTGTGTGTGGTGTGTGGGTTGGGAATATTGTGTGGGTGGGGGAATGTCTGTGGTGTGAAGATGGGGGATATGTATGTGGTGGGGGATGTGGGTTAGTGCATGTGTGGGTGGGTGGAGGATGTATGTGTGGGTGGTGAGGTGTGTGTGAGTGGATTGGGGATGTATATGTGGTTAGGGAGATGTGTGTGTGTGTGGGTAGGGAGATGTCAGTTGGTGGGGATGTGTGTGTATGTTTTGGGGATGTGTGAGCGGGTCCATGATGTATGAGTTGGTGGGGGATGTGGTGTGTGGGGGGGGGGAATATGTGGTCTATGGATGTGTGTTTGGGGGATGGGTGGTTGGGGTGTGGGTGGTTGGGGTGTGGATGGGTGGGTAGAGGATATGAGGGTGGGGGTTGGGTGTGTGGGTTAGGATGTGTATATGGGTGGGCGTGGGATGTGTGGGTTGGTGGGGGATGTTTGTGTGGGTGATGAGTGTGTGTGTGGGTTTGGGGAATAGGTGAGAGCAGTGTGTGTAGGTAGGGGATGTATGGGAGGGGGATGGGTCGGTTGGTGGGGTATTTATGTGTCCGTGGGTGTGTGTGTGTGTGTGGGTGGGTGTGTGTTTGTGGGTGGGGTGATGTGTGGGTGGGGTGATGTGTGGGTAGGTGGGAGATGTGCCTCATAACATGGTAATTTGCATTGTTTATGTTTACAACATTCATTTCACAATGTTTTTTTTCCCCTTCCTATGTGAATGTATAATGCACTTGATGAACGAAAGATGAGTGATTGGAAGGGCTGAATGTAAGACGGGCCTTCGTGCCCAATTTGTGACCCTTTTAAAATAAAGTTGATTTGATTTGATTTGCATTTCTTGTCAACACTGCATTTTGCAACCTAGCCTTCCCTTCCCTGTAGGGATTTTAAAAAAATTGAGAACAGAAAGTAACTACACAGGGTTGAGAAACGTAACTAACAAACTTAAAAAGGAAAATATAAATAGGCCCATAATGCAAACAGAAATCAGACTGCTCCAGAAAAGCCTAGTGAGATGCTAAGAAGTGAGAGAAGATATCTAACACTGTCTGACACTAAATGAATCTAGTGACAGAAATTATTACAGAATCTAGTAACAAAGATCTTTTAGATAGGATGTATAGATATTATCATTCATTAGCACATGCGCGCACGAGCGAGCTTGCGCATGCATGTGTGTGTGTGTGAGAGAGAGAGAGAGAGAGCCAAGCATTCTTCTGCTGTTAATGCTTCTTTTAGTGAAACTTCATGCTTGTGGAGTTTCTTTGTAGACCTTCAGATGACTAAAGAGGCCAAACGATTCTGCAGAAAAACCACTGATCTGCCCACAGTTGGTATTCCCCTGAAAACTATTTCAGAATGAATTCCATGGAAAGAGTAACATAGACTATCGCTACAAATCCAGACAAATGTGAAAGGATTATTTGACAAGGAAGAACAGAACAGTGTACAACCCAGAACAGCCACACTCATATTCCTTGATGAAGTATACCGACAGGCCCTCTGGATCCAAGTCTACACGAATGAGTCAGCACAACATGCTGTTCAAAATGGAGGAGCAGAAGTGTACATAGAATACGCAAATAATACTAGGAACAAGGCCATAGTACCAACAGGAAAGTACTGCCATTACTATGATGCAGAAATCCAGGCAATCAAGATAGCAACAGAAAAATTACTAAATACCAACCATGGTACATAGGCTGTGGTGCTAATGACAGATGCAAAATCAGTACTTGAGCCACTCCAGTCTGGAAAATTGCCAGTACTACGGACACTAATTTCTGAATTAGGCAGCCAACTGAAGGTCACCATACAGTAGATACCATCTCTTTGTGGAAAACACAGAAACGAAAGAGCTGATCAACTAGCTTGTGACGCCTAAATCGCTATGATGCCATCACGTTAATTAAAGTAGCACTAATGTTAAAACTATTTCCTATTTAACTATAGCATTGTAATTCCAATTGATGATGTTATGCAACTCTGCAGTTAATGTCTGCAGTAAAAATATGTAGCATTATTGGTAGCTTTATTTAATTACCGTTCTAATTAAAATTGACGTCATATTTTTCTCTTCTCTATCCTCACTACCTTATCATGTCCAATAATGTCTTTTGTGTCCAGGGACTTTGTGTGATTATCATTAAAACAGGCAATTGTCTTGAGTTGTTTCACCTGGATCTGGAGTGCAGGTGAAATGAATCTGCACCCACCCCCAATGAAAAAAGTGAGATCGCCTTCTGTGACAGGATCCTAGAACCTCATAAAACAAAATCAATACGTATGTCCTTTCTGATGGCCTTTATGTCTAATCCATGTTTAAGAAAACTGCTACTTTTCTACTTGTAGTGTAGCAATTTTGGTCAATATTTAAAAATTGGGTTTTTACTTATGAAATCATACCAGTTAGATAGAGCTTGACAAGACGAATCCAACGGTATCTCAACGAAGAGTGTGTGTTAATTCCAAGCGGAGTTATGAATTTTCTGGTGACGTAATTTAATACCAGGAAGTGCAATGATAAATTAACTGATAAGTCAGGATTTATCGCGGCCCTAAGATTGGAAGCTGAGAAATTCTGCCTTCTATTACCGTGGCTTGTTTATTTTTAAACGGACAACGTTGTGCCATATATCATTGCGTCCGGGGCGGCGAGGCCTAACTTGACGTATTATTTATTTTTTTTATAGGATGTGCCGTGACCTAATTAACAATTTAAAATGGCCGCCAATTGTTTATTATTTGCCTTCTATTACCGTGGCTTGTTTATTTTTAAACGGACAACTGTTGTGCCATATATCATTGCGTCCGGGGCGGCGAGGCCTAACTTGACGTATTTTTAATTTTTTTATAGGATGTGCCGTGACCTAATTAACAATTTAAAATGGCCGCCAATTGTTTATTATTTGCCTTCTATTACCGTGGCTTGTTTATTTGTAAACGGACAACGTTGTGCCATATATCATTGCGTCCGGGGCGGCGAGGCCTAACTTGACGTATTATTTATTTTTTTATAGGATGTGCCTGTGACCTAATTAACAATTTAAAATGGCCGCCAATTGTTTATTATTTGCCTTCTATTACCGTGGCTTGTTTATTTGTAAACGGACAACGTTGTGCCATATATCATTGCGTCCGGGCGGCGAGGCCTAACTTGACGTATTATTTATTTTTTTATAGGATGTGCCATGACCTAATTAACAATTTAAAATGGCCGCCAAATGTTTATTATTTGCCTTCTATTACCGTGGCTTGTTTATTTTTAAACGGACAACGTTGTGCCATATATCATTGCGTCCGGGGCGGCGAGGCCTAACTTGACGTATTATTTATTTTTTTTATAGGATGTGCCGTGACCTAATTAACAATTTAAAATGGCCGCCAAATGTTTATTATTTGCCTTCTATTACCGTGGCTTGTTTATTTTTAAACGGACAACGTTGTGCCATATATCATTGCGTCCGGGGCGTGAGGCCTAACTTGACGTATTATTTATTTTTTTTATAGGATGTGCCAGTGACCTAATTAACAATTTAAAATGGCCGCCAAATGTTTATTATTTGCCTTCTATTACCGTGGCTTGTTAATTTTTAAACGGACAACGTTGTGCCATATATCATTGCGTCCGGGGCGGTGAGGCCTAACTTGACGTATTATTTATTTTTTTATAGGATGTGCCATGACCTAATTAACAATTTAAAATGGCCGCCAAATGTTTATTATTTGCCTTCTATTACCGTGGCTTGTTCGCTGGCTGCTGAGGATGGAGACGGAGCGCTTATGGGAATGTCCCGAATGCTGTGATGTCGGTTCCTAAATCAATCAATCAATCAATCAACCGTGGCTTGTTTATTTTTAAACGGACAACATTGTGCCATATATCATTGCGTCCGGGGCGGCGAGGCCTAACTTGACGTATTATTTATTTTTTTTATAGGATGTGCCGTGACCTCATTAACAATTTAAAATGGCCGCAAAATGTTTATTATTTGCCTTCTATTACCATGGCTTGTTTATTTTTAAATGGACAACGTTGTGCCATATATCATTGCGTCCGGGGCGGCGAGGCCTAACGTGACGTATTATATTTTTTTTTAATAGGATGTGCCGTGACCTAATTAACAATTTAAAATGGCCGCCAATTGTTTATTATTTGCCTTCTATTACCGTGGCTTGTTTATTTTTAAACGGACAACGTTGTGCCATATATCATTGCGTCCGGGGCGGTGAGGCCTAACTTGACGTATTTTTAATTTTTTTATAGGATGTGCCAGTGACCTAATTAACAATTTAAAATGGCCGCCAATTGTTTATTATTTGCCTTCTATTACCGTGGCTTGTTTATTTTTAAACGGACAACGTTGTGCCATATATCATTGCGTCCGGGGCGGCGAGGCCTAACTTAACGTATTATTTATTTTTTTTATAGGATGTGCCGTGACCTAATTAACAATGTAGTCACTGGAGGGTCTTCTCCGTGATTATTTATTGTATTTTGTGTAGGTATTTGTTTGCTGATGAAGCTAGTTAAAACGTCCTGTGTTTTTCGTTATTCTTTTATGTAAGCTTCATTACTCTGTGTAATTTAATATATTTTATATTTTCAGATTTGTCTAAGTACAAAAAGAAAAAAAAGAGGCAAGTGAAATATTTCATCCAGCTAACCTTCCGAGGAGATGAATAGGTCCAAGTGGGCTCCCCATGGCCACTCGGTCAATTTGGCGATATGACTTGTTTAGAAAGTTGAATTGAATGTCGGCGGTACATAATTTTAATAGCTACACATTCCGAATTGGGTGGACAAGATACTACACACAGAAGATGGTAGCCTAGGCAGGCCGACACACCGGAACAGTCCGGCTTCATCGGTCGCGAGACATGTGCTCGAGAGCGGTCATGTGGTTGAAAGAGACAGTGCCTTCCGTGTGTTGTTCAACACACAAAGTAGTCGATTGTTAAAGTTTGCTGAAGCTATAATAATCAACCTTCGTAAGCCGTCCTTGTGCAAGCAGAAAGACATGTTAGTCAGTTTAAAATTACCGTGGTAGACAATCGACATTACTGTGCGAACATGTGTATATTTCAGTTTGAAGGATTTATCTAGTTAATTCACGTAAGTTGTGTGATTTCTGCAGTATGTACCTGATGAGATGCAGCGAAATATGCCAGGCAATAAATCGTGCAATCTATTGTTTGTGTCTTCGTTATTCAAATATATAGAAACTCACCACAGGAAGGTGTGCACCTGAATTGTTTTATCAAATTGACACTGGCTGTAGCAAAGTAGGTGTGACAGGCAGAATCTTGAATGTCGCAGGAAATGGTTCAAGAAAGAGTGTCACAAGTGATGGCCATTCTTTGGTTAATTGCTTTTTATGTTTCACAACAAATTTTTTAAATATATGTAAATTATTAGTAAGAGTACTTTCCTGTATTAGCTTGCCTGGTTCGTTGGCATGAACGAGACTCCTCACTTCTCTCAGGTGTATAATGCAGGTGTATAATATAATTTAGTATTAGGATCCAGAACACCAAAGACCAAGATCTGTGGAAAGCCATGAACGCCTACGCCAGCCGGCACTTGATGATGATTATTATTAGTATTTGCATATACAGAGAATATTTTAAAATGGGGTTTCTACTTATGATTTGGTAACAGGAAAGTAAAGGTCATATTCCTCTTTCGATAGAATGTCGAGAGGAATGAGAGGATCAACTTCATTGCACCAGGTTTGCTCAGTCTCTTTCCACACGGCGGCCTGGCGAAAACATCCTACAAAGCACAAGAGTCTCAGAGTCTCTGACAAAGATGCACTTGGACTTATAAGACTTTTTGTTATGATGTGCTGTGACCTAATTGCTAGTTAAAATAGCTGCACATTTATTATATTAATTAAATGTCATGTGAAATGTTCGTCGTTAGTGAAAAAACAATTCATGAAAATGTATCATATTGTCTTAATGTACTAACTGCATTGCGACAGCTTTCTTTTGTTGATTAAATATTATAAACATTAATGTAAGTAACTAAGTTTGTAACTGCTGCACAAATTAAGCAGCAGTTAATTAATTATTAAGATATTAAATAATAAAAAATGAAAATATTAAATAATTAACTGTTCACTAAAAATTGATTTCTATTTCTACTTCTGATCTACAATTACAGCACACTGTTCTGTATCTAATTGTCAGCAATTAATAATTAAATACTATTACTAACTTATTTAAAACATATAACTTATTTTACAGTACTGTATTTAAATTTAAATAATTATGTATTGCTGCGCAGCTTAGCAAAAAAGTACTCCTTACTCACACTTCTTACAAGTTTACAGACGGGTCTGAAAACTGGCTTTCAAAATTATTTTAAGTCATGTCAAATACTAAAATATATATGAAAGTACACCGATACATTACTGCTACACATGACACTTGTATTCTGTTTAATTTTAGTAGTTAAATTACCAGTTCTAATTATAAATAAATACAGGTCCGCTATAGTTTATTTTATGGGCGCCGCAATCTTATTCTTACATGACGGCCATGGCGATGTCACTAATTTTTTCCCCCTGAACTTCAGCTGACAACAGCTGTGTTGAAACTCTTCATATTTATGTAAAATTGGACGAGGCATTCAAAAATACAATAAAAAGTTTAACCTTCTTTAAGCTACAAGAGTTATAAGACAAATTACCGTAATATTCGTGAATATAACCAAATAAAATCTTGACAAAACGGTTTTTTCGGCGCAATCACGTTCCCGGGAAGCAGACGACCCAATACTTAAAATATTAGAATAACGTCCCCTTTCATCGTACCACGTTTCTTTCATTTTTTTGATTTTTTAGAAGGACATGCTCAGACCGGAAGTGAAATCGTTCGTCGCGACTAAAAGTTCACGAAATTACGAAAATGAAACAGGAAGTAAACGGGAAAACCCGGTGACTCTGACATTGCTAGTAGTAGTGGGCAAATCTAAGGCTGTATTTGATTAATATCTGTAATATCCGTCCTTGGTCTTGGGCTAGATGGCAGTGCTAGTAGGTAATGACCTTGATAGTGGAGGATTTTCTTTCTGTCCCTAATATTTCATCATGTCCACAATATCTCTCCTTCTCACCATGTCACACTAGCCTGTGAAGACTGACTGAACATTCTTTAATAAAATCTGGTTATAACTTGTGTCTTTCTAGAATCTATTTATTTCTGAGTTATTAGCAATGCTTACAAAATATCAGATTTAACATCAATGTTTTTGTCAAAACATCCACCTATGAGATTCTCATTGATATACAAATAATGTATCAGGTGTGAACCAATTCTTTCAGAAATAACAAGTAGAGATGAATGCTTGTAGGTCGTCACAGTTTGCTCTCAATCTGAGTCAGGGGTTACAAGGCAAGAGGACTGACGTCATTGCACCAGATTGTATCCCACACAGCCCAGTCTCTCCATAGAGCAGCTAACCGCCTGCTGAAAGTGTCGCAAGGAACATGAACTCCCTAGCTCTGGCACTCATAAAAAGAACGACAGTCCAACAAGGACCCCAGGGGTCTCAGCACTCATGAAACGAATGACGGAGTACAACAATGAACTCAGGACCCCAGGGGTCTCAGCAATCATGAAATGAATGTGGGAGTCCAACAATGAACCCTTGACTCTCTGAGCATGGAAGACAGATGGCCTACCCACTTTGAAGTGGAGACACCCCCCCCCCCCCCCCCCCCCACACACAAGAATCAGGAGACAAGTATTCAATATTGAAAACAAACCTCTATCCATGTCCTTATTGTCTTCCATGTCTCTTCTTTAAATATCAAATCTGTTAGTTGTCTGAAAGGTCCCTCAGCATCAACATTTCTACATTTTGAAAACACATCACAGTAACCTTTGTAATTATTGCAAGGGGAACCTGAAAAATACAAAACAAAAACAGTTCCCATGGAAAAAGATCTGCCAAATGAATTTTCTATATGGTTACATTATTAACATTCCTTAATTAACTTCTTCCGTAAGGATTTTTTACTATTTGAAGAGCTCTCGTGTAACACACCGAAGCTTAACTAAAATAGGTGGTTATACAGCATTGGGTTTTAAAAAGATAAAGCATGCATTATGCTTCTGAGAAGATATGATGACATTTACGTTAAAAGACATCTGAAACTGTCCTGAAACAATTCTGAAAACCCAAACTATGTGTACAAGTGCATTCTCACCTATCCAGCCATAACAAAATAAATTTTAAAAAAGCTTAAGAGAAGTTTTTATCTCTTCTCTTCTTCCCCCCCCCCCCCCCCCCCCCCCAATCCCCAATATGAAGTTAAAGATAGCATATCCAGAAACAAAGGTAGCATAAAAAAATGGATCACAACTAAATCTGAGCAAGACTATGTTACTTATAGAATAGCGTGATGAGATGCCAAAGGAACAATTAACACATCTAAAGATGAATCCTGGAGAATATAATGTAACCCTAAGCAAAAACTACCCAAGAGAATTTTATAAACGTGTCAACAGTATGAGAAACAGATGCATGCTACAGCCCAACCACCATCATAAATAGCAAGAGAGGTTTACCGTTATTTAATCCACAACAAAGACTAGCAATGTGGGCAGAATACCTTCAAGAACTACTTAACCCATTACATAACATAGAGCACCTAACTTTTGTGCCTAAAAGCCATGGACAACAAGAACCAAAGTTCACAGAACCACAGAAGCTATTCAGGCTTGTGGGAAAACAGGAGTTAAATACTCAATGAGCATGATTCAGAAGGTCGAAGCTGGATCTGTACGTAGACAGTGGACTGAGTCGCTGCGGAAGTCTGTTGTCCGCAAAGTCACCTTCATCTTCGTCCCGGGACATGCGGGAGTCGAGGGAAATGAACGAGCTGATAAATTGGCTGGCTCTGCATCCCCTGTAGATGGCCAGCCCATGGATCGTGCGGATGTTATTAACGCCCTTAAAGATATGACGAGAACAGAGGATTTTGACGCCAGTGATTCCACATCGCTTTCCAGGATGAAAGACCTGGGAGTAAGAATCGGCACAGCCAGACGCGAGAGGTACATCGGGAAAACAAAGCGCCTCGTCAACCAACACAGAACTGGCACTATTAGCCACCGGACGCTGATGCATATGCTGGGGGGAGGATCTGAGCACCTATGGACATGTCCGGAGTGCAACGAAGATACCCCAACTGATAACTAACTAACTAACTAAGGAGTTAAATGGCTGACAAGCCTTTTTAATATAAAGTGGGAAGAAAGAAAAGTCCCAGATGACTGGCAACAGGCAATAATAGTACCAATTTGGAAAAAGAAAGGCAATGTAAGAGAGTGTGAAACATACAGAGGTATATCACTCCTGAGACATAAAAGGAAAATGTACACAAAACTATTGGAACAAAGAGCTAGACCCATAGCTGTTGTCAAGCAAAGTACAATTTGGTTTCAGGAAAGGTAAAAGTTGCACTGAAGCACTATTAACACTTAGACAAATATGTGAGTAAACCATCAAATATGGTGACCAGCCGAATATTGTGTTTGTAGATCAGGAAAAGGCTTTTGATAGAGTAGTTAGATACAAACTATGGACCATCCTTGAAGACTACGAGATACAAGGACAATTGCTAGAAAACATCATAGCCATGCACTACTGTAGCCAATAAGAACACAAGAAGGTATATCAGATATGTTCACAGTCAATACAGGAGAAAGACAGGGATGTGTGCTCTCTCCTCTGCTATTTAATATCTACATAGAATATTCAAAAAGCAAGCCTTGTCAGAACAGATTCAGAAAATTTTGAACTCTTTATTCCAGATGAAACAACAAATTCACCCATAATAAATGCACTTTTATTTGCAGATGATCAGTACCAGATTTATAGCGACGAGGGCAGGATGCAAGAATCATAAAAAATAAGCTGAGCTCAACATGCAGCAGATACAATATGAATATAAATACAGCCAAAACTGAAGTAATGAAAGTTAGCAGATCAGTACACTAGGTATACAGATAAATAGCAAATCTCTGAAACAAGATAAAGAATTCAAATATCTTGGTAGACTGATCACAGAAGATGGCAGAATAGACAGAGAAATCAAAATCAATGTCAAAAAGCAAGTGCGGTTTTATATCAACTATCATCAATACTGAAACATCCAAATATACCTATGTTCGAAAAACAACAGATAATAAATAGCATATTCATATCACTCCTATACTATCAATGTCAAACCAGAACATTATCCAAATTACACAAATCAACACCTCAAAGATGAGATGCTTGAGGAGAGCTGCCAACTTAACTATCCGAGACCGATTAAGAAATGATGTTATCAGACAGGCAGTGGGATCAGCACCTTACGCCACAATATTGAAAGACAGAAGATCAAAAGGTTTGGCCATCTCGTTAGAATGTAACACCATCAACTACCAGCATTGGCCCTACATCAAAGAAGATCTGCTACGAGAGAAAGAGGACACCCGAGAAGAAAATGGATTGACAACATCAAAGACATTGCACAATCACATGGAATTACACTATCCAGTGCCACCCATTGGCCCTGGAGCACAAATTATTCCTTCCCAAGGCACTTGACGGCAAAAGTGGAAGATGATGATTTTTTGTTATTTATTATTTCCATTAGTTTTAAGATGTCTTTCATAATTCATTTCTTATGTCCAATCATCTTCATTTTTGGAATAGTTTTTATCTGCAGCCTGGCTGACTGATTTCTTTAATATTTCCCATTGGCCACTGACATCTTGAAATATAATTTCCATATCACACAATGCATCAATTCTGTTCTTTACCTCTACGTTGAATTTATCTTTTATCTCCTCGGTCTTCAGTGCTTTAATATCACATTTTTGTGTTTCTTGGAGTATATTCGACCTTCTTTAATTTTATATGTATATTGCTTATGACTAATCTATGGTCGATGTAGCAGTCTGTGCTTTGTATAGTTTTTGTGCCTTCTAATGCATTATGAAATCTTCTGTTAAGGATGTAATCAATCTGGTTTCTGATCTTATGGTCAGGACTCCTCCATGTCCATAATCTCTTTAGATATTGTTGATACCAGGTGTTCCCAATAATCATCTCGTGCTGTTTCGCCCACTGTACAAATCTGCAACCTCTTTCATTCTGTTTCCCTAGTCCAAACTTGACTACTGTGCACTTGTCCTGTAGATTTCCAACTTTAGCATTAAAGTCACCCATTATGATGTTTAATTCTGAATACTTGAAATTCTTGAAGGTATTCCCCAAATCATTACAAAATTCATCGATGCTGTCATCACTGCTGTCTGTTGTTGGTGCATAAACTTGTATGATGTTGAAATCAAAAGGTCTGCCACTGAACTTCACCAATAATATTCTGTCTGACACAGTCCAATATCCTTTGATAGATTTTGATCTCTCCATATCCACTGCAAGTGCTAACACTTGATGTTTTTTTCCCCTCTCCACCAGAATGGATTATGTCATATTCCTCAGATGTTATCATACCCATTCCTTTCCATCTGGTCACACATATACCCAAAATGTTAATGTTCAGTCTTCTAATTTCTTTATTCATGTTATCTAATTTACCATCTTACTGGTTAGTAACCTGAACACTGAGAAAGACATAAATAAAGTAGTTGTTGGGAAATGCTTACCACAGGCAGCACGTGAAACAGTACGAAGAGGAGCCCGTAAACATATAAACAATTCTGGAGTAGTGAACTGGAACAGTTGCATAATGATGTGGAAGTATGTAGAAAGTAAGCAGACGCCAAACCCAGCCAAGATCACCACAATAAATACCAGCACACAAAAGCCAAATATCAAAGGGCCCAGCTGCAGGCTAGACAGAAAAGCTGGCAGGAGAAAACAGAGTCACTGAACTTTGAAAGAGACCAAGGAAGTTGTGGAAGCTAATAAAACAACTTAATGATGAGGGCACAGGAAGAAACTCAAAAATTGTACTACATAAAGATGGAAACATCTTAACAGGAAAGCAAGCAGCTGACCAATTTGTGGACTCATTCGCACAAGATAACAATATCAAAATTAGTCCAGAGAAAAAAACAATAGATTTGAGAGAAATGGCAACATACAGGTTAGAATGAAATACTACATGAGGTTCTGGAGGCACCTATCACAATTAGCGAACTGGAGTTAACCATATCAAAACTGAAAATGAGAAAGTCACCAGAAGATGAAGGTATCTCCAAAGAAATGATCAGGAACCTAGGAACAGAGGCCAAAGCAAAGCTGTAGCAGATCTTCAATAACAGCTGGACCTTAGGCAGTGTCCCACAAGCCTGGAGAGAAGCAATCATGATTCCCAACCTAAAATCAGGGAAAGATAGTTCCATTGCCTCCAGCTACAGGCTAATTAGCCTCACCAGATGTCTCTGCAAAACAATGGAGTGCATCATCAATCACAGACTGCAGTGGTACATTGAAAGTAAAAACATCCTTGTGCCACAGCAGGCTGGCTTTTGACAGTGCTACTTTTCTCAAGAAATTGAGGATGCATTCCAAGAGAAGAAGCTGGTGCTTGTTGCATGGATAGATCTGAAGAAAGCCTTTGACAAAGTCTGGAAAGAAGGTCTGATGAAGAAACTAAGAAAATGCAAAGTCAATGGAAGAATGTACAAATGAATGAAAGGATACTTGCACAACAGAAGAACCCAAGTACCGATAGACGGACTCAAGAGCAAGAAAGTACTACTGCGTCACGGTGTTCCCCAGGGCGGAGTCTTGTCCCCCACACTTTTTCTAATCTTCATAAATGATCTTGTTGCTAATCTACTGCATGGAATTACAGTGGCAATGTACGCTGATGACCTGGTTCTATGGAGCACAAATGAACATGCATCAGTGGCCACTAGATAGCTACAAAGAGCTATAGATGCATTTGTTGCATGGGTAAATAGACGGTGTGTCAGTATAAACACTGACAAATGCAGCACCACTCTATTTACCCTCTCTCCAAAACAAAAGGCAGGAATCATCAAGATAAATGGAACCAACATGCCTTGGAGTAACATTTGATGACAGGCTGACATGGAGAAAGCACGTCAACAAAGCAATAGCAAAAGCCAGAAATAAAATAGCCATCCTGAGAAAACTAAGTGGAACCACATGGGGAGCCAGTGGGAAAATACTTAGCAAAGTTTATCAACAGAACATACAACCACACTTGGAATACAGGTCAACTGCATGGTGTTCAGCATCAAAAACCACATTACAAGAGCTGGACAAGGTGCAAAAGCAAACACTTAGAGTCACACAGGAGGGATGAGATCAACCCTATAATGGAAATAGAGAAATAGAGTTATGGGGCATCAAGCACTTAGTTATGGGACACAAGCACTGAAAGAGTGCAGAGATACGAAAATGATAAAACAAGCAGAAAAGTTCCTGAGCTTGCCAGGCCACCCTATGAAGAACAGATTTGAAAACTTAGTTATGGGGCGGTTGAAAAGAAGTAGTTTTATCCACTAGGCCAAACGACTCTGCAGAGAAATCACCGATCTGCCCACAGTTGGTATCCCCCTGACAACTATTCCAGAGTGAACTCCCTGGAAAGATGAACATAGACTATCATTACAAACCCAGACAAAAGTGAGAGGAATATTTGACAAGGAAGAACAAAACAGTGTACAGTGCAGAACAGCCACTTTCAGCTTCCTTGATGAAGAATACCCACAGGACCTCTGGATCTGAGTCTACACAGATGGGTCAGCACAAAATGCTGTTCAAAATGGAGGAGCGGGAGTGTACATAGAATACCCAAATACGACTAGGGACATGGATAGAGTACCAACAGGGAAGTACTGCCATAACTATGATACTGAAATTGAGGCAATCAAGATAGCAGCAGAGAAATTACTAAATACCAGCCATGGTACACATCCTGTGGTGCAATTGACAGATGCAAAATAAGTACTCGCGGTGCTCCTGTCTGGGAAATTGCCAGTACTAAGGACACTACTTTCTGAACTTAGCAGTCAGCATAAGGTCACTATACAGTGGATACCATCCCACTGTGGAGTATCTGGAAACAACAGAGCTGATCAATTGGCTAAGGAAGGAGCCAAAGAAGAACAGCCTGATTGTGCCCGTTACATACCACCAAAAGAAAAGAATGATCATATCAGTCAGAAAGCCACCAAAACCTGCTCAAGATGACTACCACATTATGGACATACCAGAACAAGTCATTATTCTGCGCCTCAGAACAGGACACAATAGATTACGCAACCACATTTATACAAAATTCAAGATTGGTGAACCAGCCTTGTGCACATGTGGAATGGCATCGCAGACAGCAGAGCACATACTCCAAGACTGCCCAAAATACAACATATCTAGGCAAACCTTCTGGCCTGGAGACACAACAATGCAAGATGGACCGCTGAGTGAACTAAAAAAGACAGTGAAGTTCATACAAGAGACAACATTGCAGTTATAGGCACCTTTCAAGCAAATGAAAGAAGAAGAAAATGTAATTTACCATCCCCACTCATAGTTCTAATGTTCCACGTTCCCTCTTTAAATGTTGTTAATCTTTGCACTGTCCCCTTGTTGATGGTCTGGAGTTGTCATCCTGGTGCTAGACTAGACCACCCATTTACGCAATTTCTTTGATTCTCTATGAATTGACGAAATATGACGAGAGAGAAATAAAAGGGTATCCCATCAAGCCCAAGGGATGAAGGTGATGGCTACGGCAAACTGCTCTTATACCAGGGTCTGATCCTTTCTGCAATTGAATATTCTCTAGCAATTCTGCTCATCATACTTAGGTGCACAAAAGGTATGTTGTACAAAGCACTGTGCTACCTACTTGATTTAAACGATGACACCGTCTAAGAGCTCCGGTTTGCTGATGATTGCGCTCTGTATGAAAACTCAGAGGCAGACATGCAACACAATATTTCAGCTTTCTCACATGCCTGTGCCAAATTTGGGCTCAATATCAACTTGGAGAAGACTGTGGTTATGTACAGCCAGCTCCAGGGATTAATCACACCATGCCGAATATCAAAAGTGAATGGTCATAGACTAAGTGTTGTGGACAAATTCACCTATCTTGGCAGCACTGTGTCACAAGCTGCCACAAATGATGACAAAGTGAATGCAAGAATCTCTAAGGCCAGCGCAGCCTTTGGCAGACTGTACTAGAATGTGTGGGACAGAAATGGATTAAGCCTGCAAACAAAGCTGAAAGTCTACAAAGCAGTTGTATTATTTACACTGCTATATGCTTGTGAAACCTGGATTGTTTATCAGCGACATGTTAGGAGATTAAACCACTTCCACACAGTCTGCCTTAGGAAGCTATTGAAGATTTTTTTTTGGCGCTCGCTTGCTTTGAACTCAGTTATAGAAGTGATGGACTGAATTTTGCGTGTAGGTTAGCTTTCCCTATTAACAGTGTCCCTCGCCATCAGGTGAACCCACTCCGACTTCAGAGGTACTTGTAATTTACATCCCAAAGTCAAGGACGAAAGGTCAACATTTTAGTCCAGCTGTCCTGTGTAGGGGTATTGAAGATTAAATGGCAAGA
This sequence comes from Cepaea nemoralis, assembly GCA_014155875.1. Classification (NCBI taxonomy): domain Eukaryota; kingdom Metazoa; phylum Mollusca; class Gastropoda; order Stylommatophora; family Helicidae; genus Cepaea; species Cepaea nemoralis. The sequence continues at coordinate 1,011,936 of JACEFZ010022299.1, read as the reverse complement.
CAAGATCCCAGACACTGAAGTCCTAGAAAGAACGTCCATGCCCAGTATCCATACTCTACTAATGAAGAATCAGATTAGCTGGGCTGGTCACTTAACTCACATGCCAGATCACAGGCTCCCTAAACAAATTTTTTATGGCGAGCTGCGTTGTGGTAAACGCTCACAAGGTGGCCAGAGAAAATGCTTTAAAGATACTGAAAATCTCACTGAAAGCTTTTGATATTCATCATGATACCAGGGAGACTGCTGCCAAAGACCAAAATTAATGGCGTACATCATTACGCAAGGGTGCAGTCACTTGTGAAGCAACCAGGACTTCAAGAGCTGTGAAGAAAAGGCTGGACAGAAAAACCACTGCAGGAGATCCTTCTCCTGGAACGTCAAGCATTCTTTGCCCACATTGTCAAACATTTAAAGCCAAAATAGGCCTTATCAGCCATCTTAAAACTCGCGGCTCCATACTTTCAATCCCACTGGATGAAGTAAATGGTCATCATCATTCTTGATGGATAAACATAACAACTTGATTTTCAATCTGTATAGGACAGAACAAGGATGTATTGTGCAAGTGCTTATCTTGAAGCCAATGTTGACACATATCCACTGCACAATAAGATTCAGAGAAAAAAGAATTGCAGGTTAAAAGAGAAAAATCTTTGATGGGTTTAGCCAAAGAATTTATTCCTTTTCATTAGAGGACAAACCATGGACCAGGCTGACATTCTGAATGCTCTACGAGAAGTAAGACTTGCGCGAGAACCAAGTGATGACTGCAAATCTACAACCATGGTCAGACTGCAAGATCAGCGTGGGAATGGCGATTCTCATCGGCGATAGTATAGTTGCTTCCGAGCTAGACGTGTCCAGTTGGGACAATGACGACACAAATACAGGCGGTCAGAGTTCAATCCGGTCTACCATTCGTGTTGGTTAATATTTATGCCCGTAACACGTGTGTGGATTCCAAGAAGTGGCAGTGCTTAAGTGACATATTAGGTCATGAAAAAAATGTCATTTTCTGTGGCGATTTCACCACTAAAGGCAGATCATGGGGAAACATTTCCTCCAACACACAGGGGGAGGAGCTCGAGACCACTTGAAACCATTGACCTGATTTGTATCAACAGTGGCTGTGTCACCAGGACAGCTAGCCACCCAGGTGATGAGGACAGTGCTATTGATCTGGCGCTGGTTTCTCCTTCACTCACTACAGTGTGTAGATGGGGTGTCCTAGGGTACCAGGGCAGCGACCACCACCCTTGCAGCATATTGGTGGAGAAAGGCAGAACCAGGCAGCACAAGTCAACGAACAAAACTTTCCAGTATGCCAGTATGACAGTATGGGGCAAGATGTGGTGATTAAAATTAGGCGTGACAAGCGCAGAAAGATTCAGGGCAGGAAAAACAGCTGGGAGCAGCCACCTTGGTGGAATTTTGAGGTTGAGAAGGCCTGGATGGATAAGCGTAGTGCTGTAAGGAAATGGCAAAACGCCAAGAAGAACAGAGTTGCCCAGATTGGTCCCTGCATGCACTTAGAAAGAGAGATGCTCACAAAAGTAAGCTATTTGAAAAAACTGGTTACGGTGGTTAAAGGTGAAAAATGGGCAGAGATATGTCAAAGAGTAAGCACAGACAAGTAATTGAAATTGTTCTGGCAACTACATAAAAGCATGAGTGGGGTAGTTAAGAATAAGAGAATTTCTGACTTCCAAGGTGCTGACCTCATCTGCCAGAGGACTGATGAGAACAAGGGCAAAGCCCTCTTCGAATGCTATCTAGAGCAGAGCAACCAGACAGACATGAGAGGCCGAAATCTTGCCAAGGAGGTCACCTCAGACAGGTGTAAGGCCCAGAACATTTTGGATGAAGACACAGTGACAGTGGCAGAAATCAAGGCTGTGCTTCGACGATTAAAAAAAACAGCGCTACAGGGCCAGATGGCATAAGATATGACAACATCAATAGGTGTACCGACAAGCTAGAGAAACTAGCAGACATGTACAACAACAGTATAGGGAGTGCTAGCATCAAGGAGGAGTGGTTACACAGCCAAAGCCTCGCAAAGACCACACAAAAATTCAGGGATATCGAGTAATCACCATGCAGAATACAATAGGCAAGCTGCTGGAAAAGTTAATTGCCAGAAAAATATCAAGCCAGCTAGAGAAGCAAGGTGTTTTCCCACCTACCCTGGGAGGGTACCATCCCAAAAGAGAAACCTGGACCAATGCAGCAGTTTTTTCCCATGATATTTATGAAGGTTTCCACTTGGGAAATGAAACCTTTGCAGCAGCGATTAATCTTGAGGACGTGTACAACAGAGTACCATTGGATTTTCTAATGCTTCAGCTTCTTGAACTCAAGATAAGTCCATTCCTCCTTAGTTGGATCGCTGCAGCCCTCTTCCAACGGAAAGTAGTTATTAGATGTGGCAGTTGAACTTTAAAACCAACAACAATATATCCTGGCCTACCACAGGGATCACCATTATCAACGCCTACACAGTGAGAATCACCAGCGAGCAGATCACTGGACTGGGGAGGACATTGTCATATGCCGACGATGTTTCAGTGTATCGCCAGGGTAAGGAAAGAGATCAGGTTGCTGTGAAACTGCAAACCGAACTCAAACGCATAACTACTTGGTGTGCTGAAGCTGGGGCAATGGTCAACCCAACAAAGGCAACAGTGACATGGTTCTCTTTGAATAATCATATTGTCAACACTCCAACACCAACTGTTAATCTGTGTTCAGAGACTGTGGAAAGAACGTAGGCAATGAATTACCTGGGCTTACGTTTTGATCGAAGCCTTGCTTATAATGAGCACATAGACAAGGTGATAACAAAGGCCAAGTGGGGTTTGGCTGTGATGCGAGTGATGGCAGCAGCAAACTGTGAGCAGCGCCATCTATGCCTCCTATACGAGGGGCTGGTCATGTCTGTTTTTGAGTATGCGATGGCGATCCTGACTCTCAGCCGTAAGCAGATAGAAAGGATGGAAAGGATACAAAACGAAGCTATGCGCATTATTCTTGGATGTACAAGAGATACAGCATGCAGGGCGATGCGCTACCTTCTTGATTTTCCAACCATTGAAGACAGACTACAAATTTGCAGAGCACATGCCTACCTCAGAGTTAACGCAAACACACAACATCCACTGCATAGTGAAATTAGGAAGGTGAAGGGCAGCAGGTTAAAAAGAGGAAGGTCGTGGATGGGTCAAGCCGAAGACATTCTTCAACAGGTGTGTTCACTGGAGGACTTAGAACCTGGCTGAGGAGTGGGTACAAGTGCCAACAGATTTCTGTACGTCCTTTTCAGTTTGCATTCAACTAGACAGAAAATGCAGACAAGAAAATCTGGCTGCTGTGGAGGCGGAAGTACAAGCGTTGATTTTCGAGAATTCGTTAGACGGTGATGCTGTCATTTACACAGATGGGTCGGTCGTCCGACATGTGAGAAGCTCATGGGCCTTCACGGCGCGGGCCAGAGGGAGAATTGTGAAGGAGGACTCTGGTGCTTTTGTTGAGACCACAAGTAGCCTGACTATGGAAGTCATGGCAGTAAGTAAAGCAATAACATGGCTCGAGACACAGACATTCAATAGGGCATGTTTCCTTAGCGACTCAATGAGCATGCTCAAGAGGATAGAGATGGGGTGGATCCGAAGAGAGTGGTTGCTGTCTCTGGAGCGGTCTCGGCTGACAAAGATTAGTTTCATCTTCGTGCCAGGGCATGCGGGAGTACAAGGAAATGAGCAGGCTGACAAGCTCACAGGTAAGGCTAAGGTGGAGGATGGATGCGCCATGGACCAGGCTGACATTCTGAATGCTCTACGAGATGTAAGGCTTGTACGAGAACCAAGTGATGACTGCGAATCTACAACCATGGTCAGACTGCAAGAACAGCAAATCAAAAGAGGGGTGGCCAAACAAGAACACTATGCAGGAAGCCAAAGAAGATTGATAAACCAACACAGAACTGGTGTCGTTAGCCGCTATACGCTGCAGGATCTGCTGAGGAGGGGATCCTAGCACTTATGGACTGAATGGTTCGTTGTGCAATGAGGATGATCTGTTGACTAACTAACTAACTAACTAACTAACTAACTAACTAACTAACTAACTAACTAGAGGACAGAGAAACTGGTGAAGAATGGGTGTCAGTGTCAGAAGAGTGTGTCTTTTTTAATATATGTCAGACTGGACAGAGAATGCAAACAGCAGAACCAGATTGTCATGGAGCACAGGCATCCATTTTTAATAATTCTTCCAAAGGTGATGTAATCATCTATGTGGAGCTGAAGGGTTTTTATGGCCCAGGTCTGAGCAAAAATTGTTAATAAAGACAGTGAAGCTTTTGCAGTGACTATGGACAGTTTAAGATGTAGGTCATGGCAGTAACAAAGACTATAGCATGGCTGGAGACATTAATTTTCACCCATGCATATTTTCTCAAAGGTTCTATGAGTATGCTAAGGAAAATAGAAATGGGCTGAGTGTGATCGCAATGGCTCTCTCAGGAGGTCAACACTGACTAATAACTGTTTCATCTTTGCGCCGGGGCATGCAGGTGTCAGAGGAAATGAACAAGCAGATAGACTTGCAGGATTGGCTGCATACGTAGCAGACAAGTAGTAGATAAGGCTGACATGTTTAAAGATCTCAGGGATGCAGGATGAGTAAATGATTCAAAGGATATATTTGATCCTTTAACTTTGACCAGACTGCAAGAACATCAAATCAAATGAAGTGAAGCTAGATAAGAGTGCAATGTGGGAAATTAAAAAAAGAATAATCAACCAACACAGAACCGGTGTCATCAGTTGCTACATGCTGTATGAGATACTGAGGAGGCAATCAGAACACTTATAGACTAATAGTTTGATGTGCAACGAGAATGATCTGTTGACTAACTAACTAATACCCAGTGCTTTTGTTTCTTCACAATTTGTGAAACATGTTTCTTATTATTTGCGTGTGTGCATGCACGTGTGAGTGCGTGCGTGCGTGCGTGCGAGCGAGTGAGAGAGAGAGAGAGAGAGAGAGAGAGAGAGAGAGAGAGAGAGAGAGAGAGAGAGAGAGAGAGAGAGAGTAATGAAGAGGATAGGAACTTCTCTGAAACGTTGCTTAAAAAATTGGTTTTTTCCTTATGACTAAATTGGCAAGTATTCTCCTGTAATACACATTAAAACCTGGCCAGCATACAAATAAGCAGATGGAACAATAAGACCTTGGATAGCTGATGTCTGTGGGTACAGCTTGCTAGTGCATTTTCCCATGTTTGGTCTTGCAGGATTCAGTTCCATTGCCCAGCTAGTGAGTTGAGTGCTTGGTGTGACATTATGAGTTGTGATTTTTTTTTCTTTTTTCGGAATGCTGTTTGTTTGTGTCTAGGGGGCTATGTTGTGAAGTGCAGATTCAGAAAATGGTGGATAATATTTGCCAATACTCCACGGCTGCCTTATGCAATAAAGCATACATGGGCTACTTATGTTTGTTTGGACCGCTGTCTTCTTTGACAATGAAGTGCATATTTAAGTGATGGATTGCTTGTCAGTGCTCTGGCAATTTCGTCTTGTTGATGCTACTGTTTCCTTCATGAGTTCACACGGAACAATGATGAGCATTTTATGTGGTCTTTCCTGGCATAGGAATGGAGCAATTATGGGGTGACCCGTTGCTATGAAGGTGGAACCGTATGACTACAACTACACATAAATAATGATCTTTCATGATCAAATGAAAAATAAATTAATGCTAAGAGCACATTTATCAGCTTCATGAGTTGCTTCTTGTCCGATTTTTTTACATATAAAGAAATAGCTTATCCGTGTATCCTTATCTCAGTGTATGTATTCTTCTCTTTAGCATTTATTCTAAAACTTACCTGGTACCATTTTCTGCATAAATTATTTTGTCTTCACATTTTTCCAACTAAAAACCTAATTGTAAAAATTTTTTTTTTTTATAATTAGAGAATTTTAAAATGTTATGAAATGAAGATCAGTTCATGTTTAGATAACACAACATTAAAATTTGTTCCTATTTTTGAATTATCACCAGCATTTTATTTACCATACAGCCAACTGATGTTTTGCAATGAATGTTATAGCTGTAAACTGTTAGCCAAAATTACATCATAATAAAAAAGAAATACAAAATATAGTGTACATGACATTTACATGAAAAAAAAACAACAACATTAAAACTAGCCTATATTAAGAGAATATCCTTGCATTTCTTATTTAGATAAATGTTAACAAAAGTTCTAAGGAACAAAATAATATTTAGAAAATTAATTTCTTCAAGATTCAAATACAGAACATATGCAGTAATGTTTGCATGAGATTCAGTGGAGTTTAAATAAAAAATTTGTCAATACCAGGGGGTCTTTTTACTCCTCCTAGAGATGATTGTGCATTTGCACCGTTGATCTCACGCAACAAGTTTTCAAAATCAGGATTGGCCTCAACTTTCTTCTTATCAAAGGAACTGATACACTCTGAAGTAGTGTTCTTCCCTGTAAGTAACAAATGAATCATTGATTATCCGAACCACAAAAGCATCAACTCTATTACCTGAACCATGAAAACATCAATCCAATAATACTCCTTAGTGACAAATCAAACAATACTAGCTATGTTTTAAAGTTGTGTAAAATATGTTTAAGATTCATAACTCAAGAAGAGGCATAATTAAATTTCATAATGGTTTATTGATTAAACAATGAAAATGTGCAGTCTAACAAAACAATGTAAAAGTTGCAGAGCATTTTATAAGTAAAGAATCTATCATTTAAATATATATTTTGAAAGAAGTGACATGTTACATAGTAATTTTAGATTTTAAACTGAAAAGATGCAATATACAAAATAATGTTCTTACTGCATGAAACATAGCACATCTGTTCAACGCCTGTCACTTCAGAAGATGTCAGAAAACACTCAGTCCAATTAATCTTCTGACACACAGAGCCAATGCATTCCTGAAAGAAACATTTACAAAACAATTAGAAATAATGAAAGAGATTAAGTAACAATGTTACTTAACAATGTTACAAGATTAAATCCTGGAAAATTTGATTAACAACTTACTATATGCACAAACAATTAGACAAAATAAATGCAATTTCAAATGACATGATTAACACTCATTAACCCTACCAGCCCTGAACCTAACTGTCCCTATACCTGGGCTGCTGTGCATTAAAGAGAAAAAACCAACATGATATAGAAAAATGTTAGTTACATGCAAACAAGTGGTTAGAATAAGATGCAACTTGGAGACATTGTAGAAAATAGGTCTACCTTTCATCTAGCACCAATATTCCACCTTTGTGTGCCAATCCAGTCTGAATAAACCAAAGTATCGATCACCTGTTGGACTGTGAAAAGCCTAGACCTACTTCGCTTTCTTGCTGAAAATTTTGGTTCATCAGCAGCTCGTTTCATTGTGAATTTTCAGAATTTTTTCATGTTAAACCACACAAAGTCAATTCAAATCTATGGGGGCAGACATTTGCAATGGCTAACCATGAGGATTGAAAACGATTGGTTGGTTATTTTTAGTTTGTGACGCATTTTTTTCACGTACTAGGCAAAGTACCGAAAATTAGGTATAGCAGTATAACGGCAGATTAGGAAATTACCGAAAAATCGGTACAGTGGTCTGGTAGGGTTAAAGTTGTGTGTTTGGTTTTGCTTTCAACACGATACCAAAGTACCATCTCTACGGCAGACTGTGTTGCCAAGCTCTCATTCCCTCTCCCAGTTCAGAAACCAGTTTTATAAATCTGCTTAGAGGGTATATCAGAGCTAATCATCTGATGAAAAAGGCTGTGAAAATAGGCCAAGGCCAAAAGTGTACAAATGTATTCTTAACCTGTCCCAGTAGTCGAGATTTGCTCACTAAAACATGAGATTCTATTGAGCGCTGTACTCATAGTGAACAAATATCTGTTGATTTAATGTACAAGCAATCATGACTCTATTAATTCTTGTGTACTTGTGGTGTCTAGATTTGTATGTATCAATGTCAAAGTGAAATAGTGGTTTGTTATAGAGTTCAAATGTGACTTAATATTTTGTCATCTTCCAAGACTAACGATTTAATGATGTTCCTTCAGTTTTAACTGAATCCTTGCTTCATAATATAAAGACAGCAGATATGCTATAATGTACAAAGCTGAACATGTAGAAGCGAATGTACTCCTATGTTTTCTGAGCAGAACAATTGTCTGTTAATGTGTCAGTTGTGTTGCTTCCAGACTGCCGGTGTCATATGCTAATTTGCTCATACCATGCCAGAAAGTTTATTGACAAGAAGGGAGTGATGCTGTGAATGAACCAGGATACTGGGTATGATAAATTATTTGTTGTGGCAAGTGTGCGCCTGTCTGTTGTATCAGGTAAAATGACCTAACAAGACCTCAAAAATATGTCATGTCCCGTATGAACTGCTGTGTCTTGAATGAACATGCTGGCCAATAAAATTTATTCTGTTGTAGGTTGACTAATGTACTAACTGCAAATCTGTTCTGATGTTCAGGTAAAGTTCAAGCTGTTTTGTTCAGTGTTGAGTATAATCCCTCTGTTATGCCCACAGCACTGGGACATATAGTCACAGCATGTTCTGCTGGAACCAGGAGACCATATAATGATGGCATTGTCATAATGGAAATAATAATTCATGGCACTGTCAGAGTGGGAATAATAAATGATGGCATTGTCATAGTGGGAATAATAAATGATGGCTTTGTCATAGTGGGAATAATCATGTCAGCCAACATATGAGGAAGTGGGTGACCAGGTCTGCCTGGAGAATGGATAGATACTTTAGGACAGGGGTGGGCAAACTACGGCCTGTGGGCCATATGCAACCCAGCAATTGATATTATGCGGCCCTCGGGGGCATTTAGAAATAAAATATTTTACTTCGTTTTTAAGTTATTTTGTTGAATTTTACAGAATTTCATGTACCGTTGTCTCTTGTATGAATTTAACTGTCCGTTTTAGTTCACTTAGAGGTCCATAGAGTTTATCTTCCACTGTCGTCTCTCTAGGCCAGAAGGTTTGCCTAGACATGTTGTAATTTGGGCAGTCTTGGAGTATGTGCTCTGCTGTCTGCGATGCCAATCCACAGGTGCACATGGCTGATTCACCAATCTTAAATCGTGTATACATGTGGTTGCGTAATCTATTGAGTCCTGTTCTGAGGCACAGAATAATGACTTGTTCTGGTCTGTCCATAATGTGGTAGTCGTCTTGAGCAGGTTTTGGTGGCTTTCTGACTGATGTGATAATTCTTTTCTTTTGGTGGTATGTAACAGGCACATCTGGTTGTTATTCTTTTGCTCCTTCCTTAGCCAATCGATCAGCTCTGTCGTTTCCAGGAATTCCACAGTGGGATGGTATCCACTTTATGGTGACCTAATGATGACTGCTAAGTTCAGAAAGTAGTGTCCTTAGTACTGGCAATTCCCCAGGCAGGAGCGCCTTGAGTACTGATTTTGCATGTCAATAGCACCACAGGTTGTGTACCATGGCTGGTATTTAGTAATTTCTCTGTTGCTATCTTGATTGCCTCAGTTTCAGCATCATAGTTATGGCAGTACTTTCCTGTTGGTACTCTGGCCGTAGCCCTAGTATTATTTGGGTATTCTATGGCAAGGCCCCCGGTGCAGATAACATCACAACAGAAATGATTAAAGCTTTAGAAGAATTTGGACTAGAGCAAGTCACCAGACTGCTGAACACATTATATGATACAGGAGATATACCTCCTGAATTATGTAACTCTGTATTTATTGCAATCCCAAAGAAATCAGGAACATTGGAATGTGATCAACATAGAACGATTAGTATAATGAGTCACATCACAAAGATTTTGCTAAGAATTATCATGCAAAGAGTGAGGAAGAAGATACAACCTGAAATAGGAAAGGGTACAGTAAATGCTGTGTATATGCTGCGAACAGTTATTGAACGTGCTATAGAAGTAAACAAGGACATACATCTTTGCTTTATTGACTATACAAAGGCTTTTGATAGAGTTAGACATGTCAACATGGTGGATATGCTTGCAGATCTACAAATTGATGGGAAAGACATTAGACTTATAAAAAACATATATTGGAAACAACAAGCTGCAATAAGGATTGATAATGAAGTGGGACAGTATCAGCCAATTAAGAGAGGTGTTAGGCAGGGATGTGTGATGTCTCCAGATATTTTTTCCCTATACAGTGAAAATATTTTCAGAAATGTAGAGGATATAAATGGAATCAGCATTGGTGGAAGAAACATCAATAACATTAGATATGCAGATGGTACAGTATTAATTGCAGACAATGCGCAGGACCTGCAACAATTAGTAGATGCGGTTGTTGTACACAGTCAGCAACTGGGGGTAGAATTAAATTGTAAAAAGACTCAGGTTATGGTCATCACTAGGAAGAAAGAAGTGCCACAATGTAATATACAAGTAAATGGAAATATTCTTCAACAAGTGAATCGGTACAATTATCTTGGAACAGTCATAACATCTGATGGGAGATGCCTTGAAGAGATTAGAAAAAGAATTGCCATGGCGAAAGTAGCCTTTAGCAAGATGAAAAACATTCTGACCAATAAAAAGATGTCAACTGAAACGAGAAAAAGACTGTGGAGGGGATACATAGAGCCTGTTCTTTTGTATGGATGTGAAACTTGGACAATGAGCAGTCAAGCTGAAAAACATCTGATGGCTGCAGAAATGTGGTTTCTGAGGAAAATGCAAAGAATACCATGGACAGACAGAAAAACCAATGACCAAGTACTACAGGAGACAAATGAACATCGTAAGCTGATTGGAGAGATTAGACGTAGACAGTCAACATTTTTTGGACATGTTATGAGAAGAAATGGATTGGAGAACTTGGTGACAACTGGCAAGATCGAAGGGAACAGACCAAGAGGAAGACTGAGAGGAAAATACCTGGATGGCTTGGCCACATGGCATGGACGGGATAGGAACACTGAGCTGATCCACGACGCTGGTAATCGAGTGAAATGGTGAGTCATGACCGCCCACGCTTTCCGGCATGGCACATGATTGATTGATTGATGTACACCCCTGCTCCTCCATTTCGAACAGCATTTTGTGCTGACCCATCTATGTAGACTTGGATCCAGAGGTCCTGTGGGTATTCATCAAGGAAGCTGAGAGTGGCTGTTCTCGCTATACACAATTCTGTTCTTCCTTGTCAAATATTCCTCTCATGTTTGTCTGGATTTGTAGTGATAGTCTATGTTCATTTTACCATGGAGTTCGCTTTGGAATAGTTTTCAGGGGGAAACCAACTGTGGGCAGATCATGGGTTTCTCTGTTGTGTCGTTTGGCCTGGCGGATTAAACTGCTTCTTTTCAACCGCCCCATAGCTAAGTTTTCAAATTTGTTCTTCATAGGGTGGCCTGGCAAGCTGAGGAACTTTTCTGCTTGTATTAGCGTTTTCGTATCTCTCAGTGATTTGTGTCCTCCCCATCTTCTCAACCTCCACTATAGGGGTTGATCGCATCCCTCCTGTGATGACTCTAAGTGCTTGATTTTGCACCTTGTCCAGCTCTTGCGGTGTGGTTTTTGATGCTGAACACCACACAGTTGACCCGTATTCCAAATGTGGTCGTATGCTCTGTTGATAAACTAACTTTGCTAAGTATTTTCCCACTGGCTCCCCATGTGGTTCCACTTAGTTTTCTCAGGATGGCTATTTTCCTTCTGGCTTTTGCTACTGCTTTGTTGACGTACTTTCTCCATGTCAGCCTGTAATCAAATGTTACTCCAAGGTATGTTGGTTCTTTATCTTCTCTAAGGGGTGTTCCATTTATCTGGATGATTCCTGCCTTTTGTTTTGGAGAGAGGGTAAACAGAGTGGTGCTGCACTTGTCAGTGTTTATGCTGACACACCATTTATTTGCCATTGCAGCAAATGCATCTACAGCTCTTTGTAGTGATCTGGTGGCCACTGATGCATGTTCATTTGTGCTCCATAGAACCAGGTCATCAGCGTACATTGCCGCTTTAATTCCATGCGATAGATTAGCAACAAGATCATTTATGAAGATTAGAAAAAGTGTGGGGGACAAGACTCCGCCCTTGAGTCCATCTATCTGTACTCGGGCTCTTCTATTGTGCCAGTATGCTTTCACCCATTTGTACATTCTTCCATTGACTTTACAGTTTCTCAGTTTCTTCATCACGCCTTCTTTCCAGACTTGTCAAAGGCTTTCTTCAGATCTATCCATGCAGCAAGCACCAGTTTCGCCACACACAATCATTTTTCTTTTGAAGAATGAAGAATGCTCTCTGAAGAATGCCTTAAACCTGAATGGGTTATCCACAGGATTTATAAAGCGCCACTGCCAACAGCCCAAACCAAAACCAGAAGAAACTACAGTCCCTAAACTCAAGGTATTCATCCAGCAAACCTTCCGAGGGGATGACATAATGCAACATCTGCAGGACTGGCTCATCACAGCAGTCAGGCGAACATTCTGTGCTGCAACTCGTTATCAGGTACAGAACCACACCAATCCCCACCCCAGCAGTAAAAGAGCTGTAGCTTTGTATGCCAAATCGAACTGTATTTACCAATTTACATGCAGGTGCGAGGCCATCTACATTGGCAGAACAGAGCGGCAGTTACACAGCAGGGTTTTGGAACACATTCCAAACTGGGTTGACAAGATACTACACACAGACAATGGTAGCCTAGGTAGGCCGACACACCAGAACATTCCTGTTTCATTGGTCGCGAGGCATGTGCTTGAGAGTGATCATGTGATTGAGAGAGACAGTGCCTTCCGTGTGTTGTTCAACACACAAAGTAGTCGCGTGTTAAAAGTTTGCAGAAGCTATAATGATCAACCTATGTAAGCCGGCCTTGTGCAAGCAGAAAGACATGTTAGTTTAAAATTACCGTGGTAGACAATCGACATTACTGTGCGAACATGTGTATATTTCAGCTTGAAGGAGTTATCTAGTTAATTCACTCTATGTTGTGTGATTTCTGCAATATGTACCTGACGAGATGCAGCGAAATATGCCAGGCAATAAATCGTGCAATCTATTGTTTGTGTCTTCATTATTCAATTTTTTTCTTTTAATGGTAGTGTGTACACTGCCTGTGGGCGGTCTCTTGGACATTAGTAATTGATCAGATGAAGGTCTGTATTGCCTGTCTTAAGTTTAAGTGTCTGATAATCAGCCCCTTCCATGTAAACTTCAACTTAATAAGTAGTGATGTTATTTCTTACAAGGGTCAGTATCCCACCCTTTCGCCTGTCCTTTCGGTCAGATTGGTAACACTGGTAGCCTCTGATTTTGAAGGATATATTTTCGTTGTGTTGAGTTTCTTGCAAGCAACATACGTTTACCTTTTCTTGGTCCAAGATGTTTTCTAGTTCTATTTTTTTTTGTGCCGACTCCCACCGCATTCCAGTGCATTAGTTATAGTCTTTGTTTGGTATGGCCAGACGCTCTATTCTCAGGTACCCTGGCTTCACAGGACATCTGAGAAGGACCTCTAGTAGCTGTTGTTGGACCCTTTCGAGGCATAGGACCCGGCACTGCACATGCCTGGGGGGTCCAAAGCAGGGCGAGCACCATAACATTTAGCAGTAGTTGACATATTTCATGGCATGATTGCGTGGCATCCTAATGCGCCTCCTGGCTGGTTGCCTCTGTCTTCAGCACCTTTCCTTTGCTAGAGCAGACTATGGTCTTACTCGAGTTTAGGTGTGTAGGCACGCACACACGTGTCTGCGCATGCATGTATGTGCATACAGATCTAGAGTGTTCTGGTAATTTCTTGGCACCAGTGACTCGCTGCCGTCCCTTTTCCAGTTCTGCCATGAGAAAGCCAGGAGTTGGACTTTTGCTGCATAGGTGATGAATGCACGAGCCATTGCAAAACTCTCACTGTTCTCCAGACAAGCAAGTGAAAACAGATTTTGTCACTTCCCTTTGCTGAAACAAGAAACCATTTCTTGTGAAATGACTGAGAAGTACAAAGCCCAATTAGATGCATTGATAGAAGAATTTGGATGGAGATTCCAAGATTTCAAGAACTTAGAGCCACAGTTCAATATTCTCAGTTCCCCTTTTAGTGCAGAAGCTGATAAAGCAACAGAGGACTTACAAATGGAGCTGCTTGACTTACAAGCAGATCAAGACCTGAAAGAGAAATTCAAGTCAGATGATTTGCTGGATTTCTATGGATCTTTATCACAAGAATCATTTCCCGACTTGAAAAACTTTGCAGCTAAACTTTTATCATTATTTGGATCAACATACATTTGTGAACAAGCATTCTCTTGCTTGAAGATCAACAAATCTAAGAATAGGTCTTTATTGTCAGACTGCAACTTGCATGCTACATGCGAATTTCAACAAGTAAACTTGCTCCAGATTTCAAGAATATTGTCAAAAAGTGCAAGCAGTTACATACATCCCATTAGAAATCAACAATTATAGTGACAATGTAGTCGATTTGTGTCTAAATTAAAGCCATTGATAGATAATAAAGAATATTTGTTATAATAAAAAGTTGTAAAATCTTGTTAACAAATTAGTAAAAGTTTTTGTCCATATTGTCAAGTATAATGTATAAGTAAAATAAAATTGCAATAATTAGTTATTTATACTGCTTAATAACCTATAAATAATTAATAATTCCTTATTGTGATAGGTTGCTGTAAACAAGTGGACATTATATATATATCTTATATATAAAAGAGACTGTCTGTATGTATGTATGTCTGTATGTATTTTATGCGTTCGTGAATGGTCCATCCAATTGAGATGACATTTTCTACACGTCTTCCTCTCATTCCTGCGCTGCCAACTGTCATATTTTAGAGTACAAACAGTTATTTACTTAATATTATTTAATATTTAATTTACATTATAATGTATATATATAGCGAGGGGACATAACTTCTAATAGCATTGCTATATATGTAAAATTGTTGCATATTTCTCAAATAGGTGGACCTTTTCGCTGCAGTTATCTACAGGCATATGCGTTATAATCCTCCTCCCCCTCCCCTCTTCCTAGTTCTTCCTCTTCCTCCCCTTGCTCTCCTCCCCTCCTAATCTCTCCTCCTCCCTTCTCCCCCTCCTCCTCCCTTCTCTCCCTCCTCCTCTCCCTCCACCTCTTTCTCCCTCCTCCCTCTCTCTCCTCCTCCCCCTTGCTCCTCCCTCTTCCTTCTCCTTCTCCCTCCCCCCCCTCCTCCTCCTCCCTCCGACGAATATGAATTAAATGATATGCTCCCCACCAGGGGCTGGGCGAAGCCGGCCGTGTCGTCTTTTTTGGGAACGAGAACGGGAGCAGGGCCCGAATATGAATTAAATGAGACGCTCCATTTACCCAAGTTAATTGTTGTTGGAAGATGTAAAGATCTTTCAAGTGCTCTTTCTAATAATAGACAGACAGACAGTAGATAGTCGGGAACGGGAACGGGAGCTTATATGAATTAAATTAGATGCTCCCCACCAGGGGCTGGGCGAAGCCGGGTCAGACAGACAGACAGACAGATAGTCGGGAACAGGAACTTATATGACTACTTATATGAATTAAATGAGATGCTCCCCACCAGGGTCTGGGCAAAGCCGGGCCGTGTCAGCTAGTATATATATAAAAGAGACTGTCTGTATGTATGTATGTCCTTTATGCATTCGCGAACGGTCCATCCGATTGAGATGAAATTTTCTACACGTCTTCCTCTCATTCCCGTGCTGCCAACTGTCATAGTTTGTTAGTGTAAAAACGGTTATTTACTTAATATTATTTAATATTTCAATTTACATTATCTTATATATAAAAGGCAATCTCCGTCCATCTGTATGTATGTATGTATGTATGTATGTCCTTTATTTGTTCGCGAACGGCCCATCCGATTGAGATGAAATTTTCTACACGTCTTCCTTTCATTCCAGAGCTGCCAACTGTGATATTTATTTAGTGTGAAATCGCCTGCTTACTAAGTATTATTTCATTTTTCATTATAATTTCATATATCTCAGGGACCTAACTCTGTAAAAGTTATTTCAAGGGGCATAACTTTTCTGTATAACTTATAGTCATATTGTGGCATCGTTTTCAAAGATGTATAAACTCTTTGTCCATAGTTATGTACCGGCATATGAGTTATAATAAATAATGATACAATCTGTAAGGCATTTTCAAAGTTTTCATAAAAATAATGCACAATGCATAACATTGCAACTCATCTTTTTTTGCTTAAGAAGTTACTGTAGTCATGCAGGTGATTAGAAAGAGTTTTCATTAAAAATAATGGATGGTGTGTGGAAGGACATTCTTTTAAGTTACTTTTTTTGTTGTATGAATTTAATGAGACGCTACCTGCCAGGAGCTGGGCGAAGCCACGCCGGGTCAGATAGATAGACAGACCCACCTTTTCGCTGCAGTTGTCTACTCCTCCTTTTCCTTCTTCTGCTGATGCTGCTGCCGCCGCTCCATTTACCCAAGTTAATTGTTGGGGGAAGATGTAAAGATCTTTCAAGTGCTCTTTCTAATGCTTTTTGTAAGTTGGTCTTCGTTTATCTAAGATTGTTCTAACTGCAACCAATAAATTATTAGACAGACAGACAGTCGGGAACGGGAGCTTATATGACTACTGATATGAATTAAATGAGATGCTCCCCACCAGGGGCTGGGCGAATGCCGGGCTGGGTCAGACAGACAGACAGACAGATAGTCGGGAACGGGAACGGGAGCTTATGTGACTACTTATGTGAATTAAATGAGATGCTCCACACCGGGGACTGGGCAAAGCCGGGCCAGGTTAGACAGACAGACAGACAGACAGACGGTCCATCCGATTGAGATGAATTTTTCTACACGTCTTCTAATCATTTCCGTGCTGCCAACTGTCATAGTTTTTTTTTGTGTACAAACATATTTTCTTATTATTATTTAATATTTAATTTACATTATAATGTATATTTAGCGAGGGGACATAACTTCTAATAGAATTGCTATAAATGTAAAATTGTTGCATATTTCTCAAATAGGTGGACCTTTTCGCTGCAGTTATCTACAGGCATATGCATTATAATCCTCCTCCCCCTCTTCCTCCTCCTCCTCCCTCTTCCTTTTCCTCCTCCTAATCCCTCCTCCTTCCTCCTCCGCCGCCTCCTCCTCCTCATTCTCCTCCCTCTTCCTCCTCCCACCTCCTCCTCCTCCCTCTTCCTTCTTCTCCCTCCTCCTCCCTCCTCCTCCTCCCTCCGCTGAATATGAATTAAATGATGCTCCCCACCAGGGACTGGGCAAAACCGGGCCGGGTCGTCTTTTTTGGGAACGGGAACGGGAGTAGGGGCCGAATATGAATTAAATAAGACGCTCCATTTACCCAAGTTAATTGTTGGGGGAAGATGTAAAGATCTTTCAAGTGCTCTTTCTAATAATAGACAGACAGACAGTAGATAGTCGGGAACGGGAACGGAAACGGGAATTAAATGAGATGCTCCCCATCAGGGTCTGGGCGAAGCCGGGCCGGGTCAGACAGACAGACAGATAGACAGACAGACAGATAGATAGATAGTCGGGAACGGGAACGGGAGTTTAATGACTACTTATATGAATTAAATGAGATGCTCCCCACCAGGGTCTGGGCGAAGCCGGGCCAGGTCAGCTAGTATATATATATATATATATATATATATATATATATATATATATATATATATATATATATATACGACCCCCCAATAGCTTTACATATGTCAATGTGGCCCAACGCACAAAAAGTTTGCCCACCCCTGGCGTAGGAGGATATTCTTGAGAGAAATATTATGGGGATGGTAGGTTAGTGGAAGGGTAGGTCTATTATTTCATGGTTTCAGAAGAGAGCCTCAACACAACTGATAGACTGGCGGCGGTAAAGAGCTGAAGACAGAACATTCTCAGGACAAGTCTCAGGACAGGAAAGCCGAAGAAACCGAACATTTCATTGGCTTTTTGACGGAAGTCGTTATTATCCTGACAAAGGTGTCAGAGACTAACAGTTGGCAGAAAGGAATAGAACCCTTACATGAGGGAGTTTCTATACAGAACTTTAATGCACTCTGTCTTGCCGCAACTGACAGTTCTTTTTTTATTGGTGAGTATATGCCACCTCTAATTGTGGAAAGGATGTTGTACCGTCTTTGGGATCAAACAGAGACATGAGTAAAATCACAAATCAGATACTGGGTACAGGATGAAACATGTTGCATCCTGGGCATGTTACACCTGGTTTGGTCATGCTTCATCTACAGGTTTCAGGCATTTCTTTGTCAGCAGACAAAGAATGCCCAGATGGAAAATCATGTATACTGTTGAATCACTAATACATAACTGTTATGTATCACAAAGTAAAAAGACTTTGTATGTGACATTGTATGCACATTTCACAACACATATTGTGTGGTATCAAAGAAATTTGTGAATGAAATTGAAAGCACTTTGTCATTGTCATGTACATTGGCAGTGTTTTGCAGGTGGCATCATAGTGTAGATGAGCTATGTCACCACGGTTAAATCAAGAACCAATATCACAGCAATTCAGACATTCCCATACATGCTTCATACTCATGTTCAACAGCCAGCGAAGAGTCCCAATACTAATGGTACCAAATGCAGTCTGACTGTGCCTGTCTGGTCTTTCCTCAAGTAATGAGTGTTGGCCAGATCCTCTGGTCACTCTCTGCAGCACCATTCTCTCTAGGCCCTGATGATTTATTTGTTCTGCCACATTATACATCACCACAGTAAGGAGTATAAAGATGGTTGACTCTATTGTGACATGCATCACAGAGCTGCAGCATTCTACTATCCATTTCCTGGGCAGCAAATTCTACAGAAATTCATCAGCAAATGAAGGAGGGTCCAGTATCGTGAAGCATGCCTGTTACTAATGATGAAATAATTAATTTGTGAACATTGAAATATCATAATTTTTAGATGAGCAAAAAGTCTCACTAAATAAATAAAGTTAACATTGATTACATGAAAACATAAGTATAATTACACTTTTTAGTTTTTAATGCTATTTGAAGGCATCTATGTACTCACCCCACCAACGCATACTTTGCTGTTATGATTGCAAAATGTTTTATTGTCTGCTTTATGGACTGGTTTAGGACACGTTGCATTCAAAGTGGGAACAGGTCAAGGAAATACTATGTACACATGACAATTATTCACTCTTCTTTCACCTACTTCCATAGAAAAATATTTGTGTAATTAAATTTCACACTTGTTATTTAAAATTAATTCTCTAAAAATAAAATTACCAGTGTTGATGAGTTTATTCCTGCTATAAAAAAAAACACTTGTACATATCTGAGAAAAGCATATGTTGTATGTAGTAATCAACTAATATATTATGGTGTGAATGGTATTAAATGAGTACAGGAGAATGTTTGATCATATTCATTGTTTAACATATGATATGTAGGAGTCCTAGGGTTGTAACCTGTCCTACTACTAGGTGTATCCATTGTGGTGGCTAGTAGATTGGCCTCTATATATAGAGGCTAGCTGCAAATATATTTTTTTTAAGTGGCTATGAACCAACTCCTGTGTTGGTCATTGACAGGAAGTGAGTTTGTAGGGCAGATATCTCCATAAAATGTCTTTACAACTCTGTGAAATGGCACATGCAGATAAAGGGCACCACACATAACAAACCCAACCCGTTGCAGGGTTTGTCTTCTTCTTCTTCTTTCGTTCGCTTGAAATTTGCCTGTAACTGCAATGTTGTCTCTTATATGAACTTCATTGTCTTTTTAGTTCACTCTGTGGTCCAAAAAATTTATCTTCCACTGTTGTTTCTCCAGGCCACAAGAAATCATTGTAATCGTCTTAGTGGCCTCAACGGTCCCCATTGATTTCTTGTGTTTACGGGTACAGCATTAGAACCGACCAATCATTTCTCTTCTTTAAATGTTTGTTCTTATATATTCGACAACAGCATTACGGTCCGATGTGTTTGTGTGTTTGTTATTTGACCTATGTTGGTTTAATATAAATTATGAGACCTATGGTGCTATCTCAATGGTTTGATACAAATTCTGTCTGTATTCCTTAGTTGTTAGGTTCATGTGTATGATAGACATGACCAATGAAGACTTTTTTTTGGAGTGTCTAGTTGATCGTGCGTCGAAGTACACTTGTTCCTGCAACGAGGCGCCGTCGTCATTTGGAGGCGACAGGTTCGATTCCGGTCGATAACTATAGCTTTCAAATTTTATGTTGTCTAGTGCATCTTCTAGTCTCTATTTCCTTCTTCTCCTTCTGCGATCGCCAAATAATACTGTGTGTGTTTATTTATATAATTTTCTCCAGGCCAGAAGATTTGCCTATATATGTCTTACTTTGGGCAGTCTTGAAGTATGTAATATGCTGTCTGTGACACCAATCCACATGTACACATGGCTGACTCGCCAATCTTGAATTTTGTATACATGTGGTTGCATAATCTATTATGTCCTGTTCTGAGGCGCAGAATAATGATTTGTTCTGGTCTGTCTATAAGGTGGTAGTCCTTTTGAGCAGGTTTTGGTGGCTTTCTGACAAATTCAATCATTCTTTTCTGTTGGTGGTATGTAACAACGGGTACATCAGGTTGTTCTTCTATTGTTCCTTCCCTAGTCAATCAATCAGCTCTCTCGTTTCTGGGTACTCCACAGTGAGATGGTATCCACTGTATGGTGACTTCATGCTGGCTGCCAAGTTCAGAAAATAGTGTCCGTAAGTACTGGTAATTTCCCAGATAGGAGTGTCTCAAGTACTGATTTTGCGTCTGTCAATAGCACCACAGGCCGGCTCCATGGCCGAGGGGTTAGCAGCTTTCTCCGCTAACCCCGAATACTCTCGTCACGTGACGCGACGAGAATTAGCAGTGGTTCGAATTGCAAAAGTGACTTATGAGAGTATGGAGCCGGTCGCTCAGAAAGTCGTGGCGTGCTGATGAGCGTAATCTAGCCTAGGAATCAACATACAGCTGAAAGATGCTGGTGTTGACCGCAATATCCTGAAACAGGATGGAAACGCAGGAAAAAAAAAAAAAAAAAAAAAAAAAAATAGCACCACAGGCTGTGTACCATGGTTGATATTTAGTAATTTCTCTGTTGCTGTCTTGATTGCCTGGATTGTGCGTCATAGTTATGGCAGTACTTTCCTGTTGGTACTCTGTGTCCATTGTATTATGTGGGTATTCTATGTACACTCCTGCTCCTCCATTTCGAACAGCATTTTGTGCTGACCCATCTGTCTCGTCTGGCCGAGAGGTTAGTGACTTTCTCCGTAATCCCATATATGCTCGTGAGTAATGTGACAATGGCGAGAATCGGTAGCGGTTCTAACAGCGTCGGTAACTTACAGGGTATTGAGCCGGCCGCTCAGAAAGCAATGGCAAACTACTGAGCGTAATCTAGCCAAGAAATAAACAATCAGCTGAAAGATGCTGATATTGACAGCGATGTTCTGTAATGGGTATGCAAAACATCTGTGTAGACACGGATCCAGAGGGCCTGTGAGTATACTTCATCAAGGAAGCTGAGAGTGGCTGTTCTGCGTTGTATACACTGTTCTGTTCTTCTTGTCAAATAATCCTTTCACATTTGTCTGGATTTGTAGCAAAAGTCTATATTACTCTTTCCATGCAGTTTGTTCTGGAATAGTTTTCAGGGTGGTACCATCTGTGGGCAGATTGGTGGTTTTTCTGCAGATTTGTTTGGCCAAGTGGATAAAACTGCTTTTTTTCAACCACCCCATAGCTAGGTTTTTAAATCTGTCCTTCAAATCTGTGGCCTGGCAAGCTGAGGAACTTTTCTGCTTGTATTAGTGTTTTCATATCTCTGTGCTCTCTCAGTGCTTGTGTCCTCCCCATCTTCTCCATCTCCACTATAGGGATTGATCTCATCCCTCCTGTGGTGACTCTAAATGCTTGATATTGCACCTTGTCCAGCTCTTGTAGTGTGGTTTTTTATGCTGAACACCACACAGTTGACCCGTATTCCAGGTGCGGTCATATGCTCTGTTGATTAACTTTGCTAAGTATTTTCTCACTGGCTCCCCGTGTGGTTCCACTTAGTTTTCTCATGATGGCTATTTTCCTTGTAGCTTTTGCTACTGCTTTGTTGATGTGCTTTCTCCATGTCAGCATGTTATCAAATGTTACTCCAAGGTATGTTCTTTATCTTCTCTTAGGGGAATTCCATTTATCTGGATGATGCCTACCTTTTGTTTTGGAGAGAGGGTAAATAGAGTGGTGCTGCACTTGTCTGTGTTTATGCTGTTAGTGGCACCTTGCCATCTTTGCAGACAAAAGTATGTGAATTGGAACTAAAGCTAGAATTCCAAAGCACAATGCCTGGGTATGAAATCGGAGAACATGCGTTGCCCATGCAGCATGATCCCTCTCTCGGCCTAGCCTTGTTATCTCCAGAGGAAAGGATAACCAGTACGTCTGAAACAAGGTAGGCTGCAAATGCTGGCGGCTCAGCATCAAGCCTCCAAGAGCAGGAGGTGGGTAGCGGCCAGACCCTCACATCCGGGGGGTTTGAGGCGGTCAGCCATATCCCTCAGCTGAGCGCCTTATATCAAGTGTCTGGAAAGGCATGAGCGTGTACATCTGTCATCTTAAGTGTCTGGACCTTTAAAGGCGTGCACTACCATCAGATCCCTGCCTGACACTGTCTACAGTGCAGAACCCGCGACCAGCGTGAATCAGCCCGCCGGAGATATTGCCCGTCTATGTTACGAACAAATCTCCCTACTGAATAAGTAAAGAAACGATAAAATGCTGACACACCATCTATTTGCCCATGCAACTAATGCATCTACAACATCCCTTTGAAGCAATCTGGTGACCACTGATGCATGTTCATTTGTACTCCATAGGACTGGGTCATTGCCACTTTAATTCCATGTGGTGTTTAGCAACAAGATCGTTGATGAAGATTAGCTGAGTTGAGTTAAGACCCGACATCACTGCACTCAGGAAATTCCCGACGTGCTCCATCCCCTCGTTCAACAGCCAGCAAAGAGTCATACTACTAATCATTCCCACCACTATCTGATTAAAAGTCCTCCTGGTCTTCCCTCTCAGTTTTGAGAATCTTCCAGAACCCCTGCCGATCTCCCAAAATCTCATTCTTTCCACATATGGTTTCTCCATCTGGTCCCACAAGCGCACGACCACCTCCCCCTTGTCAAAAGGCAATCTACCACCAAGAGGTGCATTCCCTGCGACCCTATCAGCCTGTTCATTACCCCGCACGGCCAGGGCAAAATATCCATACAATTCTCCCAATCTGTGACCTCTGAAGCGACGATAGCCATCGATACGAAACATTCCTTTCTCCACCTTACTAAGCATACTCTTAGAATCCATAATGAATACAATGTGTGTTGCAGTAGTCTCCTCTAGCCAACAGAATGCCACTGTTACTGCCTCCACTTCCATTCTCATGCTGAAGGTTGTGGTCTCATATGCCAGACTTTCCTTTGATACTGTCAGCAGCCCCAAACCATACTCAGTGACAGAAATTATTAACTGCTAAAAGAGCATGTACAGTATCCTTTGCTCTAGCCTGGTTGCTGCCAGAGCCCTCAATGCATTAAGTCCCCTACCAGCCTTCACCACCAAAGCTTCCACATGATCCTTAAAAGACAAAAACCATCACAAAGGTCCCACCATCCCCAAGTACTTCACTTTACTCTCTCGACTAAAAGGACATCCATTTAACATACTACCTTGGACATCTGCCTTGACGGTCCGGTTATTCAGGGAGTACCACACAACCGAAGACTTGTCTGGGTTTATAACGGCCCCTGCGTCCCTGCACCACTCTGCCACCCTATTTACTGCCACCTGTAAGTCTTTCGCCAAACTGGCCCTGACTCTACACCAGCACATCATCAGCAAATGCCAAGATTCTATCCACACCTGGTGTCTCAATAGCTGCGATTTTGCTGGTGTAGACATTAAAGAGCACAGGGGACAAGGCACATCCCTGTGGCAACCCAGGTGTAATAGTACAAGGGTCAGAAGTCCAGGAACCCATGTGCAGTGCAACCTTACGCTCATAAAGGACCGCCGCAACCCATGTAACAAGACAAGGGCAGACCTCCATGTCCAACAGTGTGTATATCAACCAATCATACCTGACTCTATTATATGCATCCTCCAGGGTCAAGATGTACTGCCACTGTCTCTTGTTTATCCTGGAAACCCTCGTAGACATCAAATGCAAAAGTTGCAGCATTGGCCCAGGTGTCCTTCCCAGGCCGATAACTCATGAGCATGTCGCTGGAGCCTGCGTGCTACTATCTTTTCGAGGACTTTGCCATACGTGTTTTGCAGGGTTATGATTCGGTATCCATTAAGTCTGGAGTGATTCTTAACTGGCTTTGGGAGTGGGACCAGGCAGCTATGCAGTCAATCGTGGGGTATTTCCGCCGTATTAATGCTTAGGTTGAAACAAAGAGCCATCCCCTCCAAGTCCTCATCATTTATGTTACTCATATGGGAGTATCTCACCCCATCAGGACCTGGCGATGTGCCTTTAACCCACTTCAGTACCCGTCTAATATCCTCCACCTTAATCTCACAGTCCTCCTTCCTAGTGACCCATGACAAGGCTTCTCTGACGTTATCTCTAATAGCTTTATCTTGCTGATTCGTCTGATTTAAAAATCATGCAAGAAAAGCCTCCCATTTGTCCTCGTCAGTTGTCACAGGTCGGTTGTTATCATCATAAACGGTACCATGTGTACCAGGCATCGCCTGTCTCTTCATCTGCCGGTGCAGCCACCAGAATTTTCCTAGTGTCACATCCCCATCTACTTCATTGATAAACTGTTCCCACTTAATCCTTTTTGCCTCTGCTGCCTGGAGTTTAAAATCCTGCACCTTTACTTTTTTTATATCTTTCAGCCTCCTGCAATTCTGTGTCAAATGAATTGGTTGCTCTCTGCACCATCTGTCAATTCCTTATGGCTGCCCTCTTTTCCCTCCATGAATTCTCCACCTCTCATGTTCACCAGGGTGGTTGGGTGAAAATTCTTCTTATTGGTGTAGATCTTCTCTGTGATCTAAGGCGCCCCAAGAGCGAAGAGTGGTCGTAATCATAAATGAATGCCCTGCGAGCTCTTATAGCCCTAACTGTGCTGGACTTAGGTATCAGCACAGAACAGGGGAGGTGGTCACTTCAATGGTCTCCAAGGACGCTCCATTTTATGTCTGATGCCGCCTCTTGGGATACAAGTGCCAGGTCGATGGCCGTTTCAGGGTCCCCTGGTCTCATTGCTAGCCTATGATGAAGATTAGAAGGGAAAAAAAACAAACTGATGAAGATAAGAAAAAGTGTGGGGGACAGGACTCCACCCTGGGGAACACCGTGATGCAGTAGTACTTTCTTGATCTTGAGTCCGTCTATCTGTACTCAGGCTCTTCTGTTGTGCAAGTATGCTTTCACCCATTTGTACATTCTTCCATTGACTTTATAGAGTTTCTCAGTTTCTTCATCAGACCTTCTTTCCAGACTTTGTCAAAGGCTTTCTTTAGATCTACCCATGCCGCAAGGACTAGTTTCTTCTCTTGGAATACATCCTCAATTTCTTGAGAGAGGTAGGTTGTCTGATCTTCCGTAGAGTAACGAAACGCTGACTAAAGCCAGCCTGCTGCGGCACAAGAATGTTTTCACTTTCAATGTACCACTGCAGTCTATAATTGATGATGCGCTTCATTCTTTGCAGAGACAGCTAGTGAGGCTAATTGGTCTGTAGCTGGAGGTGCTGGAACTGTCTTTCCCTTATTTTAGAAGATGTATTATGATTGCTTCTCTCCGGGCTTGTGGAACACGACCTAAGTTCCAGCAGTTATTGAAGATCTGCAGCAGCTTTGTTTTGGTCATTGTTCCTAGGTTCCTGATCATTTCATTGGAGATACCATCAGCTCCTGGTGACTTTCTCATTTTCAGTTTTGATATTGCTAGTTCCAGTTTGTTGATTGTGATAGGTGCCTCCAGAGTCTCATGTACTATTTCCTTCTGTCTTGAATATCTTGTTGTTTCTCTGGACTAATTTTGGTGTTGATGTTTTTTTCAAATGAGTCTGCAAATTAGTCAGCTGCTTGCTTTCTTGTTAAGATCTTTCCATCCTTAAGTAGTGCAATTTTTGAGTTTCTCCCTGTGCCCTCATCGTTAAGTTGTTTTACTAGTCTCTTAAGTTCAGTGACTCTATTTTCTCCTGCCAGCTTTTTGTCTTGCCTGCAGTTTGACCCTTTGAAATTTGGCTTTTGCATGCTGGTATTTATCGTGGTATTGTTGGCTGTGTTTGGCCTCTGCTTGCTTTCTACTTACTTCCACATCATTATGCAACTGTTCTAGCTCACTACTCCAGTATGGTTTGTATTATTTACGAGCTCCTGTTGGTACTGTTTCTTGTGCTGCCTGTAGTATGCATTTCCCAAACTCTTCAACTACTTTATTAATGTCTTTATCTGTGTTTATATTTCTAACCAGTATGCTGGTGCGATGTTTGTGCATTGCCCAGTCCGCTTTCTTGTAATTCCAAATTGAGAGGGTGCTACTTGTTTGGCACCAAAAACAAATGTGTTGTTGTAGAGTTGTGTTATCAATAAATATGCAGACGAAAAATCATGTGTAACCTATTCTTCACAGTTAATTTGTTATGGTTAATTAACCAGATTAACATGCAGTTTTAAAAAAAAAGAGTTGAGTTGAGTCAAGAACTGACATCACAGAACTCATGACATTCCTATATGTGCTCCGTCCTTCATCTGCAACAGCCAGTGAAGAATACCGATACTAATGGTACCAGTAGCAGTCTGATTATATGTTCATTTGGCCTTTCATCAGAGTTTTGAGTGTCAGCCAGATAATCTGACCATTCCATGCAGCACCATTCTCCACAAGCCATGATGATCTACCCATTCTTCTGCTTTATACGAGTTCTTTCTTAGATTTCATAACAGCTGCTTCCACATCATCCCTGAGTGACAGGCTTCTGTCGAAGGCGATTCCCAAGTACCTCAATTTACTCTCTCTTTTAACATTTCTGCCATTTATTGTAAGACTTGGGATGTCAGCCTTAACAATCCAGTTGTCAAGAGAGCACCATATAGCAGAAGCCTTATCTGCATTAATGATACTATCCATTTCTGTACACCAGTTGATCACTTTGTTTACTGTCTCCTGCAACTCTTGCGCTATTTGCATCCTGTCTCTTCCCTCCTATACACACATGTCAGCATCCTTCCAATCCCTGGTGCATCAATGCTTGCAATCTTGCTTGTGTATAAACTGAATATCACAGACGAGACTGCCGATCCTGGTGGTAATCCTGGGGTAATAATGCATGCCTCAGGGGTCCATGAACCTAGGTGGAGAGCAACCCTATGATAGTGCAGGACAGTACTATCAAATTCACCACCTCCCTGGAAAAGTTAACCCGGTCAACAAATGCCCACAGAAGTAGGATGTGTCGGCCTAACGGCGCAAGAACACAGCTCTGCTGTAAACAGGCACAACACAATAACGTCCGAAAAAACTCTCAGGATGAATGCAGAAAAAGAAGAAGAAGAAATTCACCATCCAGGGACTAATACCCATCTCCATAAGAGTATGCTTAAGAGATCATATCTGATTCTGTTATATACATCCTCAAGATCCAGTGCTTCTGTCATTGTTTCCTGTCTATTCTGGAACCCCTCATAAACATCAAACACAAATGTTGTTGCATTTGACCATGCTTCTTTCCTTGGCCAGTAAATACTCCTGGGAGTAGCTTTTCCCTTTCCAAGAATTCTATACCTTGTCAAATGTATTCTGCAAAGTGATAATCCTATAGCTATTAGGTCTTGATTGGTCCTTACCTGGCTTGGGTAGCTGTGCACCCATTCTTGGGGCACTGATGCTGTGCAAATGTTCTGATTAAAACAAGTAGCCATCTCCTCCAAACCTCCATTGCTCATATCTTTCATATTCTGTCAGGTCCTGGAGCAGCATCCGCTGTTTTCAGTACATACTTTATGTCGCTAGTTGCTCTCTAAAGCCTCCTTGCTGTCTAGATCGTTGTGATATGTCTGTGTTATAAACCTCTTCAGGAAAGCTACTCCTTTCTCATTGTCTGTTGTCATGGGTATGCCGTTATCCTTTTATACAGTTGGCATTGTGGTAGGCTGCTTTTTCTATGTATTTGTCTGTGTAGTTTCCAGAATCTACATTGGCACCTTGCCATCTTGACAGACGATAGTTTGTGCTTTAAAAAGGCATAATAAATTTTACCTATGGCGGTAGCGAATGTGACTGATAAGGCCAATTCGCGCTGTAAATGTCCGTTCACAGGGGGTGCATGTGAACACGTGGTCATTTCCACCATCATGCATCATCTTACGTCTCACATGCTCGGTGTGTGACTTATCTGCAATAATTTTCTCCTGTCTTTATTTCATTTCTGATGTTTGCCCTCCATGCAACATGTTCAGCACCGACTTGCTCCCACTGTGCATTATCAATGCCTGTATCAATCATGTCCTGCTTACACACATCTTTGTATCGTAGTAGAGGCTGACCCTGAGATCTCTTACCCATCTGTAATTCACCAAAAAAGATGTCCTTTGGTATTCTACCATCATCCATCCTCCTAAGATGTCCTATCCATCTAAGTCTACGAAGACTGAGCATGAAATAAACCGTCACACAACCTGGTCTTTCCAATACTTCAGTATTTGTGATTTTGTCTTGCCACTTAATACCAAGAATTCTTCGCACACACCGCATATGAAAGCTGTTTAAACGTTTCTCTTGGTGTGAGTAAGTTGTCCAGGTTTCACTGCCATAAAGAAGAGTACTAAGGACATAGGCTTGATAGACAAGGACTTTTGTTTTGGCTGTAAGCTTCCTGTTCTCCCAGACTCTTTTTCTTAACCTGTTCATTGTTGTTGCTGCCTTACCAATCCGGATGTTGATTTCCTGATCTAGGGATAATTTGCTATTTACCACTGATCCTAGATATGTAAAATGGTCTACCATCTCTAGTTCGGCTGCGTCAATAAAGATTGATGGTACCCCATGTGCACCTTGTGACATAATCTGTGTCTTCTTTTTGCTAATTGTTAAACCAAATTCAGAACAAGCATTGGAGAATGCAGATAGTAGACATTGCAATTCTTCCTCAGAGTGGGTCGTAACTGCAGCATCATCTGCAAAAAAGCAACTCTCTGATCAGTACCCTCCTAATTTTGGTCTTGGCTTTCAATCTCTGAGCATTGTAGAGGCCGCCATCTGAGCGTGAGTGAATGTATATACCACCATCCTGATCACGAAAGGTATATTTCAGTAGAAGTGAAAAGTATATTCCAAAAATGGTGGGGGATAGTACACAATCTTGCTTAACTCCACTCTTGATTTCGAACTCTTCTGAAGTTGCACCATCAAACTTGATTATACCCTTCATGCCTGTGTGGAACAATTCCACAATGGACAGAAGAGTTGGTGGAGAGCAAATTTTCTTTAGTGCCTTGAACAGACCCCCACGACTGACCAAATCAAATGCCTTTGTGAGGTCGATGAAGGTAATAAACAGTGGTGGATTCTGTTCACGGCATTTTTCTTGCATTTGTCGCAATGAGAATATCATATCAATGGTAGACAGGTTCTGTCTAAAGCCACACTGTGATTCGGGGTAGACTTGATCTCCTAGGACTTGAAGTCTGCGCAGAACAATTCTGGCAAATACTTTTTTTTCCCAGAATCTACTCAGTGTCTAATCCCTTTAAAAACAAAGAAATACACACAATGCCCTGAAGTACGAGTCTGGTAAGTGTCACATTATATACTGTAAAAAAAAAATAAAACGCAACATTATTGCAGTTTCAATTGCAAACTTGTTAGTTAGTCTTTCCTCTTGAGCCTAAGTTGGCGCATAAGGCAGAAGTCATGGCTCTCCATGTCTGGCGGTTCGCTGCTACCTGTTGTAGATCCTGGATGTTCACTTGGCCGTTGAATGAGCCTTCTCTGATGATAGTTCTACGCAGGGTCTCTCTTGGTCTTCCCCATTCTTTTCCCTACTGGTGACCATATGAGGGCTTGGTAGGGGAGTCTTGTCTTGTCCATTCTGAGTGCATGGCCAATGTAGTTCCAACGGTGTTTTCTTATAAAATTGGATACAATATCTTGTACCAACATTTTACTGATGATGCCTATTCGCCCACTGCAGTCAGTTCTGGTGATGCCGGTCCGTAAGAACAGGATCTCTTAGGGTCTTCTAGCCCAACGACCAGTCGTGCAGCTGGTTCCTGACCGTTTGATCTGAAATTCGACGAGCTCCTGGCACTGACTGGACTGTGGAGGACGCAGATGCAAATTGATTCCTAAGGTGACACATATGTATGATGCGGTCTTCGGCAGCAGTTGTGATTCTGGGTCTTCCACTGCGCTGCCGGTCTGCCACTGAGCCAGTTTCTTGAAATCGCCTCCAAAGGCGACTAATGGTGCTTCTAACCACATTAAATTCTCTAGCTACTACACTGTGTGTCTGTCCAACCTGTAAACATCCAATGATGATGGGGCGTTGTTCTGTAGTGAGATGAGCCATACTTGCGCAATGAATTTTCAACTGAATTTATTCGAGGAGCGTCAATCTTTTATAGGCTTTCAATAATATGGTCAGAGAATTTTGTGTTCAATAAGTTTCATGGGATTATCATGAACCTGTCACGAGTTATTGTCAAAAATGTTGTTTTAACCTTGACCTCTTTCATAACCTCACGAATAATGAGGTAAGTACAATTCAGGTAATCATGAGAAGTTAATGACCAGATGGACACAGTCAATAGGTTGATTGATGTCCAAGTAGCGAATATCTTTTATTAAAAGTAACACCAAAACTGTTGCATTTCTTTTTTATTAACAGTATATAAACTTGCTGATTAATATTTAATCTGTTTCTTAGTATAGAATGAGTCAACTGTAAAGGCATTTCTATCATATACAAATCTTCACTAGAAGTCCAACAGCATCCATGTGTAAATTGCTCACATTAATATTACCAAAAAGGATATCCAGTACAATTTGAGGCCTCTGAACAATCAGATGCCTGAAGACAAACACCACCATCAACAAAACCACATGCAGAATTGCAGCAGGGGCCCTCAGATGGACTGGGGAAAAAATATGTGCAGTGTTATTAAAATATAAGTAACAAATAATGTTAGCAACAGATATTTTCATTGAAGACTTCAAATCTGGAAATGAGAAGGGGAATCAGGCCAGACTCAATGTCCCATCTGCAGCTAGGACACAATGTGACTCATCATTGCTCTTACTATTAGACTGTTGAACTTAAGACAGGTGGTGAAACCACTCAGGACTGGTGGAAATGGAGAACCACACTGCAGGGGGAATTGTAAAGGCATAGAATGCATGTTGTGACACAGACTCAGTGAAAGCTGGGCCTCAGAACTGAGAAAATAACATGCAACATGTGCAACATGAGCATTTGCAACTAATGAGGATTGATTCCCTGTGAACACTTCAATCCATGATATTCTCTTAACCTTCACCTTTTCGAGCGATGTAAGCCACTCTGTGTGGAAGATATCAGTGTCTATTTTAAGTAGTATGTTTTGCGAGTTTATCATAAAAACAAAATGTCATTCTGTACTAATATTCAGCTATTGGAATGCTGCCATTACAACCTACACCTTCATTTTCATACTCAAAGTCATATCATAGACCAGATTCTCCTTTTAACACAGGGTCTCATAACCTTTGCAATGAAGCTCCACCCATACCATTTACCTTGCACCACAGACTCATCCATGTATATTATCACATAACTTGGGCATGACTTGTCACTTATCAGCTGTTTCAGGGATGTCTCTGTCTCACTCGCTTTCTTTCCTAACACCCTTTGTCCAACGTGCCTATCACTCAATGTAAGGCTGCTATGTTGGGCGACACCAAGGCCCATTCTTTTTCCTGCACTATCTTACCAATTTCATAGAAATGTCCAAATGTCTCTATAGCCGGCACCATCCAAGAACTGCCTCTCTTCAACCTGTGTCCCCTGCTCTCATCCAATGCCTAATACAAAAGGTGCTACTTGTCTGCTGCAATCCCAAGGTACATTTTCGCCTACTAACCTTGTGCCTATCATGTATGAACAACAGAGCACGAATATGTTGCATGTACATACTAGGCACATCCCAAAATAACTCTCATGGCCCCATTTTGTATGTGTTCCAATGAAAGGTTGGAGCAGGTATCCAGCTATACCTACTTTGGCCAAATAATGACAGAAGATGACACATGTGGCAAGGAGAGCATGAAACAAATTGAAATGACAATGTGCGCATTCAACAACATTGAGCATAATTTCTCCAATTCAACAAATTTGCGGGGATGCCATAAGAAAATGAAAGGTCAGTTTACATCCATCTGAGGAACAGTCAACATGTTTGTGCCCTAATTGTAACAGACATTTTTGGGCTCAGATTAGTTTAATAAGCAATCTCTGACCCACTCTAGGACTGACATATTACAATATGGTCTTCACTGAGAACAGTTATCAGTTATCAGTTGGGGTATCTTCATTGCACTCCGGACAGGTCCATAGGTGCTCAGATCCTCCCCCCAGCATAAGCATCAGCGCTCGGTGGCTAATAGTACCATTTCTGTGTTGGTTAAAGATGTACCTCTCGTGTCAGGCTGTGCCAATTCTTACTTCCAAGTCTTTCATCCTGGACAGCGATGTGGATTCACTGACGTCAAAGTCTTCTGTTTTCGACATGTCTTTAAGGACGTTAATAACATAGGCACGATCCATGGGCTGGCCATCTGCAGGGGGTGCAGAGCCAGCCAGTTTATCAGCTCATTCATTTCCTTCGACTCCCGCATGTCCCGGGACAAAGATGAAGGTGACTTTACGGACAACAGACTTCCTCAGTGACTCAGTCCACTGTCTACGTACAGACCTTCCGAATCATGCTCATTGAATCACTTAGTACATACACGTTGGTATAATGCTGTGCTTCTAGCCATAGGAAAGCCTGTGTTAGTGCCATAACCTCCATCGTCATGCTGCTCGTGGGCACCACTGGATTCTTGGACGGTTCGGCCCGCTGAACAAGCTGTAAATGCCCATGTACTTCTCTGCTTCTTTACAACAAATCCATCTGTATAGATGAGCACTTGGGGGTTGTCTGCATGTTCATTGATGAGCGCATTGACCTCTGCATTGACAGTGACAGGATTCTGTTCTCCGCACCGTCTGTCAAATGTGATAATGCAGGAGAAGGTGCACTTAAAAGCTGGAGGCACAGGTACCCATTCCTTGCCGGGGTTGATACTGGTAGGACTGCAGACCTGTCTTATGATATCCTCCGCTCGACCCATCCATGATTTGCCCCTCTTTAGCCTATTGCCCTTTTCTCTGAATATATCTTCATGCAGAGGGTGCTGCTCATCCGCATTTATTTTCAAGTATGCATGAGCTCTCCAGATCTTGATCCTGTGGTTCATTGTCGGGAAGTCAAGTAGGTATCTCATCGCTACACAGCTGGTGTCTCTTGTGCAGCCCAAAATGATGCTCATGGCCTCGTTTTGTACCTTTTCAAGTCTTCCAATCTGTGTAGGGCTAACAGTAAGGATGGCCAGGGCATACTCGATGGGTGAAAGCACCAGTCCTTGGAACAGAAGTCTTTGCTCGATATTGGTAGTCACCATGACTCTCACTGCTGACAAACCTTTTCGAGCTTTCGTTATGACATAATCGACATGATCTGTGAAAGACAGGCTACGATCAAGCCTCATGCCAAGATATGTCATCGACTGGGTTCTACTCAAAATGCTCCCATCCATTCTCACTGCCGGCAGGTCTGTGTTCACAATATGGTTGTTTAGGGAGAACCATGTAACCGATGCCTTTGCAGGGTTGACAATGGCACTGGCATCTGCACACCATGAGGAAATTCGATCTAGTTCGCCCTGCATATCATTGGCAACCGCCTGTCTATCTTGACTCTGTCGGTACACGAGAATGTCATCAGCAAATGACAAAGTCCTACCCCTCCCGTCCAACTGTCGTTCAGTGATCGGCACCGTATACACGTTGAATAGTACTGGTGACAGTGGTGAACACTGCGGCAATCCTGGACATATCGTTGTCGGCTCAGAAGACCAACTCCCACATCTTAGCACCACCTTCCTTTGGAGCAGGCCTGCAGCTATCCATCGTACAAGGTGAGGGGAAACTTTCAGTCTGAGGAGGGCTTGCATCAAGTGCTCGAAGGATACTTTATTGTATGCGTCCTCTAAGTCTATGGCGGCCGCACATGTCTCTTCTCTGACCTGAAATCCGTCGTAAATATATTGAGCAAAGACTGCCACATTCAGCCATGACTCTTTGTTACGTCTGTATCCTCCAAGTGTGGGCGGGAAGCAGCTGAGTTGTTCCAAGTCACAAGCAAGTCTGTGTGCTACAATTTTCTCCAGTAGCTTGCCAGCAGTATTCTGCATCGTAATGATTCTGTAGCCACTTATCTTGGAATGGTCTTTGTTTGGTTTTGGCAGCGGCAGCAAGTAGCTGTGTAGCCATTCCTCTTTGATCTGACCCCTCTGGATACTGGTGTTGAATTCTCTGGCAGTTCTTCCATGTCATCATCTGACATCACCAGTAGGTCACGATATTGGATGCTGTCTAGGCCTGGGGCGGTGGTAGGTGATTTCTTGAGCATCGCACGTATTGTGTCAGCTGTGATTATGTATTCTTCGTCTGTCCCAACCCCATCGCACAACTGAGAGAGTTCACTGAGAACAATGCACAAACAACAAACATTAGCTGCGTGAAGGCACTAGAAAATGATGACGAGGATGATATTGATGATGACTATAATAATGATGATGACTGTGTAGCACAAAGCAGGAAAAAAAAAACCAGATTTATGGCTCGATATTCCCAGATTAGCTTACTTATTATGACATCAACCAAAAAAAAAAAAAAAGAATGCCAGTGAGTATAACTGTACAGTAGTAACAAACTCAGCTCATTAGCTTTGATAGAAGACATTTGCTACATTTAGTGAGCCATGTGAATTACCTGCATTTAGTACTTGGTTTACGCATGCAGTTGTTAGAATTTGAACCGTTACGTCCAAAACAACAAGTATCAGTGCAATCCTCAGCAATTCCACAGTCACATTGCTCTCCATTTTCTACAATGTTGTTCCCACAGAAAGGTTGGTTGGATGCTGCAAAAATGTGTAGGGCCATGAATGAAAACTCAAACTTAGCAAAATGGCAATTATCAGATAGTTAACTATTTTGTTCACTGCGAATAAAGAAGATAAAAAATAACTGTTAAGAACATATTTTTTTTTGGGTGCTCGCTTGTTTCGAACTTAAGTGCAGTCCATACATGCTACTTTTAGTAGCACTGGACTTAATTCTGCGTATGGATTAGCTTTGTCTATTACCTGTGTCCCTCGCCATCAGGCAAACCCAATCCGACTTCAGAGGTACTTGTAATTTACATCCCTAAGTCAAGGACAAGAAGTCAACATTTTAATCCAACTGTCCAGACTACGGGTTGAACCCTCTTACCTCAGTATCAGCACACCAGATGTTTAAGAACGCATATTCTTATCCGATAGTCCATTTTGTGTATCAGGTTTTTTATTTTTTCTCTTTTAAATGACATGAGTTTGCAGTTTTCACACAAACAAGATACACACCTTAAACAACTAAATTTAATCTGATCTTAGCATTTATTATGACTACAGTTTATTACTCTCAATGTACATGTTTCTAAAACAGTGTCTATAGACATTAAAATAAATAGACACTATACAAATGAAAAATAGAAGCTACCAAAAATGAAAAAGCAAATATGCTATTACATTATTAATCACAATTAAAATATAATTAAAAGAAATGCCACCACCATTAAGTCATTTTTAAAATAAATTATGAAATATGAAATATTGAAACGCTCACTACCAAATTGCACAACACATGCAAATATCTTCCATGAAGATTAAAATAGTTCATAATAGTATTTTTGCAGTTTTATACCAGAAGGGAATTGTAGAGTAGGTATTAATAAAGACATTTTGATATCTATTGCCATTTTAAGACTATATATTTATTATAATTACCAACAAAACATGATTTTCTTCTTCCAGAGGGGGCGAGTGTTTCCAATACTTTGGCAATAGAGTCTTTGCTACAGGAGCTAAACTGTCTGTTATTGGGAAGGTTCCCTGGAGTTGCACTGGGAAACATGATGTAGTTGCCACTTGATGCATCTGGCTCACCAGTCCCAAAGGGAGCACATTTATCTGTCGTGTCATGCTACATAATATAACAGAACACATGCTGATTAATGAGAATAAGTAAATAATAAATACAGTGTTGGCAATGAATATGGAATGTGCTGAACTGCAATAAAACTGTACAAATACAATAAATAAATCACAAACAAAAACATAAAATGAAATGTGTCAACTTTAAATGAACAATCACATGACTGAATGGTTGTTGTGGTTAGAAAGTGTCATCAGCAAAAAAAAACAAAAAAAAACACTAAAACAGTTACAATTACAGCTATGGCTCACCATAGGGGATGGACTCCCTATGGTCAGATTTTTGTCCTAAACCTGCGACTGGCCTAGCAAGCCAGCAGGGGATTTTCATACTGCTCGTAGAAAAACTAAGAAGTATAAACAGACTGATCCAAATAAATGATATAGACCCAGCAATGTTAATGAACTGCGAGATAGATCAGCGATTCATAAAATAGGCACAATGAACATCTGTGGTTTGAATAGTAAAGAAGAAAAACTTATAGAAACAATGGAAGAGAGGACAATTTGACTGATGGGAATAGCGGACACCAGAATAAAGGGGAAGGATGCAAGGAGATCCACCAGAGTTACACGTTTGTCTACTCTGGAGTGGAACAGCAAGAAAGGGCAAGACAAGATATGGGAATAGTCATTGAACCATAGCTAGCAAGAGGAATGCTAGAAATAAAATATATATCAGAAAGAATCATAACAGTGAGAATAAAAGAACAAACAATTACAACATATGTACAAATTTATGCACCATGTAATTCAAATAATAATGAGCAAGAATGCGAGGAATTCTACGAAGACATCCATGTCGTGGTAAATAAAATAGATAAGCAGGACAACATCACAGTTATGGGAGACTTTAATGCAAGACTAGGACACAACAGAGCGGGCATAGAAAAACATCTTGGAGCATTTGAAGACCAACATAATGAAAGAAATGATAACGGAAGTAGACTGATAGAGCTATGCAACCAACACGACCTCTATATAACAAACACATTATATAAACACAAAGACTCACAAATATACACCTGGTATAAATGGAACGATCTAGATACTAAAAGCCAAATTGATTTTATATTAACAAGAAATAACAGAAAGAGAAATGTATTAGATGCAAGGGCAGTGCCCAATTTAAGTATAAACACTGACCACAAAGCAGCCGTTGCCACAATAAGAACC
The DNA here is from genome assembly GCA_014155875.1 of Cepaea nemoralis. Lineage (NCBI taxonomy): Eukaryota > Metazoa > Mollusca > Gastropoda > Stylommatophora > Helicidae > Cepaea > Cepaea nemoralis. The sequence continues at coordinate 974,317 of JACEFZ010022299.1, read as the reverse complement.
ACAAGTAGAAGAAAGCAAAGAGCAGGAAAATACATGCCATCTGAATCAGTAAACTTAAAAAACCTCAAAGACGAGGCAGTGAGGGAAAATTATTAGAAAGAACTAACTGAACTCTTTGTAAAATTACCTATAGAAAGAAAGATACTTGAGGAAGAATGGGAGATGTTCAAATCAAGCATTTTAAATACTGCAAAAAAAAAAAATGTGGAACCATGAAAAAATACAAAACACAGATAAAGAAAATAACAAGTTGGTGGAATGCAGAAGTAAAGAAAGCTGTAAAAGACAAAAAGGAAAAATATAAAAAGTGGTCGAAGAGCAAACAGGAATGCGATTACATAGAATATAGAATAGCGAGAAGACACGTGAATAGAATAGTAAAGAGAGAAAAACAAAAAGACTGGAAGGAGTATGGAGAAACCCTAAATGAAAACCACAAGGAGGCAACTAGAAACTTTTACAAAAAGATAAGTGCAATGAGAACCAGAGGAGAACCCTTTGACGCAACTGAAATAATTAACAGCGAAAATGGAGAACCACTAAGTGAACAAAATCAAATCCTAATAAGATGGAAACAGTACTTTGAACAACTTCTCAACATCCCATCAGATGTCACAGGAATTCAAGAAACCAACACAGATGCCACCGAAGAACTAGAACCAGACATACTGAACGAATAAATTATAGAAGCCATCAGATTAGCCCCATTAAACAATTCACCAGGACAAAATGAAATACCAAATGAACTAATTAAAGCAGCAAGAGAAGTAGGAACAGCATGGCTACATAGACTATTCAACCATGTTTGGGTAGAATAACAGACACCACGAGACTGGGGAAACGCCATAATTATCCCAATTTGGAAAAACAAAGGCAGCAAAAGAGACTGCATACAATACAGAGGCATCTCACTGTTGAGTCGTACAGGGAAAATATTTTGCAAAATTCTTGAGAAAAGATTATAAACTACTATAGAACCCCAGCTAAGCAAAACACAACTTGGATTAGGAAAAACAAAGGATGCACAGATGCCATTTTTGCTCTTAGACAACTTAAAGAAACATCAATCAAATTCAATGAAACACTCTACTTAGCTTTTTGTCGACCAAGAAAAGGCATTGATAGAGTAGATAGAAATAAACTGTGGGAAATCTTTAAACAATATGGAGTGAGTACACATCTAACAAACCTATGTAGAAGCTTACACAACAACAGTGAATGCATAGTGAGAACAACTGGAGGATACTCAGAACCCTTCACCATAAGATCTGGAGTATGACAAGGTTGTGTCCTGTCCCCTCTCTTGTTCATAACATATATAGACAACATATGTAAAGAAACCAGCCAAACAGAGACCACAAGAACACTGCATGACGAGAACACAGAAGAAGAGTGGCACCTTGCAGTCTTGACAGACCAAAGTATGTGAGTTGGAATTTGGCCAAAATTCCATCACAATGCCTGGGCAGAGCTTCAGAGAACATGTGGTGCCCAAACGACATGTTCCCTCTCTTGGCCTTGACCTGTCTGATCCAGAGGAATGAGTAACCAATATGTCTGGGACAGGGTAGGCTGCAGACGCTGGCAGCTCAGAATCATACCTCAGAGACCTTGCCTCCACAAGCAGGAGATGAGCGATGGCCAGACCCTAAACCCTTGGAATCTGACTTAGAGGTGTTCAGCCAAATCCCACAGGTAAGGGTCGTATACGTGCCCGGACCACTGGGCGCGTACATTTGTCAATCACAAGTGTCCTGACCTGTGTAAAGCATGTACTACCGTCAGACTCTCCGCCTGACTCATGCGGATCCCGCGACCGCCAGGAAGAGGCCCACCGGAGATATCGCCGGAGATATTGCTCGTCTGTTGCGAGCAAATCTCCCATCCTCCCACTGTTCGGATCTCGCGACCAGCGAGAATAGGCCTGCCGGAGATATTGCTCATCTGTTGCGGGCAAATCTCCACTGGCTTGAATAAATAAAGAAACGATAAAAGTAGTGGTATTTCAATTGTGCTTGCGCTCCCACCTATGCTACACCCTTCTTGTGTCTTCACAAAGTCGGACTAGAGTCAAACTCAACAGGATCTTCTTTCCCCACTGATTCTACCAAGCCCATCCCTATCTACTATCTAGCGAAACCACAGAAGAAGAACCATCTGCAAATCTAACCATTAGAAAACTCCTGTTTGCGGACAACCAAGCACTAATAGCAAAATCAGAAGCTGAATTACAAGACCACCTGAATAGTCTAAACGAAATATGTAGGGAACATAATGTGAAAATCAGCACAAGTAAAACAGAGGTAATGACTATAACTTAGTTAGTTAGTTAGTTAGTTAGTTAGTTAGTTGAGGTTCCAACTTCACGGCAACGGGTCGTCTCCATTATGCTCTGTTCCTGTGTCAGTGAATATCACACAAAATGCTCCCCAATGTCCAATGTGAAAAGTGGAACAGACAGGAGTCTTGGCAATCCAACAGCCCGCACAGGTGCACTGTGCATAATGCCGTCGCCAGAATGCCAACACAAAAGTCATCCACGAAAACCACAGTTCATCGTCGATGGAATCAGCAGTCACCAGAAAGACCTCATTGACCTGGGTTTTCTCACAAGGCTCTGTCGCTATCCGCAGGGCAACCCGCCGAAAGCGTCGCATAAAGCACAAACTCCGTAGCTCCAGCACCGACTTCCAGGAGTCTCCTGAAAAATGCTTTCGTAAACCGAAAAGGCAATTAAGTCAATTCAGCAACAGCCGGTAGCCATTGTGCTGAACATGCAGGTCACTGTACAAACAAAAGCGGACATGTAAAAGCCTTCCACGTGAATATCACAGCTCACAGAGTCATGCCATGCACTCACTCAGTAACAGGGTGATGGAACCATATACTACCAGTTCAACATGAGGAAAATGTCTCATATCAAACCTGGACAATGACAGAAAAAGAGAAAAGAAAAATCACAACAACAGAAATGAGATTCCTGAGAAGAATACTCAATGTATCAAGAAGAGATAAGATCAAAAATGAAGAAATCAGGACTAAATTGGATGTTATAGCTGCACTAGATTTTATTAAAAGGCAGCAAGGCAAATGGTTTGGCCATGCAAGTAGGTTACCAACTAACAGTATACCACAACAAGCAATGACGTAGAGACCAGATGGACGCAGGGACTAACAGAGTCCATGGTAATATCGATACATGAAGCCCATAAGCAGGCACTCTCCCGCTGTTTATACTTCACCCCGACATTGCAAGATACAAGAGTAACAAGATCAGATGAGAGATTGACAAAACTACATAAAATGGTACTTGGCTTGAAAACATGGACCCTTGTATCTTTCTCCTCAGAACAAACAAATCAGTATGTGTAGTCCTATTCGTCCATAAACAGAAATAAATCTGTGTGCTATGAAATAAAAATGTCAGATGACTATAGGTGATGCAGTCAAGAGCTAAAAGGCAAGAGGATCAACTTCACTGACCAGATTTTATCCCGTATAGCTCAGTCTTTCTAACCACCTGCCGAAAGTGTTGTACTGAGCACAAACTCTGAATACTATGCACAGCAAAGATAATGTAAGGGAAAATTATTAAAAACTGGGGTGGAGGCGTGGTGGTGGTAAGGAAGAAAGGTTTCCATACAGAAATGAAAATAACTGCAGTGGAATTAGAAGATGCTACAACAGCGTTCAATACAACATGATCATGAAATTGCTGCTGGACATGCACACTGAGCCAAACTGGGTCAGACCAACTGCAACAGCGCCATTTGAAAGAATGGTGTCATTGCAAAGTAGTGCATGGATCTCAAAACCCTAATGTGTTTTAATGCATCAATAGAAAGCTGGAGAGGGACTTACTGCATTGAGGGTGATGGTAGCAACTGGGGTAGAGCAGGGGATGCTATACATGCTCTTTCAGCAGTTAATAATTTCAGTTATTGAGTATGGTTTGGGGCTGCTGTATCAAAATATCAAAGAGCCAGCTTGAAAGGATGGAGCGCATATATAATGCGGCCATGCAGGTGATCTTGGGGTGCACAAAGGACACACCAATTATATGCATAAGGTATATTCTTGCACTGCTAACAATTGCATACAGGTCCTTCAAGCCAAATGGTACCTGATAGTCGCTACCAGAAGACATGTTGGACTGGCACAAGATAATCACTGGGTCGTGAGTGCACAGAATGGGCAGCAGGCCGCACAGAGCTTGAGGTGCAACAACTGATCCAGGGCAACACACATCAAGGTGACAAAGTGATCTATGCCAATGGGTCAATGGTGAGAAACAGATGCAATGGCTGGAGTTTCAATGTGAAGGCTAATGGATGATGCTTGAAAAAAGAGAGTCTGGCACATGAGACTATGACTTCCAGCATGAGATTGGAGATGGAAGCAGTAACAGCAGCCTTCTGATGGTTGGAGTCCACTGCAACACACACTGTATTCATTGCGAATGTATACCAGAAGTCAACATTTAAATTCAACTTGTAGACAGTGAATTAAAAGGGTCTCCACTTGAATAACAGGAAGATATAGATAAACATGATATAAAAAGAAACAGATGCATCACAGAGATAAAGAATAGAACAGGTGAAGATGCTGAAAATGCTTACAGGTCTACAAATTGATGGGAAAGACCATAGACTTGTAAAAAAGCCATACTGGAAACAACAAGCTGCCATAAGTATTGATAATGAAGTAGGTCAATATTAGTCTATTAAAAGAGGTGTGTGACAGGGATGTGTAATATCTCCAGATCTTATTTTCCTATACATCTCATCTCATCTCATCTCATCATGTTCCTCTTGTACCTTGCGGTGTCGAGGTGAAGTATAAACTTCGTGAGAGTGCCCGGTTATGGGCTTCGTATATCGACATTCCCATGGATTCTGTTATTCCCTCAGTCCAACGTTTACGTGGTCGGCCTCTTCCTCTGTTTCCATCTGGTCTGTACATCATTGCTTGTTGTGGCATGCTGTTGACTGGTAGCCTACTTGCATGGCCAAACCATTTGACTTGCTGCTTTCTAATAAAATCTAGAGCAGCTTTAACCCCTACTTTAGTCCTGATTTCTTCATTTCTGATCTTATCTCTTCTTGATACGTTGAGTATTCTTCTCAGAAACCTCATTTCTGTTGTTGTGATTTTTCTTTTCTCTTTTTCTGTCATTGTCCAGGTTTGGCATTGGTAGCAGAGAGTTGGTAGGAAGATTGTGTTGTAAAGTGCTTTCTTAGTAGTTATTGATACATGTTTGTTCTTTAGTATTGGTGCCATTTGTCCAATGAGTTGATTTGCCTTATTGCACCTATTTTCGATCTCGTCTTCTGATCTGCCATTTGATGATATTATACTTCCTAGGTACTTGAAGCTCTTTACTTGTTTCAAGGGATGTTCGTTTAGGTGAATTGTTGCTGTTTGTTCTTCTTTAGTTATAGTCATTACCTCTGTTTTGCTTGTGCTAATTTTCATGTTATGTTCCCTACACATTTCGTTTAGACTATTCATGTGGTCTTGTAATTCAGCTTCTGATTTTGCTATTAGTGCTTGGTCGTCCGCAAACAGGAGTTCTCTAATGGTTAGATTTGCAGATGGTTCTTCTTCTGTGTTCTCGTCATGCGGTATTCTTGCTGTCTCTGCTTGGCTGGTTTCTTTACATATGTTGTCTATATATGTTATGAACAAGAGAGGGGACAGGACACAACCTTGTCGTACTCCAGATCTTATGGTGAAGGGTTCTGAGTGTTCTCCAGTTGCTCTCACTATGCATTCACTGTTGTTGTATAAACTTCTGCATAGGTTTGTTAGATGTGTACTCACTCCATATTGTTTAAGGATTTCCCACAGCTTGTTTCTATCTACCCTATCAAATGCCTTTTCTTGGTCGACAAAGGCTAAGTAGAGTGTTTCATTGAATTCAATTGATTTTTCTATAAGTTGTCTAAGAGCAAAAATGGCGTCTGTGCATCCTTTGTTTTTCCTAAATCCAAGCTGCGTTTCGCTTAGCTGGGGTTCTAAAGTAGTTCGTAATCTTTTTTCAAGAATTTTGCAAAATATTTTCCCAGTATGACTCAACAGTGAAATGCCTCTGTATTGTGTGCAATCTCTTTTGCTGCCTTTGTTTTTCCAAATTGGGATAATTATGGCATTTCCCCAGTCTCGTGGTGTCTGTTGTTCTACCCAAACATGGTTGAATAGTCTATGTAGCCAAGCTGTTCCTACTTCCCTTGCTGCTTTAATTAGTTCATTTGGTATTTCATCCTGTCCTGGTGATTTGTTTAATGGGGCTAATCTGATGGCTTCTATAATTTCTTCTTTTAGTATGTCTGGTTCTAGTTCCTCGGTGACATCTGTGTAGGTCTCTTGAATTCCTGTGACATCTGATGGGATGTTGAGAAGTTGTTCGAAATACTGCTTCCATCTTATTAGGATCTGTTTTTGTTCACTTATTGGTTCTCCATTTTCGCTGTTAATTATTTCAGTTGGGTCAAAGGGTTCTCCTCTGGTTCGCATTGCACTTATCTTTTTGTAGAAGTTTCTGGTTGCCTCCTTGTAGTTCGTTTATACTTCTTGGTTTTTCTACGAGCAGTATATATTTTCCTATACAGTGAAAGTATTTTCAGAAATGTACAAGATATGAAAGGAATCATCACTGGAGGAAGAAACATCAATAACATTAGATTTGCGGATGATACAGTATTAATTGCAGACAATGAACAGGATCTGTAACTTTAGTAGATACGGTTATTGTGCACAGTGAACAGTTAGGGTTAGAATTAAATTGTAAAAAGACACAGATTATGGTCGTTTCTAAGAACAAAGAGATACCACAGTGTAATTATAAGGATAAATGGGAATATTCTTAAACAAATGAATAGGTATCTCAAAACAGTCATAACATCTGATGAGAGGTGCCTTGAAGAGATTATAACAAGAATTGTTACGTCAAAGGTAGCCTTTTGCAAAATGGAAAACATAATGACCAATAAAAAGATGTCAAATCCCGAAACCAAATAAATCAAAAAGATGTCATTTGCAACGAGAAAAAGAGTGTTGAAATGCTACAAAGAACCTGCACTTTTGTTAGTATGTGAAATGTGGACAATGAGCAGAATATTTAAAAATACCATAGACAGACAGAAAAACCAATGAACAAATCCTACAAGAGGCAAATGAAAGCCACAAAATGATTAGAGAAATTAGACGTAGACAGTCACATTTTTTTTTTGGGGGGGGGGGGGGGCAAATTATGAGAAGAATTTGCATTAGAGAGCTTGGTGACAACTGGCAAGATTGCAATATGAAATCAAACAATTAGGTATATTAAGCGAAAAGAAGAAGAGATACTAAACACAGGCACAGTGGACATACCTTACAAAGGACTCCATAAGCAAAGTGTTTGCATTTCATAGTGTTATATCCTGCTGCAGCCGCTGCTTCTTTTTGTTTGTTCGATGGCAAGATTGCAAGAAAAGAAAAGGGAAAGGCAGAGCAGTAAATATCTAGATGGCTTGACCACTTGTAGAAAGTGAATAAAATGGGCCTCAGCTTGAATAATAATAGGAAGACATAGGTAAACATGATATAAAAAGAAACAGATGCATCACAAAGATAAAGAATAGAATAGGACAGCAAAAACAGCGCTGTGAATCTTGGACAATTAGCAAACAAGAAAATAGTTCCTAGAAGCATCAGAGGTGTAGTTTTGTAGAAGAATGTTGAAATTCATTGAATAGTCAAAATAAGTCATCAAAAAGTTTTGAGGGAGGCTAAGACACAAAGTCAACTATACCTAGCCACTCCTAGTCAGGTTCACCAAATTTATTCGGAGATTTTTTTGCGGTGACTTTTGGTTACTTGTTTTTGTGTCATCTACATGAGGACATTATGCGTACCCATGACGCTCAATTCCCCAATTATTTCAAGATCACATTAAAACAGACACAGACTAATTGATATAATTTTTCCCTTCATGCTTTGCATTCTGTACTTCTTATGTTTCTGGTATCCTTGTTATACCGGAGAACCAGGTGGCTATTCTAATTGGTAAGTAAACCCTTAAATACTGTTTTACTGTTCTACTGTGTTTTAAATAAAATTCAGGTAGTTAATAAACCAATATTGTATGAAGTCTCAGTATTTCATGCAACAAAATTAATATTTTATCTCTCAACTTTGATCATTTTCTTCTTAAAAACACACAAAACACATACACAAAGGTGACATGAAAATGCTTATGGCTGTTAGTAATACTAAACTTCTCTCCTTTTCCTAATTTCTACCTTTAATTATTGCTTATTTTTTAAAAAAAAAACATTAATGAATTTTGTTATTAGGTACTTAATTTGGTAATTGTATTTTTCCATGTATCCTGGCTGATTGCTTTATTGAGATGTTCCATATAGTAATTGCATTTTTAAGAGCATGCATCTTTCCTATTGCAATATATGCCTGTGAGACCTAGACACTTACTAAACAAACTGAACAGCGCATAAATGCCTTTCAATATAAATGTTATAGACAAGTTCTAAGAATATCTTGGGTAAAGAAAAGAACAAATGCATCCATACTTCAAGAGCTGAATATTGAAGAAAGTTGGCTATTAAAGACGATAAAACAAAGAAAATTGAAATATTTTAGTCACTTGAAACGTCACGAAAGTTATGAGAGAACAATAATGGAGGGGTATATGCCTGGGAAGAGAGGAAGGCCAAAGAGAAGATGGGTGCAGGATGTGGCGGATGATCTCCAAATGGGGTATAGGATGCAGGACATCTTGCTTATGATTGAGAGGTTTTCCGGAAGGTTGTTATGGGAGCGAGGTTCTGCAAAGGACATGCTACTCAATGAATGAATTGCATTTTTAGAGTATGAAATGATACAACGTACCTGGGAACCAAAATTGTGTCCAACCTCATGAGCAAATGTTAACTGAGACACACGAGGTGGCACTTCCTGTTTGAAATTTATCAGTGTAACAATGCCAGTATTCAAGCTTCTCTGAGCAATCTTGTTGTCAGTATCCCTCACAGCACCATATTGTCCACATATACCAGCATTTGGAGCTGTAATTTAAACAAACAGAACAATAACTACTTTTACCACTCATAGCTTAAGGTGTATAATATTTTAATAAATTAAGAAAGGATTGTATGAGAAATATTTTTACATACAACAGGGACAGAAAACATAGTAAAACAGAAACTGAAAGATGAAGAAGGCTTATGCTGCAGAAATTCTAGATCAGTGGTTCTCAACCAGTGGGGAATCCCCCCCTGGGGGGAATTTTAGGGTTTCCAGGGGGGGGAATGAAGACCATTTCAAGATCGCGTTAATACAAGAACCGATTACTTGATATTGTTTTCCCCTTCATACTTTACAGTTATGTACGTCTCATCCTTCTAAAATTCATTTTATAAAGTAAGCAGACCCACAAATCATGTTTTATGTAGTAAGTAGACCCACAAATCATGTTTTATGTGGATGTCTAGACTTGTTTTAGTATATGCTATTAAATTTACCTTCCATTTTTACGTATACTGTATAGGGGTGGGGGAATTTTTAGATAGGAAATATGAAAAAGGGGGGGGGGGGAAATGACGTTCTGAAAATATGGTGAAGGGGGGCACGGGCCAAATTTTTGATAGGAAGGGGGGAAATGACTTCTGAAAATATGGTGAAGGGGGGCACGGGCCAAAAAAGGTTGAGAACCACTGTTCTAGATGCAATACCAAGAGGGCATCAATGAAGAAGATGAAAAGACTGTAGAACTAAATCTAAAAATGTCATGGACATCATTCGGCATACAATTAAACAGACCCAGATTATGCTTGCAACAAAAAAACCTTCAAGCTCAGAAAATTGAAGAAGACATTATCATCATCACATGGCCAGCCAAATGGCACACACATCCTTCTCTCCAGTCTGGATTCTCTAGGTGTCTCCAGTCTAGATTCTGCTAAATAATTTGTGCAGCAATTCAGTTAACGTGTTCACTTTAGTTTTAAGAACCTCTGCTAGGATGCCATCTTAACCAGCAGCTTTCCCATCCTTCAGAAGTTTTGATAGCTGTACTAATCTCTTCTGTAGATGATTTTTCAGTTCGTATCCGGCTTCACTTCTGCAAGCTGGATATCTGGAGGATTTTCAAGGACTAATATATTTAGAAGTTCCTCAGTGTTCAGCACATCTGTTCATTTGATGTTTAATATTAGTGAGAGGTGTGATGCACTCCCCCCAAAAGAGGAAAGAAGAAGAAGATGAATACTGTGGTGCAGCATTCCCCACTAACACAGCAAGTACAGTTAGAGTGGGTGTGCGTGCACATGCTTGCACACACTAAATAGCTTTATTATTTTGTGTTATTTGTCTGGTAATATCAGTATGTAATGATTTTGCTTTTCCATGAAACCTGCATTATGCTTTTCATCTTTAAACAGTATTAGTGACCCTAGGGGCTCTAGGCAGAACTGAAATAATATATCTGGAAGTGAGGAGAGAGGACCAGAACCTTCATTAGAGGAAGTATGCAACAGCAACACAAAGTCTAAAGAATGGGAAGTCAGCAATCGGTGATGATACACCTAGAGAACTAATTCAAACATGAGAAGATGCCAGAGTCTGTATCTGTTATGCACTATGCGTGAAGATCTGCTGGAATAGTGCTGTTTGACACAAAACATGGACATTTTTACATCCCTCATATACTCACCATGCTTCACAGTGTGTAAATGTATCCCCTTGTTTACTTACTTTTACCGCTAAAACCTAATTGCTAATCTTTTTTTTTTTAGTTGGGTAAAAAAGAAAAAAAGATCATTTGGCTAAAAAGGCTGCTTTCTGCTCCCTTAAGTATATGCTTCACTATAATCCTTCCAACCTTGGCCATCTATCACCTTCCTAACCTCCCATTGTTTAAGTAGGGTCATCTATATATATATTACATATATACACATTATGTGGTGATACTATCACTATCTATGCAGACTGTATTTACACATTGTGTTGTATACTGTCAACAGCATACCACAACAAGCAATGATGTACAGACCAGATGGAAACAGAGGAAGAGGCCGACCACGTAAACGTTGGATGGAGGGAATAGCAGAGTCCATGGGAATATCAATACATGAAGCCCATAATCAGGCACTCTCACGATGTTTATACTTCACCTCGACACTGCAAGGTACAAGAGGAACATGAGATGAGATGAAATGAGTTGTATACTGTGTGTTATTTGTGTTGATGTATCTTGCTAGGTTTTTCTATTTTATCTGTCTGTGCTAAATATTAACTGAGGAATTGTCATTTCTTTTCTTCTTCTATTCAGAGAATTTTCCAAGTAGTTGAGAATATTGGGGATAGAATGGTGTGTACTCTTCATATTCCTTTTCCAATGAAATTTCAGGAGATATGAATGACTGCTTTTTTACCCATATAGATTACAAATGACACCCCTTTACATTCCTTAGCCATGCTCTTATAGTAAGTAGCTTTTCTTATTTCTTCCAATTTAACCTGCAAGCACATTCTTATTTCCTGGCCATATATTCCATCATTATTGCTGTATCTGTGATGTTTCCTGATTAACCATCCATGCTTGCTCTACAATCTCCACCCACCAGAGTGGTTGAAAAATAGGTGACCTTGTTGACTTTTCAACTAATTCCAGCGACTTTCATCTAGCACGCTGAGGGATTATTACCAGTGTGTTAATACCATACCTACAACCTGCTCACCTCAACAACAAAAGACCAGTATATGATATTCTGAATAATAATGAAGGACTATCAATTATGAGGACGGAGGTTCAGAACGCTCTTAACCATCTGAAACCTGGCAAGACTCCAGGTCCATACAAAATCACAACAGAAATTATCAATGCCTTAGAAGAATATGGAATACATCAAGTTACCAGACTGCTTAACACAATATATCATACTGGAGATATACCTCCTGAATTATGTAAATCTATATTTATAGCAATCCAAAAGAAATCAGGAACCTTGGAATGTGATCAACATCGAACAATTAGCATAATAAGCCACATCACGAAGATTTTGCTAAGAATCATCATGCAAAGAGTAAGGAAGAAAATACAACTTGAAATAGGAGAACAATGTGCGTTCATAGAAAGCAGGGGAACAGTACTTGCTAAGAACATTAAGCGTTCGACAGAGGTAAACAAAGACCTGCATCTTTTCTTCATTGACTACATAAAGGCTTTTGATCAAGTAAGACATGTCAACATGATGAAGATGCTTACAGATCTACAAATTTTAGATCTACAGAAATTTACAGATCTACTTGCTAAGAACATTAAGCGTTCGACAGAGGTAAACAAAGACCTGCATCTTTTCTTCATTGACTACATAAAGGCTTTTGATCAAGTAAGACATGTCAACATGATGAAGATGCTTACAGATCTACAAATTGATGGGAAAAAATTATATATACTGGAAACAAGCTGCCATAAGGATTGATAATGAAGAAGGTCAATTTCAGCCTATTAAGAGAGGTGTGCGACAGAGATGTGTAATATCTCCAGATCTGTTTTTCCTATACAGTGACAATATTTTTAGATATTTAGAAGATATGAGAGTAATCATCATTGGCAGACATAACATTAGATATGCGGATGAAACAGTATTAACTGCAGACAATAACAGGATCTGTAACATTTGGTAGATACGGTTTTTGTGCACAGTGAACAACTAGGGCTAGAATTAAATTGTAAGAAGACAGAGATTATTGTCGTCTCTAAGAAGAAAGAAATACCACAGTGTAATAAGGATAAATGGGAATATTCTTAAACAAGTGAATAGGTAAAACTATCTCGAAACAGTCATAACATCTGATAGGAGGTGCCTTGGTGAGATTATAACAAGAATCGTAATATCAAAGGTAGCCTTTTACAAAATGAAAACATATTTACTAATAAAAAGATGTAAATTGCAATGAGAAAAAGAGTGTTGAAGTGCGACACAGAACCTGTACTTTTGTATGGATGTGAAGCGTGGAAGAAGAGCAGAAAAGCTGAAAAACATCAAATGGCAGTGGAAATGTGGTTTTTGAGGAAAATCCAAAGAATACCATAGACAGTAAAACAATGAACAAGTGCTACAAGAGGCAAATGAAAGCCACAAACTGATTAGAGAAATTAGACATCAACAGTTATATTTTTTTGGGCTTGTTATGAGAAGAAATAAATTAGAGAATTTGGTGACAACAGGCAAGATTGAGAGGAACAAAAAAGGGGAAGGTGGTGAAGTAAATATCTGGATGGCTTGACCACATGGCATAGTCGAGACAAGAACACAGAGCTGATCCATGTCTCTGGTGATTGTGTAAGATGGCGAAACATGACCACCCATGTTTACCGGCATGGCACATGATGAATGAATGAACAGCCTGCTATAGGAAACCTGAAGGCACAATTATATTTACATGATCTGGCAGTCTGTCTTCTTGTTATTGATACACCACACGGGAGGTGATTGCTGTTTTGTTTAGTCAATAAGGCAAATTTTGTTCAAGGGGAATAATCACTAGAGATAAGGGCTAAGTGCTTAGTACTTAGTGGGTACTTAGTTGATGTGATCATCACCTGCTAAGTGAGAGAAGGACTGGCCACCTATTCCTTCGTGCATTCAGGCCCACCAAATTTGATGGCCCTAGCATATCACAAACCCATTGGAAAATGCTTTGGGAGAAATTACACGTATTAATGCGTAATTCCCCTCCATGGCATTACCCTCACACTCTTTTGAGAGTCAATGAATACTGCCAGCTATCAGGCATCATTTATCAGACACATATCACAATTCTCCCAAGAAGTCACACATGTTAACATTTACAAGACCATCCACATAAACACTCTCTGTATAGAATGTATGGTCACTGAGATATATTATCACTGACATCAGGACATGATGGTATTTGTTAGTAAGTGTTCAAATTTTAAAAAATACAAACTTCCAAGTTTAGATATAGCAAGTAATGATTTAAAAAAAACAGTTTATATCCTATTTTCATTTACAATTCTTAGACTGATGACAAGAGTGGGAAACCTCTTGACACATAGCTATATTTAATTGTTCTTTAGGTGACTGGATAGGTCACAATCTTCTATACTTGCATATCCTAACCATGTTAATTTCAGGTTAGGTATGGATGACTGATAAACAATAGGATAACTAGGATAACAGGATATGAGGACTGTGACAGACATCATGACCTTACATTTTAAAAAGGCTCTAGAAGTCTAAATTTTTGCCAGCCATGAGCCATATTATTCTTAAAAACCAACTTTTAAAAAAAATTAAAAACTTTTAGTGCATCCCTTAATTCAAAAGATAAAAAACACCTTTCAATCATCATCATGTATCCTGCCAATGGAATGGGCACTGATGTCCCTCCACAGGTCTCAGTCACTGGTACAATGAATCAACTTGCATTACTAAATATAATGAATAGAGATGAGAAACAGATAACTGTGATACTACTAGATATACTAATACTTACACTGTGCTGTGGCCACCCATGCCAAACCAAGAGTACCACCCACAAAATCACGATATGTGAATGTATGCACAAGGCAAAATTGATCAAAATTCTCTTGAGCAGTCAGATCAAGAAAATTGCTGACATCTAAATTGTCTTCGCAAAATCCGCTCTTTGTGCAGGTAACTATTATCTAAAATTGAACAAAGAATATACAATTTATATGAAATATAAAGTAGCTGGAATTACAAGCAACAGTTTGCATGTTTTTCACTTAAAATGCTGACTGTGAAGATAACAAACTAGCATTCATTTGTGATGTTGATTTGTTATTGGTATCTCTCTATTCCATGACAGCATGCTATAGCAATTGGGAAAGGGAGAAGGAGAGAAAGACAAGACGTGTCAAGAGGAGATCAAGAAGAAAGACTGATAGACTAACATTAAAGTTCCATTGTTACAGTTTATGGAACTGTTAAAACACAAATCAGTCAGCACATATACTACAGAAAATTATACATAATTTCAACACCCTCATGATTAAACAAGAATGCAACCGCTATTAAATATGGCATCTTGGTACACTAACCCTTGTAGACCAAACACATGGAGATGACATGACAGGAATAAAAGAAATTGATGGTGTCTGCCTCGAGTGCTGGAGGCACTCAACCCCCGGTGAGGGCCGGGATTTTTTCACACGGACTTCTGGTAACCTGGTCTCTGGGTAGTGAGAATGGATGCCCATATGTATTGTTGCACATGTAAAAAATCCCTTGGCAGTTGGAAATCAGAAAAGAGTAGCCTAACGGTGCTGCCCGGGCAAACTTTTGAGTTTAAAATCTACCTAAAGTATTTCAGGATCCTCGCCGGTGCTACAGAGTTCGTGCACTGAGCTGAGATTCTCTGGACTCAGGCTGGAGTTAGGAGTAGAACGGAGCACTTATGGGTTACACCCGTGTGCCGTGATGTTGATCCGTCAACTAAACTAAACTAAACGAAATTGTGGACACGAAGGAATACAAAGACAAAAGTGCTAGAACGAAAGAAATCACCTAAGGTTAGTGTTGAGTCTGCTAAGATAGTTGTTTGCAAATGTCGTAGGACAGATGCTAATAGTAGCTGTGAGTCAAAAATGGCTTTGACTTAGCTGGGAGGGGACAAAAGTAGGAGTTGAATTAAATGTAGATAAGAGATGATAGAACCATCTTAAAGAACTGACACATATGTGATTGTTCTGTTGCAAAATTCTAGGATATTGGGCAAAGTATTAAATTATGAACTTTTAGAGAGAAAAAGAGTAGAGGGAGGAGTAGGAGGGAGGGAGGGAGGAAGAAAGAGAGAGAGAGAGAGAGAGAGAGAGAGAGAGAGAGAGAGAGAGAGAGAGAGAGAGAGAGAGAGAGAGAGAGAGAGAGAGAGAGAGAGAGAGAGAGAGAGAGAGAGAGTCAGAGGGAGGGAGGAGGGAGAGAGAAATGGATGGATCTAGCATAAAAGCTTTCCTGTGTTTCAAGGTGGAAAATGTTGAGGGACTGATTTCTAGAGCAAATATGCCTAAAAGCAATAAAGATACCAGATGATATTGACTAAGTAACTTAAAAGGTGGTAAAAGACAGGTTGACTTATATAATTGCAAATGCATTATGTAAAGATATATTTCAGTGGACCATGTTCATTCTGACTGTAATTATTTTTTATAATGTCACAAACTATTTGTATTAACCCACACATTAAATTCATTATGAAATTATTATGTTTTCTACATTGAAAGAATCAAATTGGTGAATTCTGCCAATCTATAGTTACTTTGTGTGGTTTGGCAGAACTGTAGATGACTTCCCAGAAAATGTCCTTGTAGTCATTTTGGGCTGGGTCGATATGGGAGCCCAGATGAATGAAAAAATATCCCGCCTCGAAGGGGATTTGAACACATGACCCCTGGATGGCAAGAATGTCTTACGTTATGCTGTGAATGCATTAAGTTGTCATGTGCAGCCACTTTTTACCATCAAATTCAGTGTGTAAACAATTCAATGGACAGATTTTAGTGTCTGGCAGTTCTAATACTATTTTAGTGAGAATATTTGAAAAGCTTGTGCATTTACCAATACCATATAAGACATTTACATTACAAATGTGTGTCCACTGGTATGTGTGTTTTTTAATTTTTAAGGAAGCAGTCTTAATTTAATCTCCATTGTTGCATGTCCTTCATTACAACAGTGCTTAATAATGATAACAACTAATCTACAGATCGGTGATTTCATTAGATAGAAATAATAAGAAAACAGACTCCCGTTTGTTGCCGGGGCCCATAAGGGAAGCAAAGAATAGCAACACTGCAGCCTACCATGCATGTCGTAAGAGGCAACTAAGGAGGCTTGATGGTTCCGTCGCCCTGCTACTGAGTGAGTGCGTGGCGCGACACTGTGAGCTGTGAGGTTCGTGTGAAATGCTTTTGAATCTGCCTGAGGTTTTTTGGAACGTGACTGCATGTTCGGAGCGATGGCAGATGGCTATGTCCCAGAGTTGACCGGTCTTTGCCTTAAGCAGAAATGCGTGGCTGCTGGGCTTCTGGTTGACTGCCACTACTATCAACGATGAACTGTATTTCGTGGACTGTGTGGGTGAACATCTAGGAAACATCCAGATGGGAAAATGACTGCCGATTCCATCAGAAATGAACTGGGTGTTTTGTGGGGGACTATTGTGTTGACATTCTGGCGGCGGCATTATGCACAGTGTATCTGTGCGGGCTGTTGTTTGTCGAGACTCCTTGTCTTTTCCACTTTTCACATTGGGCAGTGGGGAGCATTTTGTGTGATATTCACTGGCACAGGAACGGAGCATAATGGGGACGACCCGTTGCTGTGAAGTTGGAACTGCGACTAACTAACTAGCTAAAAAATAAGAAAACAGAATGACTTCCTTTTAACTCTTAAATTAGCATGGGGATAACATACTTCACATTTGAACAACATCTATGACCATGTATTTAGTATTTCAGCCCAAGTATTATTCACTAATTTATTTAATATGATATACATCAACAGTATGCAGCTGGTGAGATGCAGCAACATGTGCCAGGCAAGAAATCATGCAATATATTGTTTGTGGCTTCTGTTTTAAAATTCTACACACTAAAATTAAGATAATTAGTTTGTCTTCTTTGTACACCTTCAACGTCAACCTGAATATGTTTAAAGAAAACAGCCGTCACTCTGAGTTCTCATACTAAAGTGAGCTTCAGATAATACTATCAGACAAAACAAAATATGGACAGATCAATTTATAATAGACATGAATGGGTGACAGCATGACCACAAAGTTGAACAAATGACCACAAAGTGATGACGCTTCACTTTATGTACATGTGTTTCATAAAATGACAACATGCCATATTATTTATAAAGTAAAATCTTACCATTTTATACAATTAATCCAAATGGATGTTTATAACAACTGTCTCAATCACTATCCTAACTGAAACACACACACACACAAACACTTACAAAACACATGCATGCACACATATGTGCATGTGCATGCACACACCCCAGGACTGACATTGTGGTTGTATTATGCCTTTCTTTTACCAATAGCACTTGTATTCTCCACGCATGCCATAAGGTTAGCCTCACCCACATGCAGAATCTTCTGACCCCCGCCCACACCTACTTGCATGTTTCAATATAAAAGTACCCAGTAAGTAGCAACTAAAGTGAAATTCTTTTTTTTATGGGCTTATTTGGGCCTAGTTAGGTCAAATAATGTGATATCGAGATAATAACAATATCATTAGTATCCTTTCATTGTCTTACAAATAATAATAAAATGTTTGTATGGGTTTTAATACTTTAACACCAATCAGCCAGTATTCATGGCTCGCAAATCTTATCGTTGGTGCACAAAAGCCAGCGATTGTGGTGCATCACTTTAATTGAATATTTTTTTTTGTTGTATTATGAATATACATTGTTAATGAATGTGAAATGGAAATGTTATTATTCCTTTCACTATTCAACATCATTTCAGAGTGACCCACATTTAATGGGTAAAAATTGACTTTTAAATTAGCTATCTATATTTTCTCCAATACAATATGGTATCATATTTTCGATCATGACCAATATACCTACACAAATGCACCCTGTTCACCTGACTGCTGAACAAGCAATTCAAAAATGTCAGTGACAGTTCTTCTTTCATTCGATTGAAATATGTCTATAACTGCACTGTTGTTTATTGCCTTTATCGACCTCACAAAGGCATTTGATTTGGTCAGTCGTGAGAGTCTGTTCAAGGCGCTAAAGACTGGCTGCCCACCAACTCTTGTCCATTGTGGAATCGTTCCACACAGGCATGAAGGGTATAATCAAGTTTGATGGTGCAACTTCAGAAGAGTTTGAAATCAAGAGTGGCGTTAAGCAAGGTTGTGTACTAGCTCCCACTCTCTTTGGAATATACTTTTCACTTCTACTGAAATATACCTTCCGTGATCAGGATGGTGGTATATACATTCACTCATGCTCAGATGACGGCCTCTATAATGCTCAGAGATTGAAGGCCAAGACCAAAATTAGGAGGGTACTGATCAGAGAGTTGCTTTTTGCAGATGCTGCAGTTATGACCCACTCTGAGGAAGAATTACAATGTCTATTATCTGCCTTCTCCAATGCTTGTTCTGAATTTGGTTTAACAATTAGCAAAAAGAAGACACAGATTATGTCACAAGGTGCACATGGGGTACCATCAATCTTTATTGACGACGCCGAACTAGAGATGGTAGACCATTTTACATATCTAGGATCAGTGGTAAATAGCAAATTATCCCTAGATTAGGAAATCAACATCCGGATTGGTAAGGCAGCAACAACAATGAACAGGTTAAGAAAAAGAGTCTGGGAGAACAGGAAGCTTACTGCCAAAACGAAAGTCCTTGTCTATAAAGGCTTTGTCCTTAGTACTCTTCTTTATGTCAGTGAAGCAGCCTGGACAACTTACTCACACCAAGAGAAACGTTTAAACAGCTTTCATATGCGGTGTCTGTGAAGAATTCTTGGTATTAAGTAGCAAGACAAAATTACAAATACTAAAGTATTGGAAAGATCAGGACGTGTGACGGTTTATTCCATGCTCAGTCTTCGTAGACTTAGATGGATAGGACATCTTAGGAGGATGGATGATAGTAGAATATCAAAGGACATCTTTTTTGGTGAATTACAGATGGGTAAAAGATCTCAGGGTCAGCCTCTACTACGATACAAAGATGTGTGTAAGTGGGACATGACTGATACAGGCATTGATAATGCACATTGGGAGCAAGTTAGTTAGTTAGTTAGTTAGTCGCAGTTCCAACTTCACAGCACATTGGGAGCAAGTCGCCGCTGAACGTGTTGCATGGAGGGCAAACATCAGAAGTGGAATAAAGACAAAAGTGAAAATTATTGCAGACAAGTCACACACCGAGCATGTGAGACGTAAGATGGTGCATGATGGTGGAAATGACCACATGTTCACATGCACCCACTTTGGACGAACATTTACAGCACAAATTGGCCTTATCAGTTACATTCACTACTGCCATGGGTAAAAGTTATTATGCCTTTTTGAAGCACAAACTATCGTCTGTCAAGACGGCACGGTGCCAATGATGTCTCTTGTATGAATATAACTGTCTTTTTTAGTTCACTCAATGGCCATCAAGTTTATCTTCCAATGTTGTCTCTTTAGGTCAGAAGGATTGCCTAGATATGTTGTATTTTGGGCAGTCTTGAAGTATGTGCTCTGCTGTCTGCGATGCCAATCCACATGTGCACATGGCTGATTCACCAATCTTGAATTTTGTATACATGTGGTTGCGTAATCTATTGTGTCCTGTTCTGAGGCGCAGAATAATGACTTGTTCTGGTCTGTCCATAACATGGTAGTCTTCTTGAGCAGGCTTTGGTGGCTTTCTGACTGATTTGATCATTCTTTTCTTTTGGTAGTATGTAATGGGCGTATCAGGCTGTTCTTCTGTTGCTCTTTCCTTAGCCAGTTGATCAGCTCTGTCATTTACGGGTACTCCACAGTGGGATGGTATCCACGGTATGGTGACCTTATGCTGACTGCTAAGTTCAAAAAGTAGTGTCCTTAGTACTAGCAATTTCCCAGACAGGAGCGCCTTGAGTACTGATTTTGCATCTGTCAATAGCACTGTCATCTTGCGATGCTACAGGCATTACGGGATAAACTTCTCTCGCACCACACAAAAAGATTTGTCAGTCGTACGAGAGGAATTGATTACACATTTTATTGCCACTGGCTCTTTACATTACATAAATGCACAAAACGGTCGCTAATGAATCACACATGAATACACAGAATTGCCTATCACTAGTCGTTCCTAACCCTACTGCTAATTCTATCTACTCGGCTAAAGAATACGCATCGACGCTAAGCGATGTGTTCCCTACGAAGTCTGTCCCCTGTCTGACTATTCTCCGCGTGCTGACTACACAGTACGCGGAGGGACCTTGTGCGCACTTCGGCTTTTGCGTGCTGCATCATTCAGCACGCTTAGAGTAGTGGCCTCTCTTGAGTTTCATTCTAGTTCTCCGTGTCTATCACGTTGGCGTGATTATGCCGTGACCAGAGTGCTTACTCTCTGGTTGACACCTCCGTGTCTCATGAGAGAACTATTTGATAGTTCCCCTTCCTATCTACTCCCTACACCTACCCTGCCCTCATGTAGGGGCACTGGGTTACCTCTAATCTACTTGAGGTAGACCACTCATTCAGGGTGGTCTTCCCTGAGTCTTTGACACACACCCTCCCCTCCTGTGTTGCGTTACAAACTTTGACTCATGGTTGTGACGCAAGAGGTTTCTAAAAAATTAGTGTATCTAATTTTTGTCAAAGACTACTGATAACTTGGTTCTGGGTAACTCAATAGACTTCTACTGACTATTGTCACAATGTAGTATCACTTTACTTGGCTACTGGTGATCGCCACAAACTTGTCTGGTTGGCGTGAGCCCTCTTCTCAATCGCAATATTATATTAATTAGAGGTTTGTCTGAACCGGACCATTGTCTTATAAGACCTGCCCTCAAATAGTAAATTAACTTACTACCCATACAAAGTTGACTTTCTTAGGGTCAACACATGAATTGCTTCATGTCCCCCATATAATATTAAACAACCCTTGCACAAGTTGTGTGCGACAGGCTTTACCTATCTCGCTTCCGCGTGTAAAGTTATCTTTCACTGTTAAGTTAGTGTTTCGTTGTCTATTGTGTCCCCTGACCCGGAGTTATCTCCCTTTGTTCTAAAAAATGTATGTAATTTACATGTTTGTTTTCCTGGTTGTTTGCGTGTTCGGATGTACCTATTAATATACTTTACCTTCTAACATGTGTGTCTGTCTATAATATGTAAGTAAGTTAGTTTTCAAGTGCCATAATTCGGTTAAATGTGGCCACAAACAAGTGTATAACACTAATTCGTGACTACGTTTCCGTCTTATGAGACTTAAAATACTTTATCTAAGGTCTACACTAAACTACACACAACACATTCGAGACAGTATATTTTAACACTGAAAGCAAACGCTTGACGCAGACAAATAATAAAAAGTCGCGTTGAGCGGCAGAAAAAATCCGCTGGTTGTCCTCACTCTCCATTGTATATTTTCCCTTTTTCTCTCACTTTCACACTTCTGTCACACATCTTTTATTCTCCCATTTATTTAAAAACCTTGAAGTGACACTGTACAAGTTCGGCTCAGTTTGAAAAGAGTTGAGCTTAATGACTGTGCGTAACTTATTGCACGAGTCATGTATTTACAAAATATTTACATGGATGAAATAGGGTTGATAGTTTGTACCCTGATATTATTAAACACTATATTGTACTGAAATACTCATACTAATTCTATAACTATATATATTTAATTTGTTACACAAAATTAATCTAATTTAAGGGAAGTAATCTAACTATCTAAAAAAATGAAAATGATGTGAGATGAGTTATGTACCTTTCTGAAATGGGTACTGTGAAATGTAACAAAATTATAAATAATGTTTTCATGTTTAAATGAAAAAATATGATTGATATTTTTACTCTACATGGTGTAAATGATGTATGTTAAATGTATAATCCTTTTATCCTATAAGGTATAAACTAATTTTAATCCTAAATGATGAGGATGTTAAAGTGTTCATGAAGATGGAATGACATAAAGTGAAATGAAATGACCTAAATGGTGCTGTTCCTATCTAAACTAAATGGTACTGTTCCTATCTAAACTTTTTATCCTAGTCTTTAATTAGCTGTTATTAAGTTTAAAGTACTATACTAATCTACTTTTATGCTAAGTAAGTGGGTAAATTAATGATTTATCTAAACTACAAAAAAAAAATCTATTATATTCCCTAAATCTAATCTAACTCTATATTAAAGTAACTAATCTAACTATAATTTATCACTATATTAAAAACATGTTATAATACATATCACAATAACCTAAATATATATACACGGTATTTAAGTACCTCAGGTTAGTGGTTGCCATAACGTTCAGAAATTGCTTTCGTTGGCATAGTTTATATATACACAATTGTCCTGGGTATACTAAATACACTACACAGTCATACTTGTGTCTTATGGGTATTCTTCCACTCGTAGAGTCCGCTGGTGTCGTAGACAAGTATATTCGTGTCTGTTCTTTATGCACTGTTCTGACACTGTTCTTCCCTGATTAACACAGGTGATTCACCGGAACACAAATGGAGCATAGTAAGTAACGAGCTGTCTATGTACACACGGTGATTCACTTGTTCTTGGAGCACAGTTCTTATTCTGCTGTCTACGGACACATGGTGGTTCACTGTTCTTAGCACACAGTCCTGATCATGATGTCTATGTATTACATAGGATATTTTACACAGGATATTTTAAGTGTACTAAATTAACATTTCTTACAATACCTTTCCATGTGGAATATCAGGTATTTCTACCTCAGATGGTCGACTAAGGGTATCAGCAAGAATGTTGTCCCTACCCTTAATATGCTCTATACTAAAAGTATAATTCTGTAATATTAATGACCACCTGTAGATGCGGTCGTTGCGATGCACCCCACTTTGTATGACCGTGATTGGGGAGTTATTGGTCTGGACTACGAAGTGATTACCCGCTAGAAATTGATGCAACTTCCTCACCGAATAGATGACGCTTAGGGCTTCCAACTCTGATATGGAATATCTGGACTCAGCAGGTGTGATCTTGCGGCTCACGTAGCAAATTGGATGGAAGATGCCATCATAAAACTGGCCTAGTACTGCAGCGATGGAAATCCTGCTGGCATCTGTCCTAAGATAATAAACGAGCCTAGGATTAGGCAAACGGAGGATTGGTACATTACTAAATAGGATTTTCAATTTTGACAATGCAGAAATTAATAATGCATCTTTGACATCTAATTTTACTGATGCTTTTAAAACATTTGAAAATACACTTGTGATTTCCGCTAAGTTCGGTATGAACTTACTATAATAATTTACTAAACCCAAAAGGCTCCTGACCTGCTTCTTTGTCGTAGGCATGGTCAGGTTCATAATTTTAGTAATAATTTTATTGTCAGTTTTTAGTTGTCCTTGTGAAATGACATGACCCAAAAAATCAATTTCTTGTAGGCCCAATTCAACTTTGCTCGGTTTGACAGTGAGACCGAAGAGTCGCAACCTATCGAAGACATGTCTGAGTTTCAGTAAGTGTGTTGTCCAGTCATCTGTATGGACACAAATATCATCTATATATGTCACCGTATTCGTCACTCCATGTAGTAAATCTCTAGTTAAGCGTACGAAAGTGGCAGGAGCGTTACGAAGTCCGAAAGGAAGAAAACGCCACTCGTAAAGACCTAACGGTGTTGAGAATGCAGTAAGATGGATGGATTGAGTCTGCATAGGGACCTGCCAATATCCCTTAGTAAGGTCTAATTTAGAGAAGATTTTGGAGGTGGACATATCCAGAATGAGATCTTCGCAGGAAGGAATTGGTTCTGCGTCGATCTTAGTGACATTGTTGAGTTTCCTATAGTCCACACAGAGACGAATTGTGGAGTCTTTTTTCTTGACCAAGACGATTGGAAAGGAGTACTCAGATGTAGATTTCTGAATGATTCCACTAGCTTCTAAATTAAGAATTTCCTTATTTAGACTTTCTCTGTAGCTAAGTGGGATAGAGTACGGCCTGCATTTGATAGGCTTAGAGTCCGACAGAAGAATGGAGTGCTCGATCCTGTCCGTCCTACCTGGAATGTCGGAAAATATGTCCTTATACTCCGTCACTAATTCTATTGTCTGTCGTCGTTGCTCTTCTGTTAGTCCCGTTTCTAACCGTATACAATCTAATGTCGCAGTCTTGTCTACAATTGGAACAGGTAGTTCCATCCCGTCGTCGTCTACCTGATTCAGTACGGTGGTGGTGCTAAGTGCGTTTTCTGTAAGCTCACTAAGTGTATGTATATTGTCGGCTTTGCCAGTCTCGCTAACTAGTGTAGTTGCGTTGTGTATGTCTGTCGTCTGATCCATAGGTGTGGGTGCATTGTGTTCGTCTGTCTCTAATTCTGTCTCTTGTCGTGAAAAGTAGGGTTTCAACATGTTGATATGAAATATCTTTAAGTGTCCGTTTATCGATATTTCATAATCGACATCTGAAATTTTTCGTACCACTTTGAATGGCCCTTGCCATGAGGTCAATAATAAATTCCGTTTGTCTGGGAGTAAAAGCAGTATGTCTTGATCTGGTTCAAGATTAATAGTTCTCGCACCTTTATTTGCGTATTGGCGGTAGATTTGACCCTTCCTCTCCAAAGCTGCCTTGGCTATGATACACGATTTCATAATCTTATCTCGTGTTTCTGTTACCATCTCATAAGGTGTTTTAGGGGTTGGAATTTCAATTCGCATTAGTTACTAACTGATGGTAAATTGTTAGGGGTCCACGTGGGTTAGCCCCGTATACTAATTCAAACGGTGAGAAACCCGTGCTTGAATGGGGAATCTCCCGATAGGCGAACAGCACTGTTGGTAACAGTGTATCCCACTCAGCTGGGTTTTCTGCTGTCACCTTAGCCAGCATATGCTTTAGGTCTCCGTTAATTTTCTCTACTATTCCATTTCTGGCTGGATGGTAAGCCGTTGTAAAATACTGTTTAATTCCTAACATTTTCGTAAGGGCTTGCGTTGCAGCCGATATGAATTGGGTTCCACGGTCGGATAAGATGGTACGTGGTAATCCGAATCGTGAGAACAAGTGTAGAAATACATTGGCAACTGTCTTTGGAGGTGATGTATTTCAAAGCTACTGCCTCAACCCACCTTGAACATAGGTCTACCATCGTTAAGATGAAGCGATTTCCTTTGCTGGACACCTGGTTCAGGGGTCCAACAATATCAACCGCCACACTCTCAAATGGCCTAGAGGCCAGTGTTGAAGGTTGCACTTCAGCTGTAGGATGTTTACCCTTACGTACTAGTTGTTGACAGACATTACATGAACGACAAAATACTTTTATGTCATTACAAAAACCTGGCCAATAAAAATTAGCCTGACTTCTGGCCCTGGTTTTGTCGTATGCAAGGTGACCAGCAAACGGTGACTCGTGTGCAATCTTTAGCACAGTTTGGCGGTGTTGTACAGGTAACACCGTTTGCTGAATCTCATGGTTACCAGTTGTATAATAACGAGTAAGAATACCATTATTAAGTCTAAAGAACCATGATGCGTTTTTTGTTACTTTGGCTTTTTCTTTTAATAGCTTCAGATATGGAGACACACTCGGATCAGCTTTTTGCTGGTCTATGAACTTTTGTCTGGTGGTATCATCCGTGCTAGTTGGTGATAGCAACAGTAGTCTTTCATCTTGTAGTGTGTCTTGGTGTTTAATAGTATCTGCTCTGGTTGTTGCATTAGCTGCATTTAATTTTTCCCATGCAGCTATTTCTTCGTTAGTGCAAAATGTTTCAATTGGGGTAAGCATCCCAAAATTAAATCAGTACAAGGGTTATCTAAAATCGCACATGTAAAGGTACCAGAAAGGAAAGGAGTGTTAATACGGGCTCTTGCCAAAGGGTAAATTTCAATATTACCCGAAAAGGTTCGGCATTTGACTGAGTCACCTGTATAATCATTTGGATTCACCAGTTCCTTTCTAAGACCAATAAGAGTGCTCCCACTGTCCAGCAAACATTGGCATGGTATTTCGTTGACCAATGCATTGTGGAACACCAAATTGCCTCTGGAGGCTAATGCTGCATTTACACTCTCAGTGGAGAATGGTACTGTATGTCCACATTCTAATTTTCCGTCTGCATGGAATTGGTGACATCGCTCACAACTGTCAAAGCTTAATATATCGTTTACACAACAAACATCTTCAGATTGGTTAAAAGGTAATTCATTCTCGACCTCACACTCAGTCTCACTACCACTATCAGAAGATGTATCAATTAACATTGCACTGTTGGCCTTCATTCTTTGGCGGCCCAGGCACTTATTGGAATAATGCCCGTAGCTAGAACAGAAGAAGCATTTGACTGCACGCCTGTATGCAGTTCTCTTGTTTTGTTGTTTCTTAATGACCATCTCAAGATGTGTAGGATAGTTTGGTGATTTATCACACATAGAGTAAGTATCATGAAAAAGTTGGCAATACACACATTTAGGCAATTTTTGATCTTTCTTGTCAACTCTCTGAAATGGTTTTTTATTGCTACGATAGCTTTTAGGTTGGTCCTTAACAAAAGAGACTATTTCAGAGTCGATATTTGATGTGTTAAAAATATCCT
Organism: Cepaea nemoralis; assembly: GCA_014155875.1. Classification (NCBI taxonomy): domain Eukaryota; kingdom Metazoa; phylum Mollusca; class Gastropoda; order Stylommatophora; family Helicidae; genus Cepaea; species Cepaea nemoralis. The sequence continues at coordinate 946,976 of JACEFZ010022299.1, read as the reverse complement.
TATTTGATGAAAAATATGCGGAGCCTTTCTTCTCAAATTGTTCTATGGTTTCGATGTATGACTGCTGAAGGAATTTAGCGAAAGGAGATGGTATTGTGGATATGACTTTATCCATGGCTATTAAATTTTTAAGTTTTTCAAAGTCCTTTCCTATTTTTGCTGCACTAAGCCATCTATTTAGCACGCTTTGGACATTCGAGACATAATCGATGAAAGTCTCACTTGGTTTTGGTTTTAAGTTAGAAAATTGCACTTGATACCCAGGGGCATCAAGTAAAAAATGTTGCATTATCCTATCATGAATGTACTGATAGTTAGATCTAAGATCAGTTGGTATTGATTCTATAACTTTAAGGGGCTCCCCACTGAGGTTCTTCATGTAAATCATGGCCCACATATCGATTGGTACTTGGTGGTATTTCAGCTGATATTCGACATTTTCTGTCCAAGCTGATATGGAATCTTCTTTACAAAATGGCTTAATAATATGTTTGTATTTATTAAGTTTATTCTCTTCTTGCTGACTCTTAAGTTTTGTAGTGGAGATCTCTAAGTGTGAATCTACTTCTATAACTTTCATCTTTAACTGTGTCTCTGATTCAACCTGTATTTGTTTTTCTTTCACTCTTGCCATTTCATCTATCTCTCTTTGTTTTAATTCTTTCTCCTGATCTAATTGTTTTTGCTTTAATTCTCTTTCCTGATCTAATTGTTTTTGCTTAATCTCCTTATCATGTTCTAACTGCTTCTGTTTAGTTTCTTCAGCCAGTTCTACAATCTCCTTTTGGTGTTGTCTTTCTCGTGCACGTTCATCTCTCTCAGCATCTTTTGCTTCCTTAAATTTTTGATCAGCATATTGCTCTAATTCCTTTCCTGTGTATTCTAATTCCTTGCCTGCTTTTATGAAATCAGCTAAAGTTGCCATGTTGTTGGGTAATTAGCTAGAGTTGATAGGCACTTAAATATTTATTCAGGTATATTAGATATGTTAAGTTTTTAAATCCCTGTGTACAAAAAATATACTCTTAGATTACACCCTGAAAAATAGATCACAAAAAATATACTAATAGATCACACCCTGAAAAAGAGATGCATTATTAATCATATTGCATTCAAAATAATTTGGGTATACTCATCTTAACATTCCAGAAAATCAGGTACAATCATTTGGCACCTCAGGTCCAATCGTTCGCCACTTCGACATACAGCTTGAGTTATTCTCATAAACAGCTCTTGTTACATCTGGTTTACAAGAGCATCAACAATTAACCATTTGTAAACGACATATGACTTTAGACAATTTTGTACAATCACATGCCCCCGGACAACACAATGTGGTATAATTAATAGTAAATGTCAATGTCCTGTCTTCGTTCTAATGTCTTCTGCCTTCCCTAACTATTGCTGTTTAATTTATGGAAGTGCTGTGCAGACCGAGTCTTATTTGCATAGCGAAAGTAGTGCCATCGTGACGGTAACAAATAGAAAAGGTATACAAATAATTAAATAAATGCTTTGAAATAAATATAAAAGTAATAATAATGTTCAAATAAATAAATATATTCAATAAATAGCTTGTATAAACAAATAATATTTAATATAAGGCAAAGATTCAGGCGAGCAGCCGCTTGGCGATTTGTAAACAATCCGTCGCTGATTGCAAATGGCGTAGGGCAGCTGTTTGTCAGTCGCGATACGTCATAGGCGCAGCGCTATTTTTAGATTGGAAAAATCGATATTGTCGCCGGCTCATTTCTTGTGTATTGCTCCGCCGTAAATCATTTTTGACAAATACTCATAAATAAATCAGTAATTGTAGAAATAAATGATACAAAACTATAATAATAATACTTACAAATCAGAAGAAAACATGTTCATAAGCACAAAACATTTCAATAAGCATAAATAAACGTTAATCGGTCACGATGGGCACAGCTCGCACTTTGTTCTAGTCTGCACACGCCATTATTCACTAACATAAATTAAACCCTGTGATTAACTGACAGTAATACTATTTTAGAGCCGTGGGTGAGTGTTTTAGCTTGAACAATTGTCCAAGCTACACTTCTGACACCACTTTTATCCTAGCCTGTCATCAAGCGATGCTACAGGCATTACGGGATAAACTTCTCTCGCACCACACAAAAAGATTTGTCAGTCGTACGAGAGGAATTGATTACACATTTTATTGCCACTGGCTCTTTACATTACATAAATGCACAAAACGGTCGCTAATGAATCACACATGAATACACAGAATTGCCTATCACTAGTCGTTCCTAACCCTACTGCTAATTCTATCTACTCGGCTAAAGAATACGCATCGACGCTAAGCGATGTGTTCCCTACGAAGTCTGTCCCCTGTCTGACTATTCTCCGCGTGCTGACTACACAGTACGCGGAGGGACCTTGTGCGCACTTCGGCTTTTGCGTGCTGCCTCATTCAGCACGCTTAGAGTAGTGGCCTCTCTTGAGTTTCATTCTAGTTCTCCGTGTCTATCACGTTGGCGTGATTATGCCGTGACCAGAGTGCTTACTCTCTGGTTGACACCTCCGTGTCTCATGAGAGAACTGTTTGATAGTTCCCCTTCCTATCTACTCCCTACACCTATCCTGCCCTCATGTAGGGGCACTGGGTTACCTCTAATCTACTTGAGGTAGACCACTCATTCAGGGTGGTCTTCCCTGAGTCTTTGACAGCACCACAGGTTGTATACCATGGCTGGTATTTAGTAATTTCTCTGTTGCTATCCTGATTGCCTCAATTTCAGCATCATAGTTATGGCAGCACTTTCCTGGAATAGTTGTCAGGGGGATACCAACTGTGGGCAGATCGATGGTTTCTCTGCAGAGTCGTTTGGCCTGGTGGATAAAACTACTTCTTTTCAACTGCCCCATAGCTAAGTTTTAAAATCTGTTCTTCATAGGGTGGCCTGGCAAGCTGAGGAACTGCTTTGTCATATGACGAGCACGCCAAAAGACGATACAGAAAAGGATAAAGGGATTCTGCATAAGGATGCACCAAAGTGGATGATGAACAAGGAAACCAAGGGAGACACGAGACGTCATAGGACAACAAAGGGACAGACGTTGTGAAGCTGTGTTACCAAGCGGTTGTGTTTTCCAAATTCTGTGTCAAGTGGATAGCTGGATGCAATGATACGATGATCTGCAAGTGAACAACAGGACGAGGAATTTGTTGATAAGAAACCATAGATAAAAGGACTGGGAACATAAACCTAGACGAATTCTGAACGACGGAACTGTGGAATGGAAATTAGGCTTCAAGGTGAACAGGACAGAGTAGGGAAGATCATTCGTAGATATTTCAAACAGATACCCAACCCTGTATCAAGGGCGATCTATGTTCTACATGAATTGAATCTTATCATTCTACAACGCAGCATTAAATGTGTGGAAACGTTCATTGAGCTACTTGATTTTATTTCCTGTTACCATGTTCAGGTGTGCTATGGAGAGGTGGTGCGTGATGGTGGAAATGACGTGTTCACATGCACCCACTATGAACTGACATTTACAGCGCAAATTGGCCTTATCAGTCACATTCGCAACCGCCATAGGTAAAAGTTATTATTGATTAATTTGGTTATTTCGGGATTTGAATTTTAAATATTGAGCACAACCCACTACTGGCAACTCTGATCGTATTCTGGTATGAACCTAAGGCCTATCCATGTCAATATGGAAGCACTATACTCAAGTTTCGCCCTCGTTTGAGCTCGTCAGTAGTGCATATCCCTGACCGGATCCGGAAACAAGCCCCGGATCACTGGCGTGTGAAGCGGGTGTGTAACCACGCGGCACACGTTGGACACACAGCCAAATTATCATAACAGAATATTACAACGTCACCCATAGTAGGCTATGCTCAAGATTGCCCAATCGCCGCAACTGACGTCCGCCAATCGATGTGGACTATGGGTGACGTTGTAATATTCTGTTATGATAATTTGGCTGTGTGTCCAACGTGTGCCGCGTGGTTACACACCCGCTTCACACGCCAGTGATCCGGGGCTTGTTTCCGGATCCGGTCAGGGATATGCACTACTGACGAGCTCAAACGAGGGCGAAACTCGAGTATAGTGCTTCCATATTGACGTGGATAGGCCTTAGGTTCATACCAGAATACGATCAGAGTTGCCAGTAGTGGGTTGTGCTCAATATTTAAAAGTTATTATACCTTTTTAAAGCACAAACTATCGTCTGTCAAGACGGCAAGGTGCCAATGTTCAGGTGAGATCACTTATTGTTCAGTATTATGAGTTACAATGCTTTTATATGTGGATTCACTACAAGGCATGCTTGTATTAGCGTTTCCGTATCTCTGCACTCTCTCAGTGCTTGTGTCCTCCCCATCTTCTCCATTTCCACTATAGAGGTTGATCTCATCTGCTGTGGTGACTCTTAAGTGCTTGATTTTGCACCTTGTCCAGCTCTTGTAGTGTGGTTATTGAAGCTGAACACCACGCAGCTGAACTATATTCCAGGTGTGGTCGTATGCTCTGTTGATAAACTTTGCTAAGTATTTTCCCACTGGGTCCCCACGTGGCTCCACTTGGCTTTCTCAGGATGGCTATTTTCCTTCTGGCTTTTGCTACTGCTTTGTTGATGTGATTTCTCCATGTCAGCCTGTCAGTGACAGTGAAACTGGATATTCTGGCAGGGCTTTAGTGTAAGTTTACTTAATATTTTATGTAATTAATTCTAATTTAAATGCAGACAGTGAAGTTGGAACATCACAGGCAGTGGGTGCAATCAAATAACCGGTTGTAACGTTAATATTTCAGAATATTATTTATGTATTTGGCAAAGTTCTGGAAATTGCACAGACAAAAGGAAAGATCATCATGCCACAGTGGGTACAATATACAGAGATTGTGGTGACAACAAGAAAGGGGAGCCTTTCCTGCAGAGATTTATAACAGACAGATTATAATGATGGGGACATCAGAGACTCAGTAAAAGAGGATCTGTCAGGTACCATTAAAGATACCTACTGTGAAGATATCATACAGCTGGAAGATATAAAAAATATATTGAAGAATGCAAATAACACCACACCATGGCCGGATGGGGTTAGGTACACACGCATTAGGGATATGAGTGATGGAGAACTTATGGATATGACTGCTTGCTTTAACTTGAGCATCAGAATGTCATCAGTGCCCCAAGATTGGGTGCACAGCTATTTAACACAACTTCCTAAACCAGGCAAAGATCATTCAAAGCTAAATGGGATTATCACCCTACAGAACAGTTTTGGCAAGGTGCTGGAGAAGATCAGTACTATTAACCCCTTTACCGTGGAAAAAAAATTTTTTTTTTGTTATGCAAACTGTGTATTTTTTTTCTTTCATAATTTGATATGTTATGTTGTCCTGGCAAAATAAAATGTTTTTTAAAGTGAAAATGAGTTGTCTTTTAGAAATTGTGAGGAAAATAAGAAATGTTCTGTACTAAATGGTACTGTTCAATAACGAACTAAACTGATACGTATATTAGATGTCAATTGTTTTTAGTAATTATACTTGGTGTGGTAAACACCAAAACATGGAGCTGCACATAGTGCTGTGTCACACTCCGGACAGTAGTATCGCTGTCTCTTTACGAAATTTTCTCCCATCGGGACCGGGTCTGTTGCAACACACTTTACATCTTTTTTTGTTCTTTCGTACCTTTTTTTCTTGTTTACTGTCCACTTTCACTTTTGGCATCACGTGATGACCTACTTTTATCTTCCGCTGTTGAACTGGCTGTTGGATTAGCCGCCCTATGCATTTCCTATGCTATTTTTGTACTAACACGAGTTTACTCGGGACGCACGGCACACAGAAGACTTTTACATCTGATGACGAGTTAACTCGTGATGCACGGTTAAAGCCAACAATTTTTATGACGAGTTAACTCGTGACACACGGTAAAGGGGTTAAGCTTCAGGAATATTTAGAAAGAGAAAAGCTGCTACTGAAAGGTTTGGGAAACTACTGGCCAGGGAAAACTACCTGGACAAATGCAGCCACTTTTGCCTATGATGATTATGAAGGGTTCCAAAACAGACAGGAGATGGCAGTAGCAGCACTTGATCTTGAGGATGCATATAACAGAATCATTGGCACCTTGCCGTCTTGACAGACGACAGTTTGTGCTTTAAATAGGCATAATAAATTTTACCTATGGCAGTAGCGAATGTGACTGATAAGGCCAATTCGCGCTGTAAATGTCCGTTCACAATGGGTGCATATGAACACGTGGTCATTTTCACCATCATGCACCATCTTACGTCTCACACGCTCGGTGTGTGACTTATCTGCAATAATTTTCTCCTTTGTCTTTATTCCACTTCTGATGTTTGCCCTCCATGCAACACGTTCAGCGACGACTTGCTCCCAATGTGCATTATCAATGTCTGTATCAATCATGTCCCGCTTACACACATCTTTGTATCATAGAGGCCGACCCTGAGATCTCTTACCCATCTATAATTCACCAAAAAAGATGTCCTTTGGTATTCTACCATCATCCATCCTAAGATGTCCTATCCATCTAAGTCTACGAAGACTGAGCATGGAATAAACAGTCACACAACCTGATCTTTCCAATACTTCAGTATTTGTGATTTTGTCTTGCCACTTAATGCCAAGAATTCGTCGCAGACAATGCATATGAAAGCTGTTTAAACGTTTCTCTTGGTGTGAGTTAAGTTGTCCAGGTTTCACTGCCATAAAGAAGAGTAGTAAGGACACAGGCTTGATAGACAAGAACTTTTGGTTTGGCAGTAAGCTTCCTGTTCTCCCACACACTTTTTCTTAACCTGTTCATTGTTGCTGCCTTACCAATCCGGATGTTGATTTCCTGATCTAGGGATAATTTGCTATTTACCACTGATCCTAGATATGTAAAATGGTCTACCATCTCTAGTTCGGCGTCGTCAATAAAGATTGATGGTACCCCATGTGAAACCTTGTGACATAATCTGTGTCTTCTTTTTGCTAATTGTTAAACCAAATTCAGAACAAGCATTGGAGAATGCAGATAGTAGACATTGCAATTCTTCTTCATAGTGGGTCGTAGTGTGTAGGGAACATAACATGAAAATTAGCACAAGCAAAACAGAGGTAATGACTATAACTAAAGAAGAACAAACAGCAACAATTCACCTAAACGAACATCCCGTGAAACAAGTAAAGAGCTTCAAGTACCTAGGAAGTATAATATCATCAAATGGCAGATCAGAAGACGAGATCGAAAATAGGTGCAATAAGGCAAATCAACTCATTGGACAAATGGCACCAATACTAAAGAACAAACATGTATCAATAAGTACTAAGAAAGCACTTTACAACACAATCTTCCTACCAACTCTGTGCTACCAATGCCAAACCTGGACAATGACAGAAAAAGAGAAAAGAAAAATCACAACAGAAATGAGGTTCCTGAGAAGAATACTCAACGTATCAAGAAGAGATAAGATCAGAAATGAAGAAATCAGGACTAAAGTGGGGGTTAAAGCTGCTCTAGATTTTATTAGAAAGCAGCAGGTCAAATGGTTTGGCCATGCAAGTAGGCTACCAGTCAACAGCATGCCACAACAAGCAATGATGTACAGACCAGATGGAAACAGAGGAAGAGGTCGACCACGTAAACGTTGGACGGAGGGAATAACAGAATCCATGGGAATGTCGATATACGAAGCCCATAACCGGGCACTCTCACGAAGTTTATACTTCACCTTGACACCGCAAGGTACAAGAGGAACATGATGAGATGAGATGAGATGATGAGTGGGTCGTAACTGCAGCATCATCTGCAAAAAGCAACTCTCTGATCAGTACCGTCTTAATTTTGGTCTTGGCCTTCAATCTCTGAGCATTGTAGAGGCCGCCATCTGAGCGTGAGTGAATGTATATACCACCATCCTGATCACGAAAGGCATATTTCAGTAGAAGTGAAAAGTATATTCCAAAGAGGGTGGGAGCTAGTACACAACCTTGCTTAACTCCATTCTTGAGTTCAAACTCTTCAGAAGTTGCACCATCAAACTTGATTATACCCTTCATGCCTGTGTGGAACGATTCCACAATGGCAAGAAGAGTTGGTGGGCAGCCAATCTTCTTTAGTGCCTTGAACAGACCCTCATGACTGACCAAATCAAATGCTTTTGTGAGGTCAATGAAGGCAATAAACAGTGGTTGATTCTGTTCACGGCATTTCCCCCCCAATATCATATCAATGGTAGACCGGTTCTGTCGAAAGCCACACTGTGTTTCGGGGTAGACTTGATCTCCTAGGACTTGAAGTCTGCGCAGAACAATTCTGGCAAATACTTTTCCAACAATACACAGAAGTGAGATACCCCTATAGTTGTTGCAGTCGCTCCGATCGCCCTTGTTCTTGTACAGTGTTATGATGCTTGAATCTTTGAAATCCTGTGGGACTTGTCCTTCTCGCCAGCATAGCTCTATTATCTGGTGGATCTGTAGAGTGAATGTGTCTTGCCCACTCCTTATAACCTCTATTGGAATCCCATCCTTACCTGGAGCCTTGCCAGATGCAAGTTCATTTATAGCACACTTAACTTCTGTTATGGTGGGAAGTGTGTCCAGGTGGTCAAGAGTTGGTAGAGCCTCTATGGCGTTGAGGGCATCATCCACTAGTTTGGTCTCACTTGAGTAAAGCTCCAAATAGTGCTCTACCCATCTGTCCATCTGCTGTTTCTTATCAGTTATAATTTCTCCAGTCAAGGTTTTCAATGGTGCACTTTTTTTAAATCACTGGACCACAGGCTTTATTTACTCCTTCATACATGCTTCTTATCACTTGCGAATTGAATGGACTCGCATAACTTGATCCAATAATCATTTGCACACTGCCTGCAGCCTTTTGCACATCCTTCCTAGCTTGCCTTAGCTCACTCAGAGTGTTAAGCGTTGGTCTTTCCTTGTTTCTTAAGAGAGCTATCTTCTTCTTATCAATCAAGGGCTGCAGAGTCTCGCTGTTTGCAGCAAACCAGTCCTGCCTCTTATGATCCACAGTGCCGTAAACCCCTATGGCAGTTTTATAAAGGGTTTCCTTAAGTTGACCACACTTTTCATTTACTGTACAATTTTCTGGTATATCAGTGAAAGCGCCTTCAAGATGCTGTTGAAACTGAAAGCACTTTTCAGGATCTTGAGTGTTAATAATATTAATCCTGGGGCTAGATTTGTGTTTAGCTGTGTAGATTCTCTTTGGTCTCAGTCTAACCCTTGCAACAACCAAAGAATGATCCGTATCACAGTCAGCACTATGGTAACTTTGAGTTACAATAATATATGGTTCAGATGTTGTCTCCGTGTGATGATGAAGTCCAGCTGGTGCCAATGGCCGGATCTTGGATGTTTCCATGTGACCTTATGCATCTCTTTTGTTTTAAAAAAGGAGTTTGTAATAGATAGGTCATTACTGGTGCAATGCTCCAGCAGCCTTTGCCCATTTTCATTCATGCGACCGATATTGTATTTTCCAAGGCACACTGGCCTTGAACTCGAGTCCTTGCCCACATGAGCATTGAAATCACCGAGCATATAAATGTAGTCAGATTTTGGAACTGCCTTGATCACGGAGTCTAACTCCTCATAGAACGAATCCTTCACATCATCAGGGGAATCAAGTGTCGGTGCATATGCAGTAATAATGGTGGCAAAACCACAAGAGGTTGCCAAGCGCAGAGATAATAGTCTTTCATTTCCTCCTCCTGGAATTTCAATCATTCCCAGTAGCGAATTCTTTACTGCAAAGCCCACACAATGTTGCCTTTTTTCTGCCTGCCCTCTACCCTTCCAAAAAAAGGCGTAATTGTTTACCCTGAGTGACCCTTCTGAGTCTCCTGCAGGCCAGCAATATCAATGTTAAGACGACTGAGTTCGGCATCAATCACAGCCGTTGTTCTCACATCGTCAATATTGGTCAAGTCAGTGGAAAATCCTGGACACATGGTTCTCACGTTCCAGGTTGCAAGCAGTTGCTTGAGGTTTATATTTTTATTTTTATTTGTACCTGGTACATTGGTTTTACAGCCTGCGATTCAGATTTTGTCCTAGCCCCAAGCACCCATTGAAGCAGGCAGGCTGTGGCGGATCAGCACCCAATTGGCCGGGGGCTGCCCAGCTTGAGGTGGGCGGTAGCTGATCAGTGACACCTGTAGGTGTCTCCCACCGTCAGAGGCAATGCGTGGCGCCCCATGTCTACGCCAATAGACAGGGACTTATAACCCGTAACAGTTGCCTCTCGCTTTGATTCCGAGACCAGTTAAGACCAGGGATGGAGTTATTGCCTCTCCATAGCACAAAGCCCTCTCTCGGCCTGCCTAGTTCACTCCAGAGGAAAGGTAACACCCCTACATCTGGAACAAGACAAGCTGCAGAAGCTGCCAGATCAGCAAAGCAATGCTCTAACTGTCTGCCTGTCGAAGCTTCGATCCTAGACCAGCCGCCAACCAAGGCTTAGGGTCTGGTCTGCCCTGCCATGACATTTTGTCTTTAGGCTGCATTTCCTCGCACCAGGGTAAGGCTTGTACCCTCTCAATTGAGCTCTTCTGCCCGAAGCCGTTGGCACAATATGGGGTGTCGGGTTTGATAAGCGGTGCCCAACGTTCGGCGCTAACAGAAAGCAGGTAGTACCGTCTTAAGAGAGTCAGATATTATCATATTTTGATGTATGCTCTTATGGAGAAGAGAGTCTATCCTTGGTTGGTGAAATGGATTGTATTTGAATTCTCATAGAGTGGCTCTCCAGCTGGGTACACGGGCCTCTGAGCCATGTATAATAGCCCCCGGGCTACCACAGGGGTCAGCAATTTCACCTGTGCTTTTCAATATGTACATGAGTAAGGTTGCAAGCCTCGAGGCTCCAGGGGATGGAAGGATACTAACATTTGCAGATGATGTTCTCACATACAGGCAGGGCAGGGACAGAAATCAAACAGCCCAGGAGCTGCAGGTGGCACTGGGCAAAGTGATGGATTGATGTATGGAGATGAATGCTGTCATTAACCAAGCAAAGACGCCTGCCTTGTGGTGTTCTCTGGACAATAGGATTGTTAAAACTGACCTCTCAATAGATGGTATAAGTGTGAATAGAGAAAGCAGACTGAAGTACCTGGGAATCACTTTTGATAGAAGACTGTCCTTTAGGGATCATGTTGAAGTGGTGGTTACAAAATGTCAGAAAGGGGCTCAATGTACTGAAGAGGTTGCAGCAAGGGACATGGGGCAGAAAATACTATTTAAACTTTTTCAGCACATGATTGTTTCAGTGGTAGAGTAAGGACTGGGAATGCTCACTGTCTCAAAGAGTCAGCTAGTGAAACTAGAGGGCATACAGAATGAAACCATGAGGCTGGTTCTGGGGTGTACAATGAACACCCCAATAGTGTGTATGCGATACATCCTGGCGTTGCCAAACTTTTCAGACAGACTCAAGGTGTTGCAGACAAGGTCATACCTCAAGGTGGCTGCAGACAAGGAACACCTCCTGCATGATTCCTTGTATGTAATCAAGTGCCACAGACTGTTAAGAGAAAGATCATGGATAGCTCAGGCAGAAGATACTATCAGGGAAGTGTGCCCACTTGAGAAGACTGACAGTGGCAAATAGTGGGTCAGAGTGCTGAATAGAAATTCAGACTTGTGTTGGGTTATATTCACATTGGGATGTGAATGCAGGCACTTCATTCATCCATCATGTGCCATGCCGGTAAGCGTGGGCGGTCATGTTCTGCCATCTCACTCGATCACCAGAGTCGTGGATCAGCTCCATGTTTCTGCCTCGACCATGCCACATGGCCAAGCCATCCAGGTATTTAATTCTTAGTCTTCCCCTTGGTCTGTTCCCTTCGATCTTGCCAGTTGTCATCAAGTTCTCCAATTCATTTTTTCTCATAACATGCCCAAAAAATTTTGACTGTCTGCATCTAATGTCTCTAATCAGTTTACGATCTTCATTTGTTTCTTGAAGGACTTGTTCATTGGTTTTTCTATCTGTCCATGGTATTCTTTGCATTTTCCTCAGAAACCACATTTCAACAGCCATCAGATGTTTTTCAGCTTGTCTGCCCACTGTCCAAGCCTCACATCCATATAAAAGTACAGGTTCTGTGTAGCGCCTCAACACCCTTTTCCTCGTTTCAATTGATATCTTTTTATTGGTTGCCATATGACGAGCACGCCAAAGAAAATAAAGAAAAGGAGAAAAGGAGAAAAGGGATTTTTCCATATAGACACACCAAAGGGACGGTCAACATGAGAAACCAAGGGAAACATGAAACGTCAGAGGACAACAAAGAAAGAGACTTTGTGAGGCTGCTGACACAAAGCAGTTGTGTTTTCTGAAGGCTCCGTGTTAAAAGGGATATTCGGGACGCAATGATTGCGAGGATCGGCAAGTGAGCAACAGGAGAGGAATGTGTTGACGAGGATACATCAATGAAAGGACCGGGCGTGGAAAAACCTAGGCGATTTTCTGAAATACTGAACTGTGAGATTTGAGACTGGGATTCAAGGTGAACGGAGCAGAACAGGGAGCTTATTCATAGATATATAAATAAACGCCGACCCTGTCTGAAGGGCAGTTTATGGTCTTGGAGAGCTTTTATCCCGTTGTTTCTGCAGCACATATTAAAGTGTTAAATGTTCGCTAGAATGCCTCAGTTATTTCATGTTCTACGAGTTCAGGTGAGAATTGTGTTCTATGTTTTCAGTTAGTTGACGAGTTATTGTCTACAACACTTCGATTTGTGGATTCCAGTTTTTAGTTATTACGGGAAGACACATCGAGGCATTGGTCAGTATGTTTTTCATCTTGCAAAAGGCTACCTTCGCCATGGCAATTCTTGTTCTAATCTCTTCAAGGCATCTCCCATCAGATGTTATGACTGTTTCAAGATAGTTGTACTGATTCACCTGTTTAAGAATATGCCCATTTACTTGTATATTACATTGTGGTAATTTTCCTTCCTAGTGACGACCATAATCTGTGTTTTCTTACAAATTCAATTCTAACCCCAGTTGTTCACTATGTGCAACAAAAACTGCATCTACTAAATTTTGCAGGTCCTGTTCATTGTCTGCAATCAAGACTGTATCATCTGCGTATCTAATGTTATTGATAAATCGTCCCCCAATGTTGATTCCTTCCATATCTTCTATATTTCTGAAAATATGTTCACTGTACAGAGAAAATAGATCTGGAGACATTACACATCCCTGTCTCACACCTCTCTTAATAGGCTGATATTGACCTACTTCATTATCAATTCTTATGGTAGCTTGTTGTTTCCAATATATGTTTTTTACAAGTCTAAGGTCTTTTCCATCAATTTGTAGATCTTCAAGCATCCTTATTATGTCGACATGCCTCACTTTATCGAAAGCCTTTGTGTAGTCAATAAAGCAGAGGTGTAGATCTTTGTTTACTTCTATAGAACGTTCAATTACTGTTCTCAGTATGTACACAGCATTTACTGAACCCTTGCCTTCTACAAACCCACATTGTTCCTCTCCTATTGCAGGTCGTATTTTCTTCCTAACTCTTTGCATGATAATTCTTAGCAAAATCTTCATGATGCGACTCATTATACTAATTTAAATATTGAGCACAACCCACTACTAGCAGCGCTATCGTATTCTGGTATGAACCTAAGGCCTATCCACGTCAATGTGGAAGCACTAGACTTGAGTTTCGCTCTTATAATTGATTTATTTGGTTGATCAGTAATTCATTTTTTGATTTGACCGTGTCAATTTGATTATTGCTCGCTGGACTTTAGGCAGCCTGGTGTGCCGTGAGAAGACCTGATTGTTCGGGTCCACATTGACTAATGGACGTTAGTCGCGGTGATCGGGCAAATCTTGAGCTACAGCCTATGATGGGTGATGTTGTAATATTCTGTTGTGATAATTTGGTCGTGTCCAGCGTGTGCTGCGTGGTCTAGTGGTTACACACACGCTTCACACGCCAGTGATCCAGGGTTTGTTTCCGGATCCGGTTAAGGATATGCACTACTGACGAGCTCAAACGAGAGCGAAACTCGAGTCTAGTGCTTCTATATTGTTGTGGATAGGCCTTAGGTTCATACCAGAATACGATCAGCATTGCCAGTAGTGGGTTGTGCTCAATATTTAAATCTCAAATCCCGAAACAACCAAATAAATCAATTATACTAATTGTTTGATGTTGATCACATTCCAAGGCTCCTGATTTCTTTGGGATTGCAATAAATACAGAATTACATAATTCATGAGGCATATTTCCAGTATTATATATGGTATTCAGGAGTCTGGTAACTTTATCTATTCCATATTCTTCTAAAGCATTAATCATTTCTGTTGTGATGCTGTCTGAACCGGGGGTCTTGCCAGATTTCATATGGATAAGAACATTCTGAATCTCCATCTTCAAATTTGATGGTCCTTCATTATTATTTTGAATAGCATAATGTTCTTCTTTGTTATCATTATAAAGGTTTTTCACTTAATTTGACCAAACAAGTAAAATCTTATCTTTTTCTATTATGATTTTTCCATTTTTTGTCTTTAGGGAGCCTGCTGATGTATGTGTTCTTTGATTAGTAAGCTCCTGAATTCTTTTGTGCATTATTAGTTTGGTATTTTTACTGTTGTGATGTGTTTCAATTTTTAAGCACTTTTTCTCGAGCCATGCTTCTTTTGCCTCCTTACATAATGTTCTGACTTTTCTGTGAATTTCTTTATATTTGGCAGGATTATTTTTGTTCTGTCTTCTTGTTTCCATTAGCTGTAAAATTTCTTCAGTCATTCGTGTCTGACGACCCACTTTCTTTAATTTTGGAATAGTTTTTTTCTGCAGCTAAACTGATTGAATTCTTCAACATTTCCCATTGATCATCCACATCTTGAAATAGGATCTCTAGATCAGACAATATATCAAATTTGTTCTTTACTTCTATTTTCATATATCTTTACTTCAGTTTTCAATTTGTACAAATCGTATTTAGTGTTTCTGGTTGTATACTTGACTTTCTTTAACTTTACACCTCAGTCTGCCTGTAATTAATCTGTGATCACTATAGCAGTCTGCATTGGGAACTGTTTTCACGACAGTTAGCGCAATTCGAAACCTTCTGCTAATCAGGATGTAATCTATCTAATTTTTAATCCTGCTGTCTGGACTCTTCCATGTCCATAATCTTCTAGGATGTTGTTTAAACAGGCACTATGGAAGAAGAAATTCAGCAATTAATTCAGGACTACTCTCATCCTGGCGGTGTGATTATCTATACCGATGGCTCTGTGTTAAGAGGCAAAACAAGTGCCTGGGGATTAATAGCAAAAGCCAAAGGCCTATGTTTAGTAAAGGAAAGATTGGCATATGACACCACAACCTCAAGTCTGAGAATGGAGGTGGAGGCGGTTACTGCAGCTTTCCAGTGGTTGGAGAACAAACTGTATATGCATGTTGTGATTGTGACTGATTCACAAGCATAATGACAAGATTGACATGCTTCGTGCTGAATGGTATGCATCAATTCAGGTGTCATGGGTTGTGAGCATCCACTGGATCTTTTCTCCAGAACACTTTGGTGTGGATGGAAATTAACAAGCAGACATATTGGTTGGTGCTGCATCATTGAGGGGTGATTTGATACATGATAAGGCAGATGTGGTGAAGACCCACATCCATGACTGTCCTCTTTCAGTCTATGGCCTTAATTGTGTCCAGGATTTCATGAAGGGTGTGTTCCTTGTCTGTGGACACTTTGAGATATTTATCCTTGTGGTAATCCTAGGGTAATAATTCACACCACCGAGGTCCATGAGCCTAGGCAGAAAGAACTCAACAAGAGTGCTGGGTAGCTGTTATTCATTTCACCTCCCAGAACTCACACCCATATCTCCATAAGAGTGTGCATCAAGATTGTGTCATCTGCCTGAGCTATCCATGACTGTCCTCTTTCAGTCTGTTATATGCATCCTCAAGATCCAGTGCTGCTGCCATTGTTTCCTGTGTATACTGGAACTCCTCATAAACATCTAAAGCAAATGTTGCTGCATTGACCACATGTCTTTCATTGGTCTGTACTGCCATGTAGCGTCGGAGGCAAAGGACAGTGATTTAGAATAAGATACGGAAATTGTGGCAAATAGAACAAGAAGAGTTAACCAAGAAGCGGCATAATACGCAAGTTGCTAGATGATGTCACAGCGTACTACATCACTAAAATTAGTTAAGTTTTGGGATGATCATGGAGATGGGCGGACAAATAACAACACTGAAATATGAATGCAAATATCCAGAAGAAAGTTGTAGCGAACATGCCACCTAGTTCTCCAGGAAGATAAGGAAACAAGGGCACAGTCTGCATTACGGAGAACGATCGAAAGATGAAGATTTAACACAGAGAAAGTGAGGAAAGCATACTGCATCAGAACTTGCCAGTAGATTGTCAGATAGAGGTCATGGCGTCCACACACATACACATAGCTCGGCGAAAGTAATACTGTTAGAATCAAGGGGGTAATGTAGTTTTCAGAACGATGGACTGCATGAAATTTACTCATCATTGATCAAAGTAGAAGGATGGAATCGGACTCTACAGTTAACATTGAATATTTACCAATGATTATTTATTATATTTCACCGGCACTCCCATTAACATGGGAACGGTGACGTTGTTATACTGTATGGACGATTGCCACCAATAAATTTATATTTGACGTGGAACGCCAGCGTTGCTGAACTCATTTTCGTTAATATTGATTCTGGCTCCTGTTGATCTGCGATATTGTTTGACTGGACAGCGAGCGTAATGTTAGAGGGAAACAGTGTAGCATGTACCTGCCAGCCCTCTGAGGAGTAACACTTCTCTTTCCAAGTATTCCTGCAGCTTAGCAGTCGTAGGACAGTCTCTTTCCAAGTATTCCTGCAGCTTAGCAGCAACTATTTTCTCCAACACTTTACCAAATTTATTCTGCAAAGGTGATAACCTGTCTCCCTGGCCAAGGGTTCATGATGTTATTCGTAGTCCCGTATATTCACATGGAGGAAAACAGCGGCACAAGATACGGCAGTGGATCACGCAGCGCTGGTAAATTATGGGGGTATGTGGGCCAGTCGTTCAGAAAGCAATGGCAAACTACTGAGCGTAAAACTTGTCTTACATCAACAGCAGCTAAAAAATGCTGGTGTTAACTGCAATGGCCTGTAAGGGATATGCGACATTAAAAAAAAGAAAAAAAGGTGATAACTAAAAATTTCAATGCAATCACAATTAGTGTCCTATAATTGGCTCAGCGTAGGACAGTCACTGAGCTATTGTGGATCTTAAATATGCATTAGGAGAATATCTGCAAAGTGAATTAACACAAAAAGAACCATAACAAGTTTACCTTTGAACGCTGCAACTGAAAATTAGTGCCCTGGAAAGATATATTTTGGTCATCAATCCTTACAAATTTTGTGTTTCCATAGATGTCATTTATTGCTGTAATGTGAGATGCAAAAAGTGAAAGGATCTCTTCTTTTGCCAGCTGTAAAATAAACAATAAAGGATATGGCCTTTAACAAACTATGTAATTTCCACTTCCTATTTATAAGACTGTAAATGTAATATTTTAATGCAGTTGTTATTTGCTTTGCAAAAATGTAAAATCTTTAGAGTAAGTGTATAAATAAAGGAAGTCAATATATCAGACAAAAAGTGTTGATATTTATCAAATGTGAAATGGTTTCTTTGTATTACTGATAAAATGAGCTGAAGTAATAACAAAGAAGTAATAGTAAAAGGACAAATAACTACAACAAATGAAAATGAAAGAGACATGCAAACACTGATGAAAATGCATACAAGAGACAGGCAAATATTGATGAAAATGCCTGGACAGAAATTCACAACATCTACTCAATCATCATGGAAGTTTAAGAAAGCTGAGGCAGTGACAATGAAACATTTAATGGGTTGAACTGTGGAAAAGCTGTAAAAATACAATAAACAAATAAACAAAATGGAAAGTGGAAAGGGTCAGTTTAAAAAAAACAAACATAAGTGAAGGAATGAATATTATGGTTAGAAAGATTTCACTGGCCAACAAAAACAAACAAAATTTAAAAAAAGACAATACAGCTTCATTTTTCTTCTTCTTCTTCTTCTTCAGCGTTCCGAGCCATTGAGGTTCTTTGCTGCAGATACAATCCGTCTCCATTTGTCTCTCTGGTTGACCTTCTCTTGCCAGTCGGTGATTATAAGTGCTTGTAGGTCTGTATGTATATTATCTCTCCACCATCTTCTTGGTCTACCTCGGGGTCTACGGTCATTTACTTCCTGAGTGTAAGCGAGTTTTGTTTCCCTATTGTCTTCCATTCTTTCTATATGCCCCAGCCATTGTAGTCTATTAGCCTTCATGATACCAGTGAATAGCGGGGACTTAAACAGATCATAAATGTCTTTGTTACTTCTTCTTTTCCACTCTCCACTTTGTGTATCCCTAATGGGTCCAAAGATGCATCTTAAAACTTTGTTCTCAAAGGTTTGTAACAAGGCTTCGTCTCCTCTTGTTGTACTCCAGGTTTCAGAACCATACAGCACAACTGGTCTGATCTGTGTTTTGTGTATTGTGATTTTGGTGTTACGAGATAGCACATTTGATTTTAGTAGATGTTGTAGTGCATAGTATATCTTATTTCCAGAATTGATTCTAGTTTGTATTTCTTCCCTTATGATGTTGGAGCAGTTGAAGATTGTACCCAGGTATTTGTATGTTTCCGTTCTTTTAATGGTAGCTTCATTTTTAAAACAAATTATTTTTAATATAGCTGTATTAGTGTATATTTGTTTTCATTTGCTGATGAAGGTTTCTTAATCACAAAATCCAGTCTGTCACTTACGATTGTATTATTTCAAAGCTAACCTTTTCCATTTTCTCTTTTTCTTGATTTAATCAGTGAAGTTAAGGCTACGCATTAAAAACCCATAACATCTCAGCATACCATCCATCCATCATCCATCATGTGCCATGCCGATAAGCGTGGGCGGTCATGTTTTGCCACCTCATTCGATCGCCAGAGTTATGGACCAGCTCCGTGTTTCTGTCTCAACCATGCCACGTGACCAAGCCATCCAGTTATTTACTTCTTTGTCTTCCCCTTGGTCTCCTCCCTTCAATTTTGCCAGTTGTCACCAAGTTCTCCAATTCATTTCTTCTCATAACATGCCCAAAAAATGTTGACTGTCTATGTCTAATGTCCCTAATCAGCTTACGATCTTCATTTTTGTTCATTGGTTTTTCTGTCTGTCCATGGTATTCTTTGCATTTTCCACAGAAACCACATTTCTGCAGCCATCAGATGTTTTTCAGCTTGCCTGCTCATTGTCCACGCTTCACATCCATATAAAAGTACAGGTTCTATGTAGCACTTCAACACTCTTTTTCTCGTTTCAATTGATATCTTTTTATTGGTCAGTATGTTTTTCATCTTGCAAAAGGCTACCTTCGCCATGGCAATTCTTGTTCTAATCTCTTCAAGGCATCTCCCATCAGATGTTATGACTGTTCCGAGATAGCTGTACCGATTCACTTGTTTAAGAATATGCCCATTTACTTGTATATTACTTTGTGGTATTTCTTCCATCCTAGTGACGACCATAATCTGTGTCTTCTTACAATTCAATCCTAATCCTAGTTGTTCACTGTTTGCAACAACCGCATGTACTAAATTTTGCAGGTCCTGTTCATTGTCTGCAATCAAGACTGTATCATCTGCATATCTAATGTTATTGATGTATCATCCCCCAATGTTGATTCCTTCCATATCTTCTATATTTCTGAAAAATATTTTCACTGTACAGGGAAAAAAGATCTGAAGACAATACACATCTCTGTCTCACACCTCTCTTAAAAGGCTGATATTGGCTTACTTCATTATCAATTCTTATGGCAGCTGTAATGTGAGCATACCAAGCGACCCCTTATTTGGAAACAAATCATCAAACAAGCCTGCAATGCCTAACAACATAGGGTGGTGAAGGACAAAAGAAAGAAGAAGAGTAGAAAGCTAAAGCTGCAGAGTTGAGAATAAACATTGCATTATTAAAGTAAAGGACTATTTTCCACATTACAGGTGTATTGGATATATGTTATTTTTTTTTTGTAGGCTAATCAGCATTCAATGAGTTTAGTTTAGTTTAGTTTAGTCGACGAATCAACATCACGGCACACGGGTGTAACCCATACGTGCTCCGTTCTTCTCCTAACTCAAGCCTGAGTCCGGAGATACTCAGCTCAGTGCACAAACTCCATAGCACCGGCGAGGATCCTGAAATACTTTGGGTAGATTTTTAACTATAAATTTTGCCCGGGCAGCGCCGTTAGGCTACTCTTTTTCGATCTCCAACTGCCAAGGGATATTTTACGTGCGCAACAAAACACACGGGTGTCCGATCTCACTACCCAGAGACCAGGGGAAATTTTATTACTAGAAGTCCACATGAAAAAATCCCAGTCCTCACCGGGGGTTGAATCCGAGACCTCCAGCACTCGAGGCGGACACCATACCTCGAGACCACTCATATGAGTGTTGTGGTCAATGTCATGATGGCTGCCTGGGAATGTTATGGTATCCATTTTAGACTTGGCAACACTGGTATCCCTGGTCATTTGGTATATTCCCTGCATCGAAGGGGATCAGAATACATGACAACTGAACTATTACTCAGAAAGTTTTGCACAACTATAACAAATGATGACCAGGCTGGGGACTCCGTTATGCTAATTGAATCAATACAATTTTGATTGTTTATTAACTTTCTAATTTGAGGTCCTTCCTAAATTCCAGCTTTCAGTTTTCCTATGCTCGATTCCGAAAACTTTCTTCACAAATAATTAAAACAGTGACTTATAACAAACTGCTTCATCAAGCCAAGCTTTATATGTAACTAGCTGACCCGGCCCGGCTTCGCCCAGGCCCTGATGGGGAGCATCTCATTTAATTCATATAAGTAGTCATATAAGTTCCCGTTCCCGACTATCTGTCTGTCTGTCTGTCTGTCTGACCCGGCCCGGCTTCGCCCAGCCCCTGGTGGGGAGCATCTCATTTAATTCATATAAGTAGTCATATAAGCTCCTGTTCCCGTTCCCGACTATCTACTGTCTGTCTGTCTGTCTATTATTAGAAAGAGCACTTGAAAGATCTTTACATCTTCCCCCAACAATTAACTTGGGTAAATGGAGCGTCTTATTTAATTCATATTCTGCCCCTGCTCCCGTTCCCGTTCCCAAAAAAGACGACCCGTCCCGGCTTCGCCCAGTCCCTGGTGGGGAGCATATAATTTAATTCATATTCGGTGGAGGGAGGAGGAGGAGGGAGCAGGAGGGAGAGGGAGGAGGAGGGAGGAAGGGGGATTAGGAGGAGCAGGGAGGAGGGAGAGGGAGGAGGAGGAAGGAGGAGGAGGAAGAAGGAGGAGGGAGGAGGAGGGAGGAGGAAGGAGGAGGAGAGAGAGGGAGGAGGGAGGAGGAAGAGCGAGGAGAAGGGAGGAGATAGGAGGGAGGAGGGGAGGAGGAGGGAGGAGGAGGAAGAGGGAAGAGGAGGAAGAGGGAGGAGGAGGAAGAGGGAGGAGGAGGAAGAGGGAGGAGGAGGAAGAGGGAGGAGAAGGAGGGAGAAGGAGGGAGAAGGAGGGAGGAGGAGGAGGAGGGAGGAGGAGGGAGGAGGAGGAGAGAGGAGGGAGGAGGTGGAGGGAGGAGGAAGAAGTAGGAGGGAGGAGGAGGAAGAGGGGGAGGGAGGAGGGGGAGGGAGGAGGAGGGAGGAGGGGGAGGGAGGAGGAGGAGGGAGGAGGGAAGAGGAGGGAGGAGGAGGATGAGAGAGGAGGAGAAGGGAGGAGGAGAAGGGAGGAGGAGAGGTTGGAGGAGGGGGAGAAGGGAGGAGGAGGGAGGAAGAGGGAGGAGGAGGGATGAGGGAGAGGAGAAGGAGGAGGTGATTAGGAGGAGAGAGGAGGAGGAGGGATTAGGAGGAGGAGGAGGAGGGAGGAGGAGAGTGAGGAGGGGGAGGAGGGAGGAAGAGAGAGGAGGAGGGAGGAGGAGGAGGAGGAGGAAGAGGGGTTGGAGGAGGAGGAGGAGGGTAGAGGAGGATTATAACGCATATGCCTGTAGATAACTGCATCGAAAAGGTCCACCTATTTGAGAAATATGCAACAATTTTACAAATATAGCAATTCTATTAGAAGTTATGTCCCCTCGATATATATACATTATAATGTAAATTACATATTAAATAATAATAAGAACATATGTGTGAACACTAAAAAAAACTATTTGGCAGCACGGGAATGATTAGAAGACATGTAGAAAATTTCGTCTCAATCGGATGGACCGTTCGCGAACGCATAAAGGACATACAGACAGACAGACGGAGATTCTCTTTTATATATATAGATGGTGGAGTAGAACTCTTTTTTGATCAGTGAGAGGCATGTTGATAATATTTTCTTCTCCAACTTTTAATTCATCTTTCAACGGCCACTATATCCTTCTACAGTGTGTATCTTTCGTCCTGCTATCCCACAAACATATAAAGCATGGCTATTTATTGAATCCCCTTTGTTGTCCAAGCAAGAAGTAAATCTATTTTAAGATCTACACAAACGATCCAGTTATGTTCTAAATGCTTCAGTTTTGTCAGAACCGTAGTAGAATGAGAAATTGGAATTGAACCATATTTGTAACCATTGTGTAAGAGAACACCTTTCAAACTTCTTTTAAAGATGTCAATGAAAAGTCACCACTCATCTGATGCATAACTTACACCCATTTCATTTACAAGACCTCCTACATTAATACAAAACACAAGGTTGTTTTCTTTACAAAAGAATAGAAAAAAAACCTTGCTCTCTGCTGCGATAAAATGTAACCTAAAGCAAAGACTTGAGAGTCTCCATGGCAAAGTGGTCAAGCCGTTTTTCTCAGGCTCCGAAGGTTGTGGATTCGATTCCGAGCCGTGTCCTTTGGTTCATGAGTGAATTCTTTCGGAGATTCCTGTGGGTCGTTGCTGGAGCTATGGAGTTCGTGCTTTGTGCGATGCTTTCTGCTCTGCGGAAAGAGAGTGGGCCATATGGGATAAAAACCCAGTACAATGAAGTCGACCCTGTCGACTTTTAAGCGACTTTAAAATGTAACCTTTGTTTCAGCCGTCAGTAATTTTTTTTTTCCGGTTCAATCTTGAAGCCAAAACTTCTAAAGATTCCTTGGAAAGATATAGATCTCAGATTAGATCATTCAATTCATGCTGGTCAAAGCGTTGAGCAGCTGGAAATCATCTTACGAATCACTTTCACTGTTACTTGTTGCTCAACATGCCACTGTTGTTTCATCTTCTAGCAGTGAATCCAAAATCTGACTGAAAGTTGGTATTGGTATGTCATCTCTGTGTGGAACAGGTTATCTAACAGAATATAAATCTGGATATTTCCATTTTTATGGTGATTTTTTTGCATTAATTCCCTTAATATTAACAACACAAAAATAACAGTCATCAAAGTGGTTCTTAGGCTCTCTCTCTCCAAACCATTAGAATTCCAAATTTTATAAGGGACTAGATAGCAATAGTAAGGATAACTACCATGTCAAGAACTGAAATAGGGGTTAAAGTAGACGAAACATATGCGAACTATAATCAGGTATGACAACCGTAAAATAGGTACATAATTAGTAAACCGACCATCAACTGGACACAAAGATGGATCCACAGGATGAAAACAACTTATCTCTCTCTCTCTCTCTCTCTCTCTCTCTCTCTCTCTCTCTGTGTGTGTGTGTGTGTGTGTGTGTGTGTGTGTGTGAGAGAGAGAGAGAGAGAGAGAGAGAGAGAGAGAGAGAGAGAGAGAGAGAGAGAGAGAGAGAGAGAGAGAGAGAGAGAGAGAGAGAGAGAGAGAGAGCATTTTACAATAAGTTTATGACCATTGGCAGAGAAAGTCACCTAAGAGGTCCTGAATTGTTAGCATGGGCTAAGAGAGAGTTTACTGCTTTTCAGGAACAAGAATCGATGACAGGGCCACAGCTAGATAAACAGAGAAAGAAAGGGAGCAAGCAGAGAAAGAAAGGGTACAGTCGGAGAAAGAAAAGTTTGCCGCACAAGAGGCCAGTTTAAAATGAAAAAACTTATTAAAGAGAAAGAAACAGCTCTTGAGAAAGAGAAACTTGCTGCAGAGAAAGGCATGAAAGATAGAGAGATTGCACTGGAGAAAGAGCGACTGGTGTTTAGCAGAGAGAAACTGGTAGCATAACAGATTATGAAAGATAAAGGGTAAAGTTACTAGAAAAAGAAAAGGATGCAAAACTTGCTCAGGCCATATTGACATCTAAAACCTTGGATTCCAGTAAACATTATCATGGTATCATTAAAATTTTTACATCTGGTGACTCGGTATCAGCTTGGGTCATAAATTTTGAAGTGCTAATAAAACATTACAAAGTATCCAGACAGGAAGGGGCAATTCCAGTGTCATAAACATGTACTACATATTAACTGAATGCATCATATCTTGAACAAAACTATAAACTTATTCGGAAGTGATTCCAAAGATGATTATGCTAGTAAGAGTTAATCCATTTATATGACATACACAGAATGAACTTTCAATATAAAGTGCAATAATGTGGCTGCAATGTGCTAAAAAAACTGCCCCTTACATATTCCTGCTTGACGTATAGGACAGTTCTTTTTATTTATTCATCTCTCTTTTTATCTTGATTTAAATTTGAATGTCAGTAAAAATAAAAAGTTAAGGGCCCTTAATTCATGCTCTGGGGGGTATTGGGTATTTGATACTAGTGTCATATTTGTTTATTCAACTGGCACTGGGCAGGTGATGTAGACAATACCACGCCAGTCATCTTCCCACAATATTTCCTGGTACCATTTTTAGGTTGGGTCGACCTGTGAACTAAGGTCACCTCAAAGGGAACTCAATAACATGGCCACTGGGCTGGCATGAAACCATACTAGCCACTATGCGACTGTCACTTCCATGCTTCCATGAATACAAATAACTCCTTTAATTCTGACAGGCATTTACCACCATATCCTCATGTATGTTAATGTCACTTTAATTCGAGATTCAGAATGATTATTTAAATTTTCCTCGCATATATTAGTCTTAACTGTTTAACACTGCAAATACTATATACATGATAACTTAGAACATCAGTTAGTAGTATGGGTGCTTTGCACATGTTTAGCATTATCAGAATCACAGACAAAGCATTCATCCTCCCTGATGGTCTTGGTGCTACCAACTGTGATTTGTACAGCTCCTTGCAGCAGACCGCTAAGTAAAGGTCAGTTTTTATTCTCTTCTTCTTTTAGTGTCTGTCCTAGATTCTTGGGCAGATGATAACCCTAGCAACCATTGATCCTGACACTGGGAGATCCTACCTTCTATCTCTTTTATCTGTATATGATTTCATGCTCACACTATCTCACCTGTGTTGTTTGTCCATCAAGAATGATGATGACCAATCAATTCATCCAGTGGTGTTGAAAGTATGGAGCCGTGAGTTCTAAGATGGCTGATTAGGCCTATTTTGGCTCAAAATGTTCTTTGACAATGTGGGCAAAGAATGCTTGACATTCCAGGAGGTGGATCTCCTGCTGTGGTTTTTCTTTCATGCCTTTTCTTCACAGCTCTTGCAGTCCTGATTGCTTCACAAGTGACTGCACCCTTGCGTAATAATGCACACCATGAATTTTGGTCTTTGACAGCAGTCTCCCAGGTGTCAAGGTGAATTCCAAAAGCTTTCAGTGAGATTTTCATAGTGTCTTTGAAGCGTTTCCTCTGGCTGCCTTAGGAGCATTTACCACAAAGCAGCTCGCCGTAAATAAAATTTGTTTAGGGAGCCTGTGATCTGGCATGCGAGTTAAGTGACCAGCCCTGCGAATCTGATTCTTCATTAGTAGAGTGTGGATACTGGGCATTGACGCTCTTTTTAGAACTTCAGTGTCTGGGATTTTGTCTTGCCATTTAATTTTCAATAGCTTTCTAAGGCAGACTGTATGGAAGTGGTTTAATTTCCTAGCGTGTCGCTGATAAACAGTCCAGGTTTTACAAGCATATAGCAGTGTAGATAATACAACTGCTTTGTAGACTTTCAGCTTTGTTTGCAAGCTTATTCCATTTCTGTCCCATACATTATTGTACAGTCTGCCAAAGGTCGCGCTGGCCTTAGAGATTCTTGCATTCACTTTGTCATCAATTGCAGCAGTTTGAGACACAGCGCAGCCAAGATAGGTGAATTTGTTCACAAGACTTAGTCTATGACAATTCACTTTGATATTTGGCACGTTGTGATTAATCCCTGGATCTGGCTGGTACATACCTACAATCTTCTCCAAGTTTATATTGAACCCAAAGATGGCACAGGCTCATGAAAAAGCTAAAATATTACTTTGCATGTCTGCCTCCGAGGTGGTATTTAGAGCACAATCATCAGCAAACAGGAGCTCTCTGATGGTGTTGCTGTTGGTTTTGGTTTTAGCTTTCAGCCTTCTAAGATTGGACAACTTTCCATCCATGCAGTAGTTGATCTCTTTTCCTATGTCGTTTATATACACGTACATATGATTTCATGTTCACACTATCTCAAATACTCAACATGTTACAATACTAGCGTTTGAGTATTCCTACAGTAACAGCTTCAACTATTTTTAAGAATTAAAGAATTATAATTTCATCAGAAGTTTTTATTCTGTTAATACAGTATAGTTATAGTGCATCAATTATTTTTTTCAACAGAATTTTATCTCTGAATAATGACAGTACATATACATTGTGGGTGCTTGCTGCTGAATGTCATGCTATTTCATATTCAATTTCATACATTTAATGAATTTAAGGAATTGGTCCAGTAAATTCCAAGGTTATGAGTGAAGGTGAGACAAGGCAAACTTGCTCAGAAAGATAGAATTATAGTTGAACTATGATTTCAAACTATTATGCCATAACAGTAATAAGTCATGTTGGCAAAATCCCCTTGTGAATCATTACAAAGAGGATTGAAAAGAAGTTAGAATATGAATTGCAAGAACTACAAGCAGATTTCAGGCAAGGCAGAGGAACCAGAAATCTTAACCTTCAATATGAAGGCCATCTTTCAGATATACAGAAAGCACAGTGCAGATCTTCAACCTTATTTATTTGACTGTTGATCATAAAAAATTGTGAAACATCATGACAAATATTGGGTTCCCAGCACATCTGATCCACGTAACTCAAAACTTTACATCATGAACAAGAAGCGGCTGCTAGAGTAGCTTGTGATACATCACAATGAGTTCAGGTTAAAGGGGAGTAAGACAGATTGCATTCTCTTCCAATAACTGCTCAATATCTATGCAGAAAATGTAATGAGAAACAAAACAATTATGTGACCCATAACAACTTTGATCCATTCGTAACTGGTGGAAAACCAATCCTGACCCTAATGTATAGAGATACATACGGTCCTCTCAAACAGTGCTATAGAATCAGAATAGTTCATCTTATTTGTATGGCTGAAAGGATAGTAGTGCTCATTCTTAAACATCCTGTGTTTTCATGCCGAGGTAGCAGGTTCAACCCCTACACTGGTCAGTTTGACTAAAATGCTGACTTCTCGTCCTTACAAATGGGTTCACCTGATGGCGAGGGACACTGGTAATAAGGAAAGTTAATCAACATGCAAAAATCAGTCAGGTGCACTAAAAGTAGTAGCATGTGAGTTCAAAGCGAGCGAACATAACAAAATAAATGTTGTTTGTCAAAAGACACAACAAAGATCAAAAAGTGTGTCTGAATTTAAAATACAAAGACAAAAATAATACTTATAGGCAAATCTAATGTCAACCAAATATTACAGTCATTAGTGAAGAAAAGTGAAATATCTGTAGAGTTTAAATAGTACATGAGAATATGGCAAAACAACAGTAATAAAATTAAAGTAGGCATTTTAAGAACATGCATCTTTCCTGATGGCAACATGAAAATGAGTCATTGACTATTTCACAATCAGTAAAGAAGAAAATCTGGGCTTCTGAACTAAAATGTTACAGATAAATTCATTAAATATCATGGATCAAGAAGGAGAACAAAAACACCAATATTTTCATGATCTGGACATTGAAGAGAACTTGTTCAAAAAAGCTTCATGTCTCAGAACCTGAAATACTCTGGCCATATTAAACATCAGTGGCTTAGAAGAACATTAATGAAAGACATAGTTCCTGGAAGAAGACAAATGAGCCGACCAGCATGACAGTGAACACAAGACATTAAAGACACCCAGCCATGAAAATGCATGACCCAAGTGAACTCACAATTCTTTCCTGCAGGCTGTGATGAAAGCAACATTCTGCACAGAACCTGCTGCATGAATGGACAACTAACTTCAAATCTGCAATTGCACTAAAAATTAAAACTATAACTTAAAGCAAGCAAAAAAAAATGTTTGCATATCCTTTACAGGACATCGCTGTCAACATCAGCATCTTTCAGTTGATTGTTGATTTCTTGGCAAGATTACGCTCAGTAGTTTGGCATCGCTTTCTGAGCAGCCGGCTCACATACCCCGTAAGTTACCGATGCGATTCGAACCACTGCTGATTCTCACCGTCACCACGTTACTTACGAGAGTATACGAGATTACGGAGAAAAGTTGCTAACCTCTAGGCCAGGAAGCCGGCAAAGCAAGCAAAGCATGTGCAAATTTTTTGGAATTTCTTTTTTCAAACTTTCATTGATAATTCTTTTAGACTTTCTAATTTCTTTATGCTTAACATGAGAACATTGAACATCAAGAAACATTCACGGATAATTGATTACCTCTGCATTATTACCAGTTTTCTGTAAAAAGTGATTGTACAGAAGACGATCAGCTTGTAAACTCATGGTACATGTTCTATTACTGCCCTGATAGTCACGCTTCTTGCGTGATAGTGGTTTGCCAGAGTTAGCTTCTGATGAGTATTTAATGTAAGGAGTCTCATGCCAGTGGATCTGTGACTGAAATTTTAAAACACAAATTAATATTTTTTTGTCTTACACATTATGAGAAGACAAAAACTGTAACATGTGACAACTGGAAAGATTTGTAGAAAAAAAATAAGATAGTAAAAATACAGTAAGGGAAGATTCTTGACAGCATAGTGTCACAGCATGGAAGGGTGTCAGCATATGAATTGATATATACTGTTGGAGATCGTAAGATGTGGAAAGCATGATCACCCTCTCCAGTCAGCAAGGTATTTGATAATGATTGCACAATAAGGTAAATATATATTTTTGGCAGAATATACTGAATGCAAAAATATATCTTTGCTACACAATACACCAGGCATATTCTGATTTAGTATGTTACTCTTTGACTGGAATTATTATGAAACCTGAAAAGATCAGCAACCACATAATTTGTATTTGCAACCAGATGTGTATAATCAAAGCTATAATTTGCCCCTTTTCAAACACTTTCTTGCACTGTTTAATCAATTTGCATAGGTTAGAACTTACTTTCTGACTGTATAAAGCTAAGTAAAGTCAACAGCTTATGGTGGTTAATGAGCTATTGTAGTTTGATAAGTAAAATGGCGATGGAATAGCTATGTTTTTCTTAGAGGGATGCTGTTGTGCTTTTCTAGGGAGGATGTGGTGGATTTCTTAACCTTTTTCGGAATGTTTGCATAAGAAACCGCAGAAGGCAGGTGGTGGATGGAATTTTGAAGGCAGCCTACAGATAGTGGTTGGTTATGGTCTCAAGTTTCACAACGGTAAGAAAAGGATCTCTTTAAAGAGAAAGTGGCTACGGTCACCAACAAGTAGTCACTGCCAGGAAGGGTAGAAATGGCAAACTCTTTAAAGATGCCTAGTCCATCATGATTCGTCAAATCACAGAATGTCACAAAAGTATAGCAACACTGAAATTGGCAACATGGAATGCTTGTACTTTAAGTGCAGATGGAAGATTGGA
The DNA here is from genome assembly GCA_014155875.1 of Cepaea nemoralis. Taxonomy (NCBI): domain Eukaryota; kingdom Metazoa; phylum Mollusca; class Gastropoda; order Stylommatophora; family Helicidae; genus Cepaea; species Cepaea nemoralis. The sequence goes on along the minus strand of JACEFZ010022299.1, from coordinate 916,959 downwards.
TAACATCAAACAAGAAATAGGAAGAGGCAAAAATAATATTTTATATATTCTGGAGGAGAGGAAAGGCAAAAACGAGTAGCAATTATCTTTGATCTGGAAAATCAAAATCTGTTAAAGGATATTGGGCAACGTCAGACAGAGTTCTACTGGTGAAGTTAATCATTTTGAACTTTTGACACAAACGTCATTCAAATATATGCCTTAACATGAGAAAGTTAAGATAGGGTACAGGAATTTTATATCTACATGGAGAATGCTTTGAAGAAAAGTAAAAATTCAGAAATAAACATCATAATGCGAGACTTTAACATTAAAGTAGAAAATCAAGGGGATGGATGCTCAGTAGGTAAATAAGGGTTGGGAAAAAACGAAATGAGAGAGGAGACCTGTAGAATGAGCATAAACTGATTGTCAGAAACACCTGATTTGAGCAACATCTAAGAATATTATGTACATGGAGGAGACCTGACAGCAGGATTGGAAACCAGGTTGATTACATCCTGATTAGAAGAAGGTTTTGAAATGTGTTAACAGTGGCAAAAACTGTGCCAAGTGCAGATGGTTACAGTAATTACAGATTGATTATAGGCACATTAAAAGCAAACAAGAGAGAACAATAATGGAGGGGATTATGCCTGGGAAGAGAGGAAGAGGAAGGCCAAAGAGAAGATTGGTGCATGATGTGGCGGATGATCTCCAGATGGGGTGTATCGGATGCAGGACATCTTGCTTATGATCGAGGTTTTTCGGAAGGTTGTTATGGGAGTGAGGTTCTGCAAAGGACATGCTACCAAATTAATGAATTAATGAAAAGTAAAGTTAAAGAAAATCAAATATACACCAGGAAACACTAAACTTGATCTGTGTACATTGACAAATGACAAGGAAATACAAGACAGTTTTAACATTAAAGTAAAGAACAGATTTGATATATTATCTGATCTAGAGATCTTATTTCAAGATATGGATGACCAATGGGAAATTCTGAAGAATTCAATCAGTTTGGCTGCAGAAACAACTATTCCAAAATTAAAGAAAGTAGGTCATAAGAAATGAATGACTAAATAAATTGTATGACTAATGGAAACAAGAAGACACACTAAAAATAATCCTGACAAATATGAAGAGATTCACAGAAAAGTCAGAACATTATGTAAAGAGGAAAAAGAATCATGGCTTGAGAAAAATTACATGGATATTGAAAAACAATACAACAGTAAAAATGTCAAATTAATGCACACAAGAATTCAGGTACTTACTAATAAAAGCACACCTACATTAACAGGCTAACTGAAAACAAAAGATGGAAAAATCATAATAGATGGGGATCAGATTTTAGATACATGGGCAGGGACCATGAAAGAACTCTATAATGATACACGTGAAGAACAGTTGTTTATTTCCTTTAATATGGAAAGACCACCAATATTGAAGATGGAAGTTCAGCATGCTCTCAATCAAATGAAAACTCAAAAGACCCCAGGTCCAGACAACATCACAACGGAAATGATTAATGCCTTAGAAGAATATGGCACAGGTCAAGTTACCAGACTGCTAAACAATATATATGATACTGGTGATATTCCCACTGAATTATGTAAATCACTGTTTATTGAAATTTCAAAAAGGTCAAGAGCCTTGAAATGTGATCAACATTGAAAAATCAGCTTAATGAGTTCATATCACACAGATTTTACTAAGGATCATCATGTACTGGGTTAGATTAAACCAGAAATAGGTAAAGAACAGTGTGGGTTTGTAGATGCGTTGTGCCTGTTTACAGCAGAGCTGCGTTCTTGCGCCGTTAGGCCGACACATCCGACGTCTGCGGGAATTTGTTGACCTGGTTAACCTTCCCGGGCTACGTCTTGAGGTATGATGTCCGTCTCGAGTGCTGGAGGTCCCGGGTTTTTTCCCGGATCGGGATTTATTTAAAAAATCCACCTTGGACTTCCAGTAATAAAATTTCCCCTGGTCTCTGGGTAGTGAGATCGGACGCCCGTGTGTATTGTTGCGCACGTAAAAAATCCCTTGGCAGTTGGAAATCGAAAAAGAGTAGACTAACGGCGCTGCCCGGGTAAAATTTCGAGTTAAAAATCTACCCAGGTATTTCAGGATCCTCGCCGATGCAACTCCAGTTCGTACATTGAGATGAGTTTCTCCAGACTCAAGTTTGAGTTAGGAGGAAAACGGAGCACTTATGGGTTAAACCGTGTGCCATGATGTTGATCCAACGACTAAACTAAACTAAACTAAGTGGTGTTGATTTATTTCACGTGGGGTCATGATGGGCATTTTTCGCTGCTGCTGCTGCTGCTGCTGGATGATGATGGATGATGATGGATGGATGAATGGATGGATGGATAGATGGATGGATGGATGATGATGATGATGATGATGATGAAGAGGAATTTTCCGGATGGACAATTCTCTATGAGAGACACCTCTACACTTAGATACTATTTACATGCTAACATAATGAATGTATAATTAGTAAGAAGAAAGAGGGAGTGCAGGAGGTACCAGGATGCGGTGACAGGGGTACTGAATGACAAGACCGGTACTTTCTGGAAACCGAGCCTCCCTAATGAGCAATTCCAGGTGCTGCCTGACAACAGAAGCGCATTAATGCCTGAACGTCCTTTATAATGTAGATGATCCGGTAACCTATAATAACAGGTTATTATATACACTGAAGGCATGTGCTTTTAACGTGTGCTATGTATGTCAGTGTTATTGCCAAATGCTCTCACCCACTACTCTCCTTGCAGGGTTTGTCTTCTAAGTTGGAGTCAAGATGGTTATAGTAACAAAAGAGAATTTGGCCCTATGTTCATTCCAGTTGGTCCACACACTGGGAGCACGCCAACTCAATTTCCCTCTATAACAGCACACCTGAAGGTGATGAGACATTACGTACCTGCTACGTCAATCTGAGGTACGGTGTAACATCAAGGTAAACAACTTCATCACTACAATATGAATGTCATAATGACTTGTCAAATGGTTTACCAGACCTAGGTGGGGTCTATCACACAGACTATCGTCCATTGTGACTATATTATAGTAATCTACAAGGTGACCTACACTCGCAGTCACCAGACCCAGTTGGGGTTCCACCAGTGATCTTACTAGTCCCTAAGAACATTGCTGTATATCCGGAGTGGTGGAGATGATGTGTACCATCATTTCTCTGACCCAGATAGGGTCAATCAGATTCTTGAGACTTTAGTAGCGCTACCACACTCCAACGTGTTTGCTTCGCTCAAAAATCTCCATTGGAGGACACCTTGTGACCTAGGGCTTCCCCAGTCAGACTGTATCGTGAGACTGATCTTCCAGTCAGTTACATCATGGGGTGACACTTCCTCTACGACTGGCACAGGAACTCAAAATAGTTATCCCAGTCGTTGATCACTGTCACAGAAATCACAATCGATTCGGCCGCGTGGTAAGGTAGACAACCCTACTATTGCCTGACCCGGTTCCTGGAAGAAATTCTTGCCCTTGGTTTAGTGTTTCTCAGTGATTTGAGAAACCTCGGCGGGGTTAACAGAATTCATGCCGACAGCGAATGGTTTTGGCACACGGGCAGTTAGTGGGCCTGGTAGACAAAGACGGCAGAGAAGGAGTGTAGGACGTCACCTATACTAGGGCATGTGCGGTCTTGATCAACGCAGCTTGTCAAAGCGAAGGTCATGCGATGGTCAGCAGAAATATCCGATGTCATTTCAAGGTCGTGACTTGAGTCGAAGGTCGTCACCTGGTGGGGTGACCACTGGCTTTTCTTCTTGGCTTTCCTCACATCTGTCTAATAGTTAGTGTCCCTCCATGGAATGTCAGCTTAATATATAGTGGATTCCGGAGAGGTGGATAATGTGTGAGCAGCGACCGAAGGGACAGAGCTGTTCTATAAGGACAGTGACACCGTTCTAAATGCTCCAGGCCTCAATGAGGGAGGAAAGAACGGGGTGTGGACCTCTGCTACGTGGAGAATGATTGAGGCCATGTATATGTTATTTGATTGGGATGCTTTGTACCTGAGGCACGGTACTATATCTGCTCTGGCTGGTAATAGGGCAGTGAACCAGGGAGATTGGCGTGAACGAGGAAGGGGTCCCGATACATCATCCCAGGCCCTACTTTAGGGCCATTCTGCCTATCGATACTAATGATTCCCTAACCCTATGTGTCATGTAGAAGTCTTGTAGGGTATGATGACACTGCAGTGATAAGGGACCAACGACATTGGACCTAGCGATACCCCAGTCCTGGGAAGTTGACGCAGGGCAACTCGCCGCCTGTCAGGTCCTAGACCCAGTTCCTCTCCGGCACCTGCGAGGAGCAAATGAAAGCGATGGGACTCTCATGAGAAGAGCCCCTGGCTGAGGAAGGAGGTGAGAGTGAACTTGCAGATGGTAAGCTTGGTTTTAGGTACTTTCACTGAGTGTTTTCCACAAGTTCTACCTTCTTGAGTGAGGTCTTGACATTGTAGTGACGGGTCCAGTGATTGGGACCATGCGAGTGTGAGTAGCAGACCAAGGACAACATCACGAATCCCAGTGTGTCCTTTTCCTAAGAGGGTAATATACCGACAGATGAGTCTTGTTAACACGTCGCTGCCGTCAATACCAAGGTATCTTCACTATGGCAATGCTACCTACTTATCGACCACACTCATGGCAAGTATCTTTGTGGAGTGATTGTCCACCGTATCAGGTCATTAGACAGACCCATCTCCAGCTAGTGCCAGATTCCTTTGACTTCATGTGCAGGGCCATTTTGGCTCTTAAGTCTGCTGGAGTCCAGAGACGACATTTCCAGTGAAGACTTTACACTTCAGCACCGGAGAGACTGATCTCCTATTTATGACACTTATCGTGATTCCTCTAGCGTGGACACAGAAGTGTGATATTATCTGGCCACAATAGACGTTAGAGATTTCGTCAACCATGTGGGCCACCTATTCTGATCATCACTGACGAGAGGTTTCCGGAACTGTTCGAGTCAGAATGACTACCCTACTTTCATCCTTGGGAAGACGAGAGCTTGCGGGAAGTGGATACATTTGGTGAGACCTGTTTCCAAGATGACCTGTAGCGTTCTACTCGGAGATTTTCCTGTGATGACAAATCCATCTGGATGCTGTTCCAGTGCCTGCTTGTCTCGACAGACCTACTAGCTATTAGGTATAGCTCATCATCATCCTCCTCATCATTATCATTTGTATAATACACGCTTGTGTTACCATATATAGATACCAGAGCTGAGTGTTGAGTCATGCATTCCGGACACGGTGTGAGAAGGTAGTACCCCTTGGTTGAGTCTGAAGGGAGATAGGTATCCAAAGGCTGGTTGGGTAAAGTAGATAAAGATCACCTAGTTCCCAGGCAGAACACATCCCGTTGTTAAGGCATGGCATCAGTTCCCCTCACCCCAGGGAGTGTTGTTACAATCACCAGAGACAATTGACGAGACAGAATGCTTCTTCAAGCCTCAAGTCAACACTCGCTTGGAGGGAGCCTGGTGAGCTAAAACTGACAAGACCGGACATATGCATATGACAGAAGCTCCCTTGCCTAATGATGAAACTTGGATCATCCTTGACTCTTCTCTACTCTGTTGTCTAATTGTACATAGACCTATTCTCTAGCATAATCTTCATTCTTCTGATCTGGACTTTATTGTAAATTAAATTTCACTTTGGTTACCATGTCGTTGCTTGACTGAATGTGTGTCGTCTGAGTTGAGCCCCCCAATGGGTATTAGTCCTTAGGTTAGGAAGTGCAAGACAGGCGGAGTCCCGAGTCTGTAGGGGTTCAGTAGATGAAACATACTTGTGTTGTGGTCAGTGCAGGGTGGGAAGGTCGAAGTGTACCCCTACTTGTCAAAGCCCCAGGGGCCTTGGTACAGTAACCTACTTGTATGGTCAAACCATTTAACTTGCTGCCTTCTAATAAAATCTAGTGCAGCTACAACCCCTACATTAGTCCTAATTTCTTCATTTCTGATCTTATCTCTTCTTAATACATTGAGTAGTTTCTTCTCAGGTATCTCATTTCTGTTATTGTGATTTTTCTTTTTCTTTTCCTGTCATTGTCCAGGTTTGGCATTGGTAACATAGAGTTGGTAGGAAGATTGTGTTGTAAAGTGCTTTCTTAGTAGTTATTGATACATTTGTTCTTTAGTATTGGTGCTATTTGTCCAATGAGTTGGTTTGCCATATTGCATCTATTTTCGATCTCGTCTTCTGATTTGCCATTTGATGATATTATACTTCCTTGAAATTCTTTACATGTTTCAAGGGATGTTTGTTTAGGTGAATCGTTGTTGCTTTTTCTTCTTTAGTTACAGTCATTACCTCTGTTTTACTTGTGCCAATTTTCATGTTATGTTTCCTTACACATTTCATTTAGACCAGGGGTGGCCAACCTTTTCAGCAGACGGGCCAAATTTCAGAAATAATATTTCCTGCTGGGCCATGGACATAATTTTTGTTTTGTTAATTAAAGTAAACAAGCAAGCATGCTACAGCTTCGACCACATCATCGCTTCCCAGTAGGTGAGATCGTGGTCAAACACTTGCATGGTTTCATGTTTAAAAAAACAAAAACAGAAAGAAATAGCTTTTTTTTTTTTGGAGAAAATAAAACATAACTGAGAATCAAATACATTTATTAGACAATTTAAAAATATTTAAATGTGAGACATCTGACTTTGTTTTGCAGTACTAAGTGCATCAAAATTGATCTCGATTGATGGTGCCACATGCAAACAGTTTTCCAAATGAACATCAGTAATTCGTGTTCTCACTTGTGATTTGATGTGCTTCATGCAACTAAAAAGCTGTTCACATGCATAAGTGTTTCCAAATAGCGAAACCATCGTCGGAGCTTGTTTGTAAAACGCAGGATGTTTATCCTTGTCCAAATACGTTTCATAGAACTCTTCCAAACCAACTTCATGGAATTTCTCCTTTAACAATGTATCACAACACGTTTCACAATGTTCCATTTGATTTGTGTGGTCATCAACACCCCTGAAAACAACTGCCAGTTGGGCAGTATCTGCCTATCTGTGCTTTCATCCAATGCTAGAGCATAAAATATAAACTTGGATGCTTGACTTTTCAAATTATCTTCAATATGTTTTTCAATGTTGTCCACATGCCTAGTAATAGTCTGACGAGACAGACTTATTTTTGAGAAATCCTTCTTCTTTTCTGGACACAGAATTTCAACGAATCTCACTAAACATTCCTTAACCATTTCACAATCTGAATATGGCCTCAATTTTTTTTGTTTTTGGGTGTGCTAGTATCATGGCTACTGCATAACTAGCTTTTACATAGCATGTTGACTATGAACCCGCTCTAGTAAATATCTTTTGTTGTGCAGAAATTTTTTATTTAAAGTCATTTACCTGGTCTTGTCGAAATTGCCCTTTGCACTTATCAAACTTATTTGCATGTTTGATCTTGTAGTACCGTTTGATGTTATACTCTTTCAAAACAGAAACAGATACTTTGCATATCAAGCATATGGGCTTTGTTTTAATTTTTTTTATTCGCATATCCTTTACAGGACATCGCTGTCAACAGCAGCATCTTTCACCACTGAAAAAAAAATAGTTTATAGTCCACCTGTCTTGAAAACTTCTTAATTCTTCTGTGACTCTTCTCTTCTTTGGTCCAACGTCTTTACTAGTTGATGCCATGGTAGGCCTTCGTTTTCAACTGGGGAAAAAAAAAAATAAAACACCACGGGTAATACTTTTCTTCTTTTTGCATATCCCTTACAGGACGTTGCAGTGAACACCAGCATTTTTCAGCTGCTGTTGATGTACTAGGCAAGATTCCTAGAGATAATGGTGAGTGTGCCATCATCAAGTTCTTTTATTTCACTTATTATTAGATGTCAAATGTTAACATTTTGAGGTCAGTTTTGCTATTCTTAGCATGGCTTTTCATCAATTTTATATATTTACATACAATGCTCATGCATTTTTATAACAAAATGATCAAACCTTTCGTCTGTCTATGTTTTCAGATGACTCCACTGGTTGCCACATCTTGTTCAATTCGTTGTATACCTCGTTTCCTCCACAAGTTTCAAAAGTGTGCCTCTTGTGCCTTTATAAAAATATAAGAATAATGTAAATATCTATTTCAAAATTGTTTAAGAAAACAGATTTTAAATTGCTGAGTTTTAAAAATACAGCAAAAGTACGAGGGGGTTTCAGATGATTTAGTTAACGTTTGTTTTTTTGGTGAATATATTTTGAAAAAGTAAAGAACAAATGTATCATCTTCGATGTAGTCACCGCTGCGTTCAATGCAAGTCCTCCAGAACCAATAAAGTGCTTGGATTCCTAAGAAAAATTGACTCTGGGGTCACTAGTCAGTGTGTCTGACCAGATCGTAAAAAGTCTGTCATAGAAGTCATATATATATGCAAAACCAATAAACATAATTCATTTCAGATTAATCTCTTAAAGATGGTCATCTTTATATATTTATTTAAAAATAAAACTGACAACACTCAACTAGTGTAACTACTGAATTTTTAAAACATTTGTGCTCATTAAACATCCATCAATATCAGGTGTCATTTCTTCTTGTATTGATATCAAGACCCCAAAACGATTCCTCACTTCTATGTTGTATGCATCTGGTATTTTTGTGAGATCAAAATGAAGTGGCCTTGGTCCACGGATAAGCTTTCTGATTTTAATTTCAGATATGCTTCTAATAACTGATGATCTGTATCACAGTCTGCACTTTGTAGGGCTTTTGCAGATCTTATGCTTGATCTCCATCTTTTTGTATAAAAATATAATCTATCTGATTTTTTGTAATACTGTCCGGGGAACTTCCATGTGAAGAATCTTCTTGGGTGTTGTTTAAAAAGTGTGTTGGTTATCGTTAACTCATTTTCTGTGCAAAATTCAATTAATTTGTCACCTGCATAATTTCTATTTCCCAATCCAAATTTTCCTAAAACGTGTCTCTCATTTTCAGTTCCTCCTGTGCCTACTTTTGCGTTAAAATCGTCCATTATTATTGTTATATCATTATGACCAATCATATTTAATGTGTCTTGCAGTGTGCTGTAAAAATCTTCAATTTCGTCCTCCTCTGTATGAAAGTTGTGTTTTTTGGACGGCCTTTAAGTCTGATAGTGAGGATTCTATCATTAACTGGGTTATATCCCATTAAAGCTTTTGCAGTTGTTTTATCTAAACAAAATGCCACACTCCGCTGTGGCCTCCGGCGTCTCAACCAGAATATACTAAAAGACTTCCATATTCATTTGTAAAATGTCCCTTGCCTCTCCAGCGATGTTCACTAATTTATGAAACATTTTTAAAATCTAACAAAAAGCATGAAAGGTAAGCAAGCTATAAGTGGAATCACCTGTAGGGATCCAGATTCATCTGAGACTCTCGGTATATTAATGTATGAAATTCAGAGTTCCTGAAATGATTTCTGGCAGGTTCTATATGGTATGTTGTATCTGCTGGTACAATTACGTGACCCGATACACTGCCATTTATGATGGAGATATAGGCTGAACTTGACGGCATGCCTGGTGGATATGTTAAGAATATTCTCACTGAATTTACAGACTATACTAATAATAGACAATACATATTTCAATTCAAAGTAAATGTGATCAAAGTCACACAATGAGGAGTTTACAACAAAATAAACAGTACCTAATGTTAGGGACTTCGTAACTAGGGAAGGACGCTGTTTTCAGAAAGTTCAAGGTCATTGGGTTCACAGACGACTTCCTGTGGCCGTGAGTGCAGTATATGAAAATTACCTTCTCGTGTTTCCTATTGGATAAATGCGAAACTATTTTTATGAAAATTGCGAATGACAACTTTAACGATGGTTCAAAGGTCAATCTCACCTAGCGTGGCAAAGAGCACTTGAATGGTTTTCATTCTCGAGAACAGGTTGAACTCTACTGCTCAAGGTAAGAAAGTTTATAGTTTGCCTTGTCTATTATCGAATTCATTGTATTTTATACCACATTTTTGAATTCTGTGCCCATTTTTACATTTAAATGTAGAATTTCAACAAGCTGCGTTATGCTAGTGGTGTAAAATAAAAATGTTTTGTGTGATGGGGTTGCCCACCCAGTGGGTACTTTTCATGACAGGGAGATTATTCAGTGATCCCAATGGCCGAGTTGTGACATATTGGATGGATTTCTTGGATTTCTGTATTTATTAATAAAACAAAGAGATTTAGAATCCTAAATTAAACAGAATATCAATGTACGTTTAAATTTTATAAATAAATTATTTTATTGCTTTAATCATGCCAAATGCCTTAAAATTTATGGAAGTCAATTCAGTTTTCAAACCCCTTCACAGGTCCATGGATGAATTTAATTGACTTCCTGACAGATCTATTTGTCTCTGTTATTATTTGAATTATCTTCATTGTACTTTTTCTTGCATTTATGAATTATTTGTCCATTTTTACACATTATATTGAAGTTTTAACAAGATTCATTATTCTAGGGTGTAGAAAAAAAATATTTTATGAGACCGCCTGGTTACACTTTTATGATCAGGGAAAATTCACAATGGCGGCATCCCAGCCAGCATATCAGAAATTTCTTCAGATAATTTATGTTGCTGCTTGATTTATCAGTAGTCATTAGAATTAAATTTTCTAAATCTGCAACCATTTGTTGTATTATTACATTTGTGCTTCTATTTTCTATTTCTTTTAGATTAATCAATCATGGCAAGGAAGAGGAATCTTGATCATCTAAGATCTCATCTGTCGGTGTTTGAACCTGAATATCCCATTGAGAAAGGCTACGCTGCTCGGCGGTTGATTGCGGATGGTCGTACTGTAACAGATGTGCTTAATGAAGTGAGAGCCAACAGAGGTAGTATTTCCCTAATTAAGGACATTTTTTTTACGGTGAGTTGAATTTATACCTTTATAGTTTTAATATCTATTTATTATACTGTACAACAAAGGTTTTTTAATACATATTAAAATTTAAAAATTTGTTGCGTACCCCTTACGGGACGTTGCAGTCAACACTAGCATTATCAGCTGCTGTTGATGTACTAGGCAAGTGTTACGTTCAGTAGTTTGCCATTGCTTTCCACTGTGTTTCGAACCCGGGTATACAGGCTCACAAACCGCGTTCGCAAGCCCTTAGCCACAGAGACCGTTTCTTTTCTCGTCAGATTTAAATTTAATAATTTATAATGTATAACTTCTTCATGTTATCTATCTTTATAATTTTAAGATCAATTTATTATAATGTAAAACATTTTTAAAATAAATATACCTTTAATTAATAATGTATAAATTCTTCATGTTATTTTACAGCATTTTTTTATTTTTTCAGATTTAGTAATCTTTTTATTTTCTCTTTTCAGGTTCTGGAAGACAGAAGAGATATTGAATGCCAAGACAGGTCAGTCACCAACAGAGGTAGTATTTCCCTAATTAAGGACATTTTTCTACGGTGAGTTGAATTTATACCTTTATAGTTTTAATATCTATTTATTATACTGTAAAACAAAGGCTTTTTAATACATATTAAAATTTAAAAATTTGTTGCGTACCCCTTACGGGACGTTGCAGTCAACACCAGCATTTTCAGCTGCTGTTGATGTACTAGGCAAGTGTTACGTTCAGTAGTTTGCCATTGCTTTCTGAACGACCGGCCCCTATACCTTTTTCGAAAAAACCAGCACCACTGTGTTTCGAACCCGGGTATACAGGCTCACAAACCGCGTTCGCAAGCCCTTAGCCACAGAGACCGTTTCTTTTCTCGTCAGATTTAAATTTAATAATTTATAATGTATAACTTCTTCATGTTATCTATCTTTATAATTTTAAGATCAATTTATTATAATGTAAAACATTTTAAAAATAAATATACCTTTAATTAATAATGTATAAATTCTTCATGTTATTTTACAGCATTTTTTTATTTTTTCAGATTTAGTAATCTTTTTATTTTCTCTTTTCAGGTTCTGGAAGACAGAAGAGATATTGAATGCCAAGACAGGTCAGTCACCAACAGAGGTAGTATTTCTCTAATTAAGGACATTTTTCTACGGTGAGTTGAATTTATACCTTTATAGTTTTAATATCTATTTATTATACTGTAAATCAAAGGCTTTTTAATACATATTAAAATTTAAAAATGTGTTGCGTACCCCTTACGGGACGTTGCAGTCAACACCAGCATTTTCAGCTGCTGTTGATGTACTAGGCAAGTGTTACGTTCAGTAGTTTGCCATTGCTTTCTGAACGACCGGCCCCTATACCTTTTTCGAAAAAACCAGCACCACTGTGTTTCGAACCCGGGTATACAGGCTCACAAACCGCGTTCGCAAGCCCTTAGCCACAGAGACCGTTTCTTTTCTCGTCAGATTTAAATTTAATAATTTATAATTTATAACTTCTTCATAATTTTAAGATCAATTTATTATAATGTAAGACATTTTTCTACGGTGAGTTGAATTTACCTTTATAGTTTTAATAACTATTTATTATTATGTACAACTTTTTAAAAATAAATATACAGTATCTTTAATTTCTTTTTCATTTCTTCTCAGAGTTCACAGTTAGTTAGTCGACAAATCATCCTCATTGCACATCGAACAATTCAATGCATAAGTGTTCAGTTTATTAATCTTCTTTGGCTTTCTGCATACTTTTCTTGTTTACTTCCATAGTCAGGCTACTTGTGATCGAAGCAAAAGCACCGGAACCTTTCTTTGCAATGACAGTGTCACCTTCTGTCCGTAGTTCCTGACTAGTTAGATGCAAATCTGAAATAATTAATAATTTATAACTTCTTCATGTTATTTTACAGCATTTTACTAATCTTGTTTTTCTTCTTTCTTTTCAGGCTCTTTTCAGAATCAACTGATGTCAAGTTGCATATATTTTGTAATAATAAAAATATAAATCTGTTATATAATATTAATAAAGATTATTAACGGCAAACTATACGAGTACATATTCATCTGTTGACACTTGTGTGCAAATTTACTAATTTTGTTTTAGACGAACCTCATAACAACCATTTGTCCCAATAATATACCTGTGATAACCAATAATAATCAGTGCTCAATGAGTTGATTTTGGTGAGGCCGAGTCAAAGCGAGAGTATTATTTCATTGAATCAATTTTGTTTTTAAACGAACATCTTAGCAACCATACATCACTGCGACCGGGGTTGCCAGGCCTAATTGCTCATTTTAATTGCTAATTAGGTCACCACACATCATACTGACACAGCAAAGACACCATAAGGTCTGTAGCATCATTCCGCATATTACCAAATTCATCTGGTAATTTTGAACGCTAAAACTAAGAAAACGTACGCTAATTTGTGAAATAGTAATTAATTAGCGGCCATTTTTAATTGCTAATTAGGTCACCACACATCATACTGACACAGCAAAGACACCATAAGGTCTGTAGCATCATTCCGCATATTACCGAATTCATCTGGTAATTTTTAAAGCTAAAACTAAGAAAACGTACGCTAATTTGTGAAATAGTAATTAATTAGCTGGCCATTTTTAATTGCTAATTAGGTCACCACACATCATACTGACACAGCAAAGACACCATAATGGTCTGTAGCATCATTCCGCATATTACCAAATTCATCTGGTAATTTTTAACGCTAAAACTAAGAAAACGTACGCTAATTTGTGAAATAGTAATTAATTAGTGGCCATTTTTAATTGCTAATTAGGTCACCACACATCATACTGACACAGCAAAGACACCATAAGGTCTGTAGCATCATTCCGCATATTACCAAATTCATCTGGTAATTTTGAAAGCTAAAACTAAGAAAACGTACGCTTAATTTGTGAAATAGTAATTAATTAGTGGCCATTTTTAATTGCTAATTAGGTCACCACACATCATACTGACACAGCAAAGACACCATAAGGTCTGTAGCATCATTCCGCATATTACCAAATTCATCTGGTAATTTTGAAAGCTAAAACTAAGAAAACGTACGTTAATTTGTGAAATAGTAATTAATTAGCGGCCATTTTTAATTGCTAATTAGGTCACCACACATCATACTGACACAGCAAAGACACCATAAGGTCTGTAGCATCATTCCGCATATTACCAAATTCATCTAGTAATTTTGAAAGCTAAAATTAAGAAAACGTACGCTAATTTGTGAAATAGTAATTAATTAGCGGCCATTTTTAATTGCTAATTAGGTCACCACACATCATACTGACACAGCAAAGACACCATAAGGTCTGTAGCATCATTCCGCATATTACCAAATTCATCTGGTAATTTTTAAAGCTAAAATTAAGAAAACGTACGCTAATTTGTGAAATAGTAATTAATTAGCAAAATAATTTGCGGCCATTTTTACTTCCTAATTAGGTCACCAGACATCATATCAAAAAATAAATGACATGACCAGTTAGGTCTTGCAACCCCGATCGCAGTGATGTATGGTTGCTAAGATGTTCGTTTATAAACAAAACAGATAGTCTCAAAAAACACCAAAATTTTGATAATCTGGGCCAGATTTTGACCAGGACGCAAAAAATTCCTCCAGTGAGCACTCTTTTGTGAAAATTTTAGTCAAAAGGTCACGACACTCAAATTTACATAACTCAGCTTAGAATTGAGACACACAACTCATTGAGGTACCGTTAGATTTGGTTTTTCAAGGCCTATCTATCTGTGGTTCTCCCAATAGTACATGATCAATTTGAAAATCACGATCAGAAAGCCTACTAATGTTAATTGAATAACTTTGACACAAAACTGAAGTTGAAATATTGGCTTTACCAGCCAAGGAATTTTCATGGTAAAATTAATAAGAAAAATAAAAACTAAGCCAATGGTAAGCACATTATATTAACCATCAAAAGCTCTGAGGTAAACAGTTTTTTGTTGCGTTGCGTATTCCTTACGGGACGTTGCCGTCAACACCAGCAATTTTCAGCTGCTGTTGATGTACTAGGCAAGTGTTACGTTCAGTAGTTTGCCACTGCTTTCTGAACACAGTACCAGAACTTAATCTTTTTGGTTTATTTATTCATGACATAAATTTAACTCAGTTTAATCATATGCCATTTTATTCTTTACATGAGGCCTTTCTTTGTCAATGTCTCGACTCAGCTTGACTAGACAGACACAAATAGACACAGTATTAGTATTAGGAGAAATAGAAAGGAAGAGTATACAACACCAGTCAGTTAAATTTCTCATTCAGAAAGCATTGGCAAACTAGTGAACATAAAATTGTCTACAAAATTAACCTGGGGTTGGCAGCTACGTTCTACAAAGGACATGCAACATTGAACATAAACAGGGGGATGTGAACAGTAATACACAGGTTATGTGGGAATTACCTGTTGGTTATTCACTCCACCAAAGCACCTTCAAAATGATTGATAGGGAATCTGTTTGGAGGTTGATGGGGCACTATGGGATCCCACAGAAAATTATTAACTTAATAAGGACAACATTAAAGTTATGAGATATAGAGTTCTTCATGAAGGAAAACTGACAGATACATTTGACATAAAAACAGGAGTAGACAGGGATGTCGCCATTATTACGCTTTCTGACTATAGACTGGGTTATGAAGACAACAAGTACCGCAAGAAATAAAATTCAATGGACTTGATGATTTGGACTTCACCAAAGACACTGCACTCTTGTCACACACAGATACTCATATGCAGAATAAACTAATTACACTTGATGAGAGGTCACAACAATTAGGTCTCAAAATTAAAAGGGGAAAGACAACGATAATGAGATTAGACAAAGCCAGTAACAACCCAGTCCCACTTGGTGAAAACACTTCACGAAGCAGAATCATACACCTACTTTGGAAAAATGTAGACAGGAAAGAATGGAAGAATGGTTTGGTAACAAGAAATGAAAGAGGAGAAAAACTGATGGAAAGGGCAAAAATAAATAATATGATAATTTGAAGCACCTGGTTGAAACACTATAAGAGACAAATTTATACATGGAAAAGGCCTTAAAAGAAAACATTCAACCAAACTACATACAGATAAATAAAATATTTAGAAATGCATTAATGCATGTGAGGACAGTGACTTGCGCAACAATAATCACATCCCAATATACAGACAAATAAAATTAAAATTGGAGAGAGGAAAAACAGAGGTTAAGAATATGAATATGAATAATGATACTTTACAGATAAATAAATTCAAGAACAGTATAAAGATACAATGCAATAATTAAAATACAAAGTATATTTGATAAGACTTATTGAATGGACAAATTAGGAAGAGCTTGGAAGCAATTGCTAGAGTAACTCACTGACAATGATACCTGGAAAATGCCAAAGAAAGTAAAGCATTATACAACTATAAGAAAGAGACAAACAGCATGCTTTGAGAAGAGAGGCATTAGGAAACATTGAGATAAGTGGAAAGATCAGTGAGAGATGACAGGAAAGATCAGTGAGAGAAGAGTCAAAGGCAGACCCAGGAGAAATTATGCTAAATGGATTGTGATGCTGGCATGGAGGAATATCATGAACAGATTTTATACGGAATACTGGGGACGAAGATCTGTGGAAAGATATTCATGCCTACGCCAACTAGCAAGGCAGATCATGATGATAATATTTGATATTTACATCCCATTCAATTCATTTCATGCTCCATCTTCATTACCATCATTGTCACTTTCATGACTTGTTGACTGATGTGTTCTGTTCACTTGACAAAGACCTTAAGTTGAAAAATCGTGTTGTAATTGTGTCTGTTTATAGGCTCAATAACTTACCTGTTATTGTACTACCTGTATGACTTATGTGATTCTGTATAAATATATGTTGTAAACATAGATGGCATAACCAAGTGCTACTTACACAGATTACAAAAGAATGAAGGATATATTGTCATGAAATGGTTAACAATACAACATGGTCGTACAGCATATGCACATACATATATGCAGATGTATGCATGCTGACATGCACACCCATATTCCTAACTGTAATTTATTAAAAGAAAAAAAATCTCAAGAAAAGAGAGGAAGAATTTATAAAATACAACACACAGCTGAAAATGAACATTTTTCTCAGAGTGGAGATGTCACTTAGTCTCTCATACATTATCCAATAAATGTTGGTCACATATGTGTAATATATTTGGTACACTAGGACACAATTATATACATGTGGGAAATATAGTGACTTTTCTAGAGGGGAGACTGCAACCTACAATAAAACTCCAGCTAAGTGAAACAGAACTTGGATTTTTATCCGCCCCCTAATCATAACCTATATAGACAACATATGTAACGAAACCAGCCAAACAGAGACTGTAACAACACTGCATGACGAACAGAACACCGAAGAAGAACCAACAGCAAATTAAACTAATAAAGAACTCTTACTTGCAGATGATCAAGCATTAATGGCAAAATCAGAAGCAGAATTACAAGTCCACATAAACAGCCTAAACAAAGTGTGCCAAGAGCATAACATGAAAACTAGCATAAGTAAAATAGAGGTAATGGCTATAACCAAAGAAGAAAAACAGCAAAGATTCATCTAATAGAACATCCCCTGAAATGAGTAAAGAGCTTTAAGTATTTAGGAAGAATAATATAATCAAATGGCAAATCAGAAGACGAGACTGAAAATAGATGCAATAAGGCAAACTGAACAAGCAGGTATTAATAGTTACTAAAGAAAGCACCATACAGCACAATCTTCCTACCAACTCTATGCTACCTGGACAATGACGGTAAAAGAGAAAAGAAAAATCACAACAGACATGAGATTCTGAGAAGAATACTAAATGTATCAAAAAGATAAAAAATCAGAAATGAAGAAATCAGGACACATGTGTGCATGCGCGCGTGCGTGTGGTTTGGGTGGGTGGGGGGAGGAGGGTGTTGTTTATAGCAGTGCTAGATTTCAATGGAAAACAGCAAGTTAAATGGTTTGGCCATATAACTAAGCTACCAACTAACAGTAGATCACAACAAGCAATGATATACAGACCAAATGGAAGCAGAAGAGACCAACTGCAATGAGTCAAATTGGAGCTCATGGCATGTTGAAAGATGGTCACGCGAAAGGACGTGACAATCGTGGGTTTTAAACCACAAGAGGCACGCCGAAGTTGTCACCGCAGCAAGAGACGCGATTTTGCGAAGGTGACAAGGGCATTCAAGTTGTGGTTGTTATTGTGGACACACCACGTCTCAAAGATAAGCAACAGCTAAGATCATGCTGCTTTTATTATATTAGAGTTGTGTCAAGTCTATTAGATTTGATTATGGTGTTGAACAATTGATGAATACATGAAATGTATTATGTTTAATATAACTCTGGAAATGTCACTGGAGTTGTTATTTTATAGTTGTGTTCTGCCCGTCATAGTGTGTAGTATAGAAACCACAGTTAACCAGTCTATGGGAACAGTCACCGTGCTGAGGTATTGACAAATGCCGCCTAACAAAGTAGAAGTCGGCCAGTGGGCAGCTCTAAGAGAATAACACAGATACGAAAGCTGAGCAGCATGCAGTCATTTCACATATGCCACTTGAATCAGTACGGCTATAGAGAAGTCAGCACTTGTAGTAATTGATGGGAGATGGTGTTTCTGCTGACCCTAAGATATCAGGCAATGACTTCCACAATACATAATAGTATAGCCAACAACCAGGATAGCGTTCAATATCAGCAGCATTGCGTCTCTCTGGGAACCTCCAGATGCAGCTCAAATAAACTAACAAACTCTTGTCACCAACCATTTAAACGATGGACAGAAGGAATAGCAGAACCCATGAGAATCATATGTGAAGCCCGTAAACAGGAACTCTCCCGTTGCTTATGCTTCATCTCAACACCGCAAGGTAAAAGAGGAACAATTCCAAAATTTTAATCACTCCACACATAATGTGGTTGTGCAGTGACCTGCATGCTTATTTGCCAAGATGATCAAGATGGTTGAATCACCATCAAGGTGTGGATTTCATGTGTAAAATTGACCTGGGATGCCATGTCATGCCAGCCTGAAATGGGTACCAGTACATGTTCTGGAAAGTATAGGTGACCAGTGTGATGCTGATCACTTTGTACACTGAGTGCCAGATGGTTTATATAAACACGAGGCTAGCACCATATACCCAACACACTGCAATACTTGGAAACGGTCCTTGACTGTCTGATTTACATCACAATACTTAATGACTAGAGGTACTGGTCACGGATTATATGTTCATGCATCAACTGTGACAGCTAAATTAGAAACACTATTAACACCTCCTCAATCTACGAGGGTAAGTTAATAAGTAAGTCACAAATGGCTGTAGAAAAATAACTAACTATGATAACAACTTGAAACCAGTTTATTTTTATACATACATTGTCCCTTTATTTCTCAACATAATTTCCACCAACATTGATGCATTTATCCCATTGTTTTATCAGTCCTCCCAAACCGGCTGCATAGAACTACGTGCTTTTTTTTCATTTACCTGCCATCCCACAGAACTGTGTGACTTACTTATTGACTCGCCCTCGTAACACCTTTCTACCCAGCTATGCAATGCACCGCTTTACTGGAAATCGCTAGGGGCTAAGTCCACTGAAAACTCACCTTGGCGGGAGACATTTCGCGAGTGACGCCGAAGTTGAATGTGAAGTGAAAACGTGGTTTAGAAAACATAGCACACAGTTCTATGCTGCCGGTTTGGTAGGACTGATAAAACAATGGGATAAGTGTATCAATGTTGGTGGAAATTATGTTGAGAAATAAATGGACAATATATGTATAAAAATAAATTGGTTTCAAGTTGTTATCGTAGTTATTTTTCTACAGTCATTTGTGACTTACTTATTAATTTACCCTCATATTTTGCCTGTTCCAAAAGCTATGGGATTGAATCAGTTAAAACGTTTAGCTATAAAACTCTGCATGTCACAAACAAAAACAGTGAATTTACCAAGATGGGCCATATAAATATGCATTTATCATCTATATTCTTTCTTTCTTTGGTCAAGTGATAAGAAGAGAGGCATTGGAGAACATCGTGACAACTGGAATGATCGAGAGGAAGAGAGGCAGAGGCAGACCAAGAGAAATAATGCTGGATGAATTGAATATCAACAGCGGAGTTGATCCAAAAACCCAAAGACTTTAGCTCTATGGAGAGTCATGAACACCTACGCCAGCCGGCATGGCACTTGATGACAATGATTCATTTTGGCCTGACATGAACAAATGACAAAGTAACTGAAATATATTTTAATCATTACCTGCCACATGGCCTTCATAAATGAAACTGGTGTCAACTTTCTCAGGTGGGTTATCTCCAAACACTAATTCATGGTTGTCTGTAAATATGGACTTAGCAGGCTGTAACTGCAGATTGAATGTCCTAATAAAAATACAAATGTACGTTAATGAACATAACAATAGGTAAAATTAATAATCTTATTTTCAAGTCTTCAGTTATATATAGTAATTCACAAAATGTGTCAAACTATGCCAGATATATTACAAACTATTTCTCAGTGTTGTGAAGAAACTGGCTGTGAAGTTAACCCTAGTAAGGCTGTGCAATGTCATGTGGTGTTCTCTGAACAACTCCATCGATAAAACATCTCTTTAATGTTCTACTGGAGTGACAGAACCATTGATAGGCATAACTCATTAAAGTATCCTGAAGTGACATTTGATGGGAGACTTACACTGAAGTACTAAGTTGGTCATATTATGTTGGTCATATTATGCACCGTTGTAAAAATACCCTTCTTCTTCTGCTGCTTTTCATCTCCCAATGAAACATTGGCAATCAACTATTTCAAGCAAGACCTTTGTAGACTTGTTTATTTTTGGCTGGACTGTGCAGCCAATAATTCCTTTGGAAGGAGGTAGCCATTCTAAGGCTAACCCTCCTCAGTGGCCTCTGATAACATTCATGGTAGATGACAATGTTACCAGTCTTTGCTTCACTTGTAGGCCCCTGTAGCACTTGGGCAAAAAGTCTCCTTGCTGCACTATATATGAGGGAAAGTCATTAAGTAACAGGGATTTTATGAACAATATTTTAAAAACAGTTTTATCTCAACATAGTTTCTCTGTCTGGCAACATACTTGGTCCACCTGTCCACTAGCTTGTTGATGTCTTCTAGGAAACAGTTTTTGGGTGTGGTCATAAACCAATTTTGCACCATCTGTATTATTTCGTTGCCATCAGCAAATCTCTGACCCCACAAATGTTTTTTCAAGGGTCCAAACAAGTGAAAATCAAGCTGTGTCAAGCCTGGACTGTGTGCTGGATGTTTAATTTATCAGAGCACATAATGTATCCACTGTATGTGCAGCCGTATGAGGATGCGTGTTGTCATGCAGCTACAATACTCCTTTCAAGAAGTCCCAGATGTTATGATCATATTATATGTCAATTTGTTGACTAGCATGTCACTGTATCCAGCATTAGTCATAGTTAAACTCTTTCCTGGAAATGCACCAGATAGGGCCCTTGATATCCAAAAGATAGTCATCATCACTTTCCAAGTGGATTTGTATGTCTTGAATTTTTCTTACTTGCACACCATGTGTTTTTGCTTAATCTTTCTATCCATTCATACACTCTCTACAGTCCCAAATAACTGTCTCCATAATGAACCATCATTCTTCTGTACACTTCACAAGGTTTCACACCTCCTGACCACAAAAATAAAAAGTCTCACTGATCTTCCAATGTGCAATAGGACAGCCATTGTGTAATCGCTGTTGCGCATGCACAAACTGCTTGAATCTCATGACCCCTACAGTTTGTATCCTGAAATAAGATTTTCTGTTGTCCATACTATTCTGTGTACTTTATAATCAAACTCCTGTTACTTAATAACTGTGCTCGTACAATGACAGTTGATAATACAGCACAGAGACTACTTAAGCCCTTGACACCTAATTCTGTATGTGATTAATTATGGCCTGGAAACATGTCATTATCTCAGCTGCAGTGTGCCATATCAGGATGCATTGAGAATGAACACATGAGAATTGTCCTGGGATGTGCCTGGGATGCTCCTATTCAATGAGGTACATGACTGAATGTCGCGCAGTATGGTCCAGATATATGTTCTGACCTAGGACAAAGACTATATATGGGGCGACTAATGATGATAAGCCAGTGTCCCTGATGAAGGGGTTAAGGACGCTGTTCGTAATCCTGTATACCCATGAATGAAACACAGCTGCGCGAGATTCGGCAGCGGATCGTATCGTGTTGGTTTCTTATGGAAAGGTATTTGAGCCGGTCATACAGAAATCAATGACAAACTACTGAACATAAAACTTGCCAAGAAATCAACAGCAGCCAAAAAATGCTGGTGTTGACTGTAATGTCCTGTAAATAGGATATGCCCCAAAAAAAATGATAAAAATTCAGTTTCATAGCTGATACTGTCACTGAAGTGATAAGTATTAGGTATCCATTCTTCTTCTGCGTTCATCCGGAATATTTTTTCGACGTAATTGAGTTATGTCTGTTTACAGCAAAGCTGCGATAGTTGCAACTTTCGGCCGACACATCCAACTTCTGCGGGCATTTGTTGACCAGGCTAACCTTCCCAGGAGTCATCCATTCTAGGCCATGAATATTTGGTGGGATGGCCAATTCCTTCCTCATCACCTTTCTTTGCCTGACAATCCCCAGAACATTCTGAAAATTATCTGGTATCCATTTGTATGAGGCTGGGTTAAGCTCCTGGGTCTGTACTGGTTAGGAACAATAATTCTGCCTCTGTTGTGACTGAAGCCGGTGGCCAGGGTCTTGGCAGGCAAGCGCACTAACCACTATTCCCCCACAGTGAAAATAAGCACCCCCTATATAACAGCAGTGTTGATACCAGCGGTGCAAGGATTGAGCTTACATTGGCATTAACAGCACAGCTGAGGAAACAACAACATGCTGGCAGTGCTGAGCATATCCACATGAGGCATGAATTTGTGTGGCAGGAACTGTCTATTGTAGTATTTTAACCTCCCTTGGCAAGGGAGCGACCCCATGGGAGAATGGAATTTAGATGTGATACACTCTGGAGAGTATTATGCCAACATATACACTAATGACAACAAAGATTAGGAGCAGAATAGGGCAGGCTCGGAACGCTAAAGAAGAAGAAGAAGAATAATCATCTTGGTTAGCTGTGGCAATTCTATAGCTTTGAATATCGAAGACACAAACCATATATAGTACAATTTATTGCCTGGCACATTTCGCTGCATCTCGTCAGGTAATTACTGCAGATGTCACACAACATAGAGTAAAATTATTAGATTCATCGTTCAAGCTGAAATATACACATGTTCACACAGTAATATCAATTGTTTACCATGGTAATTTTAAATTGACTATCATGTCTTTCTGTTTGCACAAAATTGGCTTGTGCAGATGGATCATTATCGCTTCTGCAAACTTTAACAAACGACTATTTTGTGTATGAAACAACATGCGAAAAGCGCTGTCTCTATCAATGACATGACCGGTTTCCAAGACATGACGTGCAATGGACGACGCCGGAAGTTTATAATTGTGGTGTGTCACACTTCTCATGATCCCATCGCTTGTGTGTAGTTTCTTGTCAACCCAGTTTGGTATGTGTTCAACAATCCTGGTGTGTAACTGCCTCTCTGTTCTGCCAATGTAGGTAGACTCGCACCTGCATGTGAATTGGTAAATGCAATTAGATGTGGCATACAGAGGGGTAGATTCTTTTATTGCTGGGGTGGGAATAGGTGTGGTTCTGTACCTAATAACTGGAGTTGCAGCACAGAATGTTCGGCCAACTGCTGTAACGAGCCGGTCCTGTAGACGTTGCATTACGTCATCCCCTCGAAAGGTTAGCTGTATAAATACCTTGAGCTTAGGGACCGTGGTTACGTCTGATTTTGGTTTTGGCTGTTGGCAGTGGCGCTTTATAAATCCTGTGGAGTACCCATTCAGGTGTAAGACATTCTTCAGTTTCAATTTCTTCCATCAGTGTGTCCTGGGTGTATATCTTCCTAGCACGGTCAAACAGGGTCCTCACTAAGCCCCGTTTGTACTGGACAGGTGTGAAGCTATGAAAATTTAAGTATTGGCCAGTCTATGTTTCTCGGTGTTACACCGATCTTTGAATTGTGCCGTCTACTCTACATCTCATTAGGATATCCAGGAATGGCAACGTTTCGTTGTGTTCGTGTTCCATAGATAAAGAGATGTTTTTATGCGCCATGTTGTTAAAGTTTGCAGAAGTGATAATGATCCATCTGTACAAGCCAATTTTGTGCAAACAGAAAGACATGATAGTCAATTTAAAATTACCATGGTAAACAACTGATATTACTGTGTGAACATGCGTATATTTCAGCTTGAACGATGAATCTAATTATTTTAGTCTACGTTGTGTGACATCTGCAGTAAGTACCTGATGAGATGCAACGAAATGTGCCAGGCAATAAATCGTACTATATATGGTTTGTGTCTTCGTTATTCAAATTCACTATGAGAAAACATTGTTTTGAAATTCTATAGCTATTACATGCTTACTGTAACGTTGCACTAAAAGGATTCTTTTCACAAAATAAGGTGTTTTGAGAGTCACATGATTTAAACATATACACATTTCTACAATAAACTGACAGAATTATGTCAACCCGGCACAAATAAATTCACATTTATTTTCAAAAATGAGATCCAGGAATATGATGATGCAGGAGTTATTCTATAAATGTTCATAGCAGAACAATTTTTTCCTTCCATAAGTTCTATATAAAACTATCACTCTCAGTTTTACTGTGACTAGGTGGTTAGTACGTGGCTAACAAAATCATTCTGTTATTGTTCTCATCCTTGAGGCATAGAAAACTTATTTCTCTTAGATTTTCTTTAATTGATTACACTTCTCTTTTCATCTTAGGATTAATTGTGAACATAAATAACTACTGTATTGCAGTGCTGGCTAAATGTGCAATACCTCACTGACAGGCAAAAATGCAGTACAACTGATAACAGAGACAATGGAAATAATCTGCAAAACTATCAAAAAGAGCAGACTAACAGGAAAGATCCAGTTGTGCTACCTCAAGTTTATATCAATTCTGAAGCTCCTATGGCTTCTACTAAGTTAGTTATCAGATTATCCTCACTGCACCATTCAGTCCATAAGTCCTCGGATCCGCTCCTAAAATTCTCCCTCAGTGTGTAGCAGTTGACAACGCCAGTTCTGTTTTGACTGACTATTCTTCTAAGCCCCCCCCCCACCCCCAATAGCACTCTTATCTGGCTTCATCACTTTTGATTGATGTTCTTGTAGTTTAGTTCAAGTTGCAAATTCACAGTGATCAGTTGATTTGTTTAATTGCTCTGCCTCTCTCAAGGCATTGATAGCTTCTGCTTATCAGGATGATCAAAGCAGAAGCAACTGAAAGGAAGATTAACAGTCACAACATGGCAAGCAGTACCACAATCACCAGGTGTTAGGTTGTACTGTTGGAAGGCAGAGCCCATGCCTCTCTTTAAGCCCATCACCGAGGAATGTAATGCTGTAAAAGCTAGGATCTGCTCAAGTCCCCATAATTTTGCTCATGACTTTCAGCACATGCTAAGAACAAGAAGAAAGTGGAAGATTAGCAACACTATCAATTATGCCAGGGATAACTGGAATTGAAGGACGTAATGGGATATATCCAGTTCAAAATGTACGGTTACAGAAAGGTTAAATTCTGATGAAGGTCCAAAACGTCAGCCAGAAAATGCATGAAGCAGAAGACAACAAGAGAGTAGACTGGCCAATGCAACAGTCCCAACAAATCATGTGGGTGTCATTGGAAGGGGTCTAACAAAGGTCTCGGACATAGAACAGATTATGGCATATGGCACTTTTATAACTCATTTTTGTGGTCAGATCACTTTATATCCTACCATCAGCTGTTAATGTGGCCAAATGGGGAAAGTCTGATAATGCAGCATGTTCCCTCTACTGAGAGATGCAAATTTCCAAACATATATAGTCCACATGTAAGGTGACCTTACAGGCCAGGCTGATTTCACAACAAAGTGCTCACTCAGCTGGCAGCAACAGTGGATATAGCGAGACTGCACGTTAAAAAGAAAACCAAAGCTGAGACCAAGCTAATGAGCATCCTTGAAGCTGGACAGATCCATCCATCCATCATGTGCCATGCCGGTAAGCGTGGGCGGTCATGTTCTGCCATCTCACTCGATCACCAGAGTCGTGGATCAGCTCCGTGTTTCTGTCTCGACCATGCCACAAGGCCAAGCCATCCAGGTACTTGCTTCTAGGTCTTCCCCTTGGTCTGTTCCCCTCGATCTTACCAGTCGTCACCAAGTTCTCCAATCCATTTCTTCTCATAACATGCCCAAAAAATTTTGACTGTCTACGTCTAATTTCTCTAATCAATTTGCGATCTTCATTTGTTTCTTGAAGAACTTGTTCATTGGTCTTTCTGGCTGTCCATGGTATTCTTTGCATTTTCCTCAGAAACCACATCTCTACAGCCATCAGATGTTTTTCAGCCTGACTGCTCATTGTACAGGTTCTATGTAGCATCTCAACACTCTTTTTCTCGTTTCAATTGACATCTTTTTATTGGTCAGTATGTTTTTCATCTTGCTAAAGGCTACTTTTGCCAAGGCGATTCTTGTTCTAATCTCTTCAAGGTATCTTCCATCAGATGTTATTACTGTTCCGAGATAATTGTACCTATTCACTTGTTGAAGAATATTCCCATTTACTTGTATATTACATTGTGGTATTTCGTTCTTCCTAGTGACGACCATAATCTGTGTCTTTTTACAATTTAATTCTAACCCTAGTTGTTCACTGTGTGTAACAATCGCATCTACTAAATTTTGCAGGTCCTGTTCATTGTCTGCAATCAAGACTGTATCATCTGCATATCTAATGTTATTGATGCATCGTCCCCCATTGTTGATTCCTTCCATATCTTCAATATTTCTGAAAATACGTTCACTGTACAGGGAAAACAGATCTGGAGACATTACACATCCCTGTCTCACACCTCTCTTAATAGGTTGATATTGGCTTACTTCATTATCAACTCTTATGGCAGCTTGTTGTTTCCAATATATGTTTTTTACAAGTCTAAGATCTTTTCCATCAATTTGTAGATCTTCAAGCATCCTTATCATGTTGACATGTCGCACTTTATCAAAAGCCTTTGTGTAGTCAATAAAGCAAAGGTGTAGATCTTTGTTTACTTCTATAGAACGTTCGATTATGGTTCTCAGTATATACACAGCATTTACTGTACCCTTGCCTTCTACAAACCCACATTGTTCTTCTCCTATTTCAGGTTGTATTTTCCTCCTAACTCTTTGCATGATAATTCTTAGCAAAATCTTCGTGATGTGACTCATTATACTAATTGTTCGATGTCGATCACATTCCAAGGCTCCTGATTTCTTTGGGATTGCAATAAATACAGATAGCAGAAGGTAAAAATAGTTAACCATGAGAACTAGCTGTCAATCTCTGATAGCACATGAGAACTAGCTATCTATCTCTGATAGCACATGAGAACTAGCTATCTATCTCTGATAGCACATGAGAACTAGCTATCTATCTCTGATAGCACATGAGAACTAGCCATCTCCAATAGCACAAAGATCTGGCAGTTGGGCCTGGACCAGCAGAGCCAGGGAAGGTTAAAAAAAGAGTAAAGGTCCCTTATACACGAAGCTTTGAGCATATGTTGCTATACATTTATTCAATAGACCAACTGGCCCTAGTGGCTGATGTGGTCAGTATCATGCTGGCCACCTTGACTTCCCAAGACATTTATTCAATAGACCAACTGGCCCTAGTGGCTGATGTGGTCAGTATCATGCTGGCCACCTTGACTTCCCAAGACATTTCCAGATACCCATGTTAGGCTGGCAGCCATGTCTATTTTAAAAATGTGAATCCACCCAAGTGAAGATCGAACCCTTGACAACTGGTACAGGAAGCGAATGTCTTGCCACAACGCTACTGAGGCTCCAACTTCCCAGAAAAGACACCATTGTTCAAAACTTGCCGCCTCATCAGTTAACACTGATCGACTTGACCACTCCATACAATATGTGAACCAGGGTGCAGCACACTTTCAAGGTGCACAAATATGATTAAGTTGTTCTCCACTCCACAGTGTACATGGTGCCATAAATAAGCAGAGCGCTAGCTCTATCATTAGTGACTGTTGTGACGAAACGCCATGACAGCACAAGAATTATTCTATCATTCTCTAGGTAAAAGAATAATTGTCCACCAGAAAATAATCTGAGTCTCCAACCAAGGAATAAGGAAAAACTAACAGAGATTGAGAACAAAAGAAAAATACATTTTGACCCTGCGCCATGCAATCATTTCTATAACTTTAGTCTGAGGAAACTTTGATGTACAGATCAAACGTACAACCCAGACACCACGGCACCACGGCACCAGTTGGCAGTGCTATCAAAGGTTGAAAACTCTGATTGTTTTCAGCAAAGTGTGAAATCTGGGCTGGGGACTGACGTTGATACATGGCACGTTGATACATGGCGGTGCTACTCTAAACCTCTAAAGACGGCAGTATAATGCAGGCCTAACACCTATCTAAAGTCCAGACTTTGTGGAGCCGGAACAACACAGGGAGCAATTAGGACCAGATGACTAACACCTTACTTAACGTGTAAAGCAACCCGGGAAAGCGAGGGCGTATCAGCAAATTGGAATGTAGTTATGACGCAACTGCATCGGCATGTTTCATTGTTTCAGGCCGTGGCGGGGCATCGGTCAATTTGATTGACAAATGGAACTACCGTCCACAGGAATGTAGGAGGGGTGAAAAGAATTTGGGACTTAATCCATCTCGGTAACTCATCCTACATGAAATAGAATAGGCGGAGTTAATGAATAGGGGACATAGCTAATTAGCCCACCTGGAAACTAGCCAGGAACAGAGAGAATAAAACTACGAGCAGTGACAACAATCCTCAGACGCAAACTCACGTATAGCAAAAGGATACCTACTGGAGAAATACTATCATTTCGTTCTGTTTGACTTCTGTACGAAGTTTTATTATGGAATTTCCAAAAGCTATAACCTCAGATCTCTTAGTTAGTTAGTTAGTTAGTTAGTCGACAGATCATCCTCGTTGCACATCGAACCATTCAGTCCATAAGTGCTCGGATCCCCTCCTCAGCAAATCCCGCAGCGTGAAGCGGCTAACGACGCCAGTTCTGTGTTGGTTTATCAATCTTCTTTGGCTTCCTGCGTAGCGTTCTTGTTTGGCCACCCCTCTTTTAATTTGCTGCTCCCGCAGTCTGGCCATTGTTGTAGATTCACAGTCATCACTTGGTTCTCGCAAAAGTCTCACTTCTCGTAGAGCATTCAGAATGTCAGCCTGGTCCATGGCGCGGCCGCCCTCCACAGTAGCCTCACCTGCGAGCTTGTCAGCCCGCTCATTTCCTTGTACTCCCGCATGACCTGGCACGAAGATGAAACTAATCTTTGCCAGCCGAGACCGCTTCAGAGGCAGCAACCATTCTCTTCGGATCGACCCCTCCTCTATCCTCTTGATCATGTTCATTGAGTCGCTAAGGAAACAAGCCCTAGTGAATGTCTGTGTCTCGAGCCATGTTATTGCTTTACTTACTGCCATGACTTCCATGGTCAGGCTACTTGTGGTTTCAGTGAAAGCACCAGAGTCCTCCTTCACAATTCTCCCTCCGGCCCGAGCTGTAAAGGCCCATGAGCTTCTCACATGTCGGACGACCGACCCATCTGTGTAGATGACCGCGTCACCGTCTAGCGAATTCTCGAAAATCAACGCTTGTACTTCAGCCTCAACAGCAGCCGGATTTTCTTGTCTGCATTTTCTATCTAGTTGGATGCAAACTGAAAAGGATGTGCAGAAGTCTGTTGGCACTTGCACCCACTCCTCGCCAGGTTCTAAGTCCTCAAGTGAACACACCTGTTGAAGAATGTCTTCGGCTTGACCCATCCACGACCGTCCTCTTTTTAACCTGCTGCCCTTCACCTTCCTAATTTCACTATGCAGTAGATGTTGTGTGTTTGCATTAATTCTGAGGTAGGCGCGTGCCCTGCAAACTTGTATTCTCTCTTCAATGGTTGGAAAATCAAGAAGGTAGCGCATCGCCCTGCATGCTGTATCTCTTGTACATTCAAGAATAATGCGCATAGCTTCATTCTGTATCCTTTCCATCCTTTCTATCTGCTTATGGCTGAGAGTCAGGATTGCCATTGCATACTCCAAAACAGACATGACCAGCCCCTCGTACAGAAGACATAGATGCCGCTGCTCACAGTTTGCTGCCGCCATCACCCGCATCGCTGCCAAACCCCGCTTGGCCTTTGTTATCACCTGGTCTATGTGCACATTATAAGCAAGGCTTCAATCAAACCGTATCCCCAGGTAATTCATTGCCTGCGTTCTTTCCACCGTCTCTGAACACAGCATTACAGTTGGTGTTGGATTGTTGACAATATGATTATTCAACGAGAACCAAGTCACTGTTGCCTTTGTTGGGTTGACCATTGCCCCAGCTTCATCACACCAAGTACTTATGCGATTGAGTTCGGTTTGTAGTTCCACAGCAACCTCCTCTCTATCCTTACCCTGACGATACACTAAAACATCATCGGCATACGACAATGTCCTGCCAGGTCCAGTGATCTGCTCACTGGTGATTCTAGTACCGGAGATAATGGTGATCCCTGTGGTAGGCCAGGATATATTGTTGTTGGTTCCGAAGTCTAACTGCCACATCTAAAAACTACTTTCCGTTGGTAGAGGGCTGCAGCAATAAAACTAAGGAGGAATGGACTTACGTTTAGTTCAAGAAGCTGAAACATTAAAATATCCAGTGGTACTCTGTTGTATGCGTCCTCAAGATCAATCGCTGCAGCAACGGTTTCAGTGCCTGAGTGGAAACCTTCATAGACATCATGGACAAAGACTGCTGCATTGGTCCAGGTTTCTCTTTTTGGACGGTACCCACCCAGGGTAGGTGGGAAAACACCTTGCCTCTCTAGTTGGCTTGATATTTTCCTGGCAATTACCTTCTCCAGCAGCTTGCCTATTGTATTCTGCATGGTTATAATTCGATATCCCTGAATTTTTTTGTGGTCTTTGTCAGGCTTCGGCAAGGAAATCAGATAGCTGTGTAACCATTCCTCCTTGATGCTAGCACTCCCTATACTGTTGTTGTACATGTCTGCTAGTTTCTCTAGCTCATTGTCGGTACACCTATTTATGTCGTCGTATCTTATGCCATCAGGACCTGGAGCACTGTTTTTTGATCGTCGAAGCACAGCCTTGATTTCTTTCACTGTCACTGTGTCTTCCTCCGAAGTGTTCTGGGCCTTGCATCTGTCTGAGGTGACCGCCTTGGCCAGATTTCGGCCTCCCATGTCTGTCTGGTTGCCCTGCTCAAGGTAGCGTTCAAAGAGGGCTTTGCCCTTGTCCTCGTCAGTCCTCTGCCAGGTGAGGTCAGCACCTTGGAAGTCTGAAATGCTCTTATTCTTGACTACACCACTCATGCTTTTATGTAGTCGCCAGAACAATTTCAGTGACTTGTCTGTGCTTACTCTTTGACACACCTCTGCCCATTTTTCGCTTTTAACCACCTTGACCAGTTTTTTGAAATAGCTTACTTTTGTGTGCATCTCTCTTTCTAAGTGCAAGCAGGGACTAGGATGACCAGCTCTGTTCTTCTTGGCATTTTGCCATCTCCTTACAGCACTACGCTTATCCACCCAAGCCTTCTCCACCTCGAAACTCCACCACGGTGGCTGCTCCCAGCTTTTTTTCCTGCCCTGAAACGTTCTGCGCTTGTCACGTCTTATTTTACTCACCACATCTTGCCCTGTACTGTCATACTGGAACGTCTTTACCTTTAGCTTGTGCTGCCTGGTTCTGCCTTTCTCCACCAATATGCTGCAAGGGTGGTGGTCGCTGCCATGGTGTCCTAGGACACCCCATCTACACACTGTAGTGAGTGAAGGTGAAACTAGCGCCAGATCAATAGCACTGTCCTCATCGCCTGGACGGCTTGCTGTCCTGGTGACACAGCCACTGTTGATACAAACCAGGTCGATGGTTTCCAGTGCAGTCTCGAGCTCCTCCCCTTGTGTATTGGAGGAAGTGTTTCCCCATGATCTGCCTTTAGCGTTGAAGTCACCACAGAAAATAACATTTCTCTCGTGGCCTAATATTCCACTTAAGCACTGCCACTTCTGGGCGTCCATACTCGCATTGTGGGCATAAACATTAACCAACACGAATGGTATACTGGAATGAACTCTCAACGCCTGTATTTGTATATCGTCACTGTCCCAACTGGACATGTCTAGCTCTGACGCCACCATGCTGTCGCGAACGAGAATCGCCGTTCCCAGATGTCGTCTGTTGTATAAACATTTGAAGCCGGCAATTCGGAGTAGCTGATCGCCCAGTCTCGTCTCCTGGAGTGCTACAATGTCGTTCCTGTAAACTAGGGTTTCTAAAATAGAGCCCCGTTGTTTTACACTGGCACAGTTCCAATATAGAATACGGATGTTCCTGAGTCCTAGACGGTGACACTTGAGTCTAAAACGTCTCAAACCACCGCGCTTACCTTGCTTCTTTGTCCCTGCGTGGCTACCACGCCGCTTCATTATGTTGACTGCTGACCGCTCGGAAAAAACACGTTCTTCTGCCATGTTGAAAAAACGTAAACACAGACTGCTGAGAACCACACACGCTGCTGAAAATTCACTCAAGGATGGCTTCGCTCGATGCACGAACTCCGTAGCACCCGCGCAGATCTTGAGTAGAAACTCCTGGTTTTACATCCTGGCACACCAATTACACGCAAGAGATGAATAAATCCATCCCCTACGCGAAAAAGTTAACGAACACAAAACAACACGACCGTCTGTCGCCATCTTGAAACCGGAAGAAGAGCAATGGACAGTCAACTCATATCAGGAAGTGACTGAGCCCAGTGAAGGAACCAATTTGGACTCCTTCAGTCTGACAGTGAACTGCGTCTCACTGGGGGAAGCATGACCTATGTGCCCTCTTAAGTTACGTATACCATATTATAATCATCATCATCATATGATCATCAAGACTAGAAATAATAAACACAGTTGTTGTATTTTAAAACTCAATTTGTCCGTATAAATTCTAAATGTTTATAAATGTTTGTGTAGCTTAAATAATCTAGTGCACACATTATTATATAATTTAGTGGGGGTTCAAACACATTGTCCAGAAGTAGGAATTTATGTCAGGAAGGTACCTTGCCTATGCAGTCATAAGTAACCAGATTACGTTGCATAACTTAATTCCTCCTTCCTCACTTCCGGTGATACCAAGTACAGCCAAATCTATATAGATATATTCTATCTTCATCGAGCCACTTCTTGGCTGTTTTCTTGAGTATCAGGGACGGTGTCTTAAATCAGCATAAAAGACACTAGTTCCATGTTTTCTCTCTGGGATCTGGGGTGGTAATTAGTCCCATCTGACAGAGGTAAGGGATCTCAAACTGCACCCAGAACTAAACCCCAGTAGGAGAAAACGAATTTGGCTGAGTGGTTGCCCATCTGGGATCTAACCCCAGCCAGTTGGTGACAACTGTTGCCATGGCTTGGCTGAGTGGGGTTTCAGATGGCATTTAATTCATGTTTAGTGTACACAAGTGTAATGTTGCCACATGACATTCTCCTTTCCATGTGTGGGACAGGATAGCAATGTCACCATCATCACATTGCACCTTAGCCGTGGACACTGCAGAGGGAGGACATCCTTGCAGCTCCTTCCATGCCATCCTCATATTACATATATCTGTCTCTTATGCTCTTCTCCGTGCATTTTTAGGTCTTGCTTTATTTCATTCTCCTTGTTTAATCTAGACGACCAACTTTCTAGCTATACTATTAACAGGCTTATACTCAACATGTGTCTTGTCCAGGTTCAGCTGCTTATCAACCTCTTCTCTTACTGGAATTTATTTTGCACTATGAGTTTAAAAGGGATGATTATTTCTCAAGATTTTAATCCTTCTATTCTATACAGGCACCAATTAATGAACGTTTGTAGTTAATTGGTAATTGTTTTTAGCCGTTCTCCATATTTCTGATAAATACAGTAGAGTACTGATTTGATGTGAAAGTTCAATTTTCTAAGTTTAGTTCGTTTAACGTCTTTTGATTTCCACAAATTTTCTATTCTAGTGGTATGAAGGCTCCTCTTGCTTTTTATATTCTTTATTTGAATATCTCTATCTGTTCCCTCAACTTTCTCTACATTGCTACCTAAATATGTGTGATTCTAGTTCCAGAAATGAGGACTGACCAAGGAAAGTCGAGTTATTATTTGCTTGATTTGTTCTCATTATCTTTGTCTTTCACATTTCAATCATAGTCTATGCAGCTGGGTGGGATTTTCTGTGTTAACATGGTGTTTCTCAAAGCTGGAATCATGCATAAGCATATCCATAACAAATTACAAGAGCTGCCCCAAAATAAACCAGACTTTTAAAACAGCACCGCAAGTAAGTGAGTTAGCAAGCTAGCTATTAGTTTGTATATCAGGGACTTTTACCTTAAGTATAATAATAGTGGTTTCAAAGCTCGATGATCAGTCATTTATGCACTTTCAGTAAAGTGAAGACATGTATAGTGCATATGGCAATATTTGAAACATTCAGCAATAAAAGCTCATGAAAAACAATGAACTTGCGTGCAGTTTTTGTAAAATAATGTAAAAGCATTTGCTAAAACTTTTCAAATGCTGCAACAGACCTCTGAGAAAATTTTTCAGTAAACTTTATTCAGCATTCGACCAATCTAATACTCCTGACCAACTGTGAGTTGGATGTCTTTCTATTCATCTGTCAGCAGATGCAAACATGTTAATTTTTCCTTTTAAAATCATATGGCATGAACTTTTATAGTATCCTACTTGCTCAGACATTTTACAAACAATCATGTGCTGAATTGCATGAGTTAAAAAACCTCACTTTCTTAATGTGATCGACATCTGTGGACGTGGAAGAAATCCTGAATTTGTGATCACCTGATGTGAAAGTACAATTAGCTTTATTGACTACACAAAAGCTTTCGATAAGTGAGACATGTCGACATGATAAGGATGCTTGAAGATCTACAAATTGATGGAAAGACCTTAGACTTGTAAAAAGCATATATTGGAAACAACAAGCTGCCATAAGAGTTGATAATGAAGAAGGCCAATATCAGCCTATTAAGAGAGGTGTGAGACAGGGATGTGTAATGTCTCCAGATCTGTTTTCCCTGTACAGTGAAAGTATTTTCAGAAATATTGAAGATATGGAAGGAATCAACATTGGGGGACGATGCATCAATAACATTATATATGCAGATGATACAGTCTTGATTGCAGACAATGAACAGGATCTGCAACATTTAGTAGATACGGTTGTTACACACAGTGAACAATGAGGGTTAGAATTAAATTGTAAAAAGACACAGATTATGGTCGTCACTAGGAAGAACGAAATAACACAATGTAATATACAAGTAAATGGGAATATTCTTCAACAAGTGAGCAGGTACAATTATCTCGGAACAGTAATAACATCTGATGGGAGATGCCTTAAAGAGATTAGAACAAGCTTCGCCATGGCAAAAGTAGCCTTTAGCAAGATGAAAAACATACTGACCAATAAAAAGATGTCAATTGAAACGAGAAAAAGAGTGTTAAGGTGCTACATAGAACCTGTACTTTTATATGGATGTGAAGCTTGGACAATGAGCAGTCAAGCTGAAAAACATCTGATGGCTGTAGAAATGTGGTTTCTGAGGAAAATGCAAAGAATACCATGGACAGTCAGAAAGACCAATGAACAAGTCCTTCAAGAAACAAATGAAGATCATAAACTGATTAGAGATATTAGACGCAGACAGTCAAAATTTTTTGGGCATGTTATGAGAAGAAATGAATTGGAGAACTTGGTGACAACTGGTAAGATCGAAGGGAACAGACCAAGAGGAAGACCTAGAAGCAAATACCTGGATGGCTTGGCCTCGTGGCATGGTCGAGACAGAAAACACTGAGCTGATCCACGACTCTGGTGATCGAGTGAGATGGCAAAACATGACCGCCCACGCTTACCGGCATGGCACATGATGGATGGATGGCTGTGAAAGTAATTCTCTATTTCAAATGCTGGTACCACTTGTAACATTGTGTATCACTCAAACATTTGTCTCATGGATGTTGTATCATTTGAAAAGTTTTTGTAAAAGTTTAACATAATATGAAACAGAATTTCATGCAAATTCACTTTTTGTCCCAGCAAATTCTTCACTGTTAAACATGTCAAAAATGTCAAAGTGCACTACACGTGACTTTATTTTATCAAAAGTACATCAACAGCTTACTGTTGGACCATGATACTGCTATTATTAGACTGCAAGTAAATGTCCCTAGTATGCATATTTTCAGTAGTTAGCTTGCTTACTCTCTTACTTGTGATATTGTTTTAAAAGTCTGATTTCTTTTTGAACAGCCCTTGTATACTGAAATAACTCTCTAATATGAATTGAGTTGAGTTGAGCTAAAAACTGACATCACTGCACTCAGAACATTCCCATACATGCCCCATCCCCTCATTAAACAGCTAGCAAAGAAATGAGTCATACTGCTAATCATTATCACCACTATCTGACTGAAGTTTTCCCTATACTCTCTAACATGAATTGCATTTAAACAAATTCACATAATAAAGACATGCATTATTGGGGAACTTCTTGTTTTCTAATCCTTTCACAATTAAAGAAATCTCTAATTAAATAATTCTTACCCTCTACAATGTGACAAAGTGCATTTAACACTGACAATATGTTACACTGTTTTTCAAATCACATCTTCTCCACTATCATTTACTGCCTCATTTACAAAAGCTTTTGTTTATAACTATTCTTACTTGTCATATGCCTTGAAACTCCACTGTAAATATGGATCTATTTCTCTTTTCATTCGACTGTGCTTTTCATGCAGATGTAAAGGATTAAAATGCAATGGTTGATAATCTAGGATGTAGTCATTTAAGGCAGCAGATTCTGTAGAAATAATCAGATCAATGTGGCTTTTATAAAAAAAAATTATGTGGGATTGTATATGATCAATAGGGAACTACAGGAGTACAGTGGCTTGCATGCTTGCTTGCCAGTAGTTAGGTGTTCAAATCAAGGCTGAATTTTTTTCACATTTACCCGGGCTTCCAGGTCAACCCAGCCAAAAATGGGAAACAGAAAATGTCCTAGAAAGTAAAGGTTACCAGCGGGCTACAGGAATGAAGCCTTTGAGTGCCACTTTCACAACACAAGTGTGATGCTAGCACCATATACTCACCATGTGTAAAATGGTCCTTTGTTTACTACTAACCATGGTCAAAGTACTTGGTACATTTTGTCAGTTCCACTTTTCACATGGGGCAGTGAGGAGCATTTTGTGTGATATTCACTGGCACAGGAACGGAACATAATGGGGCGCTCCTTTGCCATGAAGTTGGAACCGCAACTACCTGACTAACTAACATTTTGTCAATCTGAATACTATTTCCAATACGGCAGACCCTGACTCACTACCTAAACATAACATGTACAAATGCAATGTTATGTTGCAAATAGCAGACTAAAATATACAATATGATGCACAATGCAACATAAAATTCATCCCTCCTCGAATACAGCAGGTTACTAAGCTAAGCTATTGTAAAGGGTTACAAAAGGGGGTTGTGGGTAACTAGGCTATTATAAAATGGGACAGTAGGATTACTTGGTTGTAATTAAATCTTCACCACGTGACATCTTCACGTTGACCCGTGAATCACCAACTCTAGTGCCCAGCGTTTTCATAACACTTCTTCCAGTCCATCTCCTGATGCTGTTCACTCACCTGTAATTTTGTCTTTCTCTTGCATGCTCCCCCCCCCCCCCAACCCCCCTTTTACCTTTCTAACAGTACATTCTTTAACATGGAGCTGTGTCTTTTTATATGACCTTACATTCTAACCTTGATTTCATTCAGCAATGTTTTCTTCAATCCCAGATTTTGTAATACTTCTTTGCTTTCTTCGCCTGTCGTGATATTCTTCTTATTCATCTTTACAACCACATTTTCAAAGCTTCAATTTTTCCCCCTCACCATTTTTATTCACTATCCTCATTTCTGCACCATACATTAATGTAATATAATAATAATATAACACTTTCACACTTTTAGTTTCAATTTGTAAATTAGCTGTTTAAATATGAGACGTTTCATATTGCTAATTGACTGATTGATTGATTGATTTAGGAACTGACATCACAGCATTTGGGGCATTCCCGTAAGCGCTCCGTCCCCATCCTCAGCAGCCAGCGAAGAGTTCCAACACCAATAGTTCCAGTAGCAATCTGATTATAAGTCCGTCTCGCCTTTCCTTCGGCCAGATCCCCTTGTCACTCCTCGCTGCCTCATTCTTGCCAGACTATGGTGATCCATTTGCTCCTCCGAGGTGTTTTCATATTGCTAAACATTGCTTTAGCCACTCCTAATCTCTTTCTTATCTCTGCATCCTGCCTGCAATCATCTGTTATCAATTGTCATAGGTAAGATAAATTGCTGACTTGTTCAAGTGTCTTTCCATTCACCGTAATTTACAAAACTGTCTTGGTACAAATCTTTGTTTTCTTTATATTTATATAATAATATATTTACATAATTATCATAATCATCATCAAGTGCCTTACCACTTGGCATGGGTAATGATGCTTCTCCACATCTAGCGATCTCCATAAGCATGTATCTATTTATGTGCCATGACAAAAGGTTGTCAAGAATCTTCTCTTGCTGTTTTTTTATCTTTCCACCTCTTTCTATAAGTCTTTCCAACTGTTGCAACAGGTTCCAGTTTCTCTCCTCTGTGATAAAACAATGGAGTCTTCCTCTTTCTGATATTTGTGGTAAGTCACCTTTGTGTCTGAGACTCTTCCAAAACATTTAGAATTCATTTTGTTTGTCCAAGGAATTTTCAGCATTCTTCTGTAAAAGCACATTTCAGAGGCCTCAAGGAAGTTGTTTTCTTTATTTACTAATTGTCCAGGATTTCAAGCCATATAATTATATGCTAATATTATATTTATATAATGAAAGGAGGTTGCAACTAACAAATGGCTGGGGAAAACTAATGTGTAAAATTATAAATTAACAAACAACATGAGCGAATACCAAACAATAAGATCAGAATTAATGTCGTTTTCCTCAGTGCAAGCATTGTAAACAAATGTCCTCCTCCCTATTCGACTTCTCCATCCGTTTTGTCTTTCAGTGTTAAATCAGAAAAAGGCATGTGGTGAGAGCTCTGGTATGATTCACACATGGTGGTATTTACAGCCTCAGATAAGTCCTCAATTCCTGTAATGAAATTACCTGGCATTCTCTCTCCACTTTAAAACTGACCAAAACGATGTTCCATAGAATAGGCAAATGAGGGTACTTTGTGACCCAGTATTCAAATAAGGGAAAACCTGTTCTTGTACAGCTTTCTAGGATGTTCATGAATTCTCTACTTTGATTTGGGAAAAGGGTCTTGCTTGCTTTCACACAATAAAGGCAGGGGGGGGGGGGGTGTGAGAGACGACGACACACAGAATATTGGTAGGCCTACTCAGGAGTGAGCTACACTGAAATCACAGAGATTATATGAATTCCGTAGATTTCCTAAATTCTCAAATCCCCAAGACTTGGGCAGGAGTCCCGCCCTCTCTTCTAGAAACCATTCAATGTGTGAACAGATGCCATCTGATACAGATCTTCTCTACTGGGAAAGTGTTTCGATATATTATCATAATGTGTAGAAGTCCACTGAAAATGAACTCTACCTACAACCAGTAATCAATAGTGTGTTCTGAATTGAAGGTAATTGTGGTTTATTTATTTTATTAAATTATAAATAAATACAAAGTTCTGGATACTCACACTAATGATGGAAACGGTTACAGCCAGTTGAGGCTGACATACTGTGAGTGGTAAGTTAGTTAGACAACTAAATCTTACACTCACTAAAAATAAAACAAACAGCTATAACACCATAACGAAAAAGGAAAGAATGCTGTAATGACTGAACTATTCTTATGGGGAAACACAGTCTATAAATCTTCCTGATACAGAGGGATTTAATTTAAATCCAAACTCGGCATACTTTGCTACATTCTGATAGTCAGCACCCAGTGCCATAACGTGTTGTTCAGGTAACCTTTCACCATATAAACTCCATCCATCTGGGGAAGGCTACATCACTATGTAGTGGGACTAACCCTCAAAGAACGTGTTGTACAGAATAACTCTACTATACTGTCTGTCTTTGTATGTAGAAGTACATTTTAACACTACCTGTACTGAACAGACAGGAATAAACTAGAGCAACCTACCGACTAACAAATTAGTAGTGTGATTAAACCAGATGGGTGTCTTCTTTACCAAAGGGGGGCATCTTTCTTAATCAAAAGGGAAGGGGCAACACATATCACTCTATAATAAGAAGAGTGTTATAATTAAAACCTCTGTACATACTTTTGTCTGTGAAGGAGAATTCTTCATATAGGAACTCCAAATAAAAGGTTCGGTAAGACCTAATAATTACAGAGTGGTATAATTGGTTTCAGGAACCTGACTCCAGCAAAGGAAGACTCCAGCAAAGGAAGACTTGATGAAGACCAGACCAGTGCTCCAGTCTAGACGACTGATGACACAGGGACCGTTCTTTGGTCTAGCCTAATCTCGGTGTCCAGGTGATCAGTATCTTTAAATGTAATGTCAATTTGGGGGGGGGGGGGGGGGGGGGGGGTGGTTAGGTCAAGTCGTGTTTAATCTGGGCTGATATACATACTACCCTGAAGTTATCTGTATTTGCAGGTCCTCCCTAATTGTGGTTGCAATTATCAATCCTTCTCAAGAATATGTCACCTATTAATCAACATTCATCCAAGATGACTGAATCAATATTTCTGATTTGAATTGAAAGATTAATTGTTGGTTGGAGCTATCAATCCTTCTCAAGAATATATCACCTCTGACTCAACATTCTTTCAAGATGACCAAATCAATAGTTCTGATTTGAATTTAAAGATTAATTGTTGGTTGGAGCTATCAATTCTTCTAAAGAAGATATCACATCTGAATCATCAGTTATTCAAGATAACAGACTTTGTTTGTATGAAAGTGTATTGACTATCTACTACAAGAAAGGAATATATAAATTATCAACCAGGAAGCAGTTATACAAACATTAACCATCAAGAATAGCTGCCTAGTGAAAAACAGTATATTGTCAAGCATTGTCAATTATGTTTAAGATGAACTATGCACTACTTGAAGAGTAGATTTTTCAAGAAGTAAAAGCTTGAATACAAGATCTGGCTGAAATCATCGTTATCCTGGAAGTGGTGATCTGGAAAGTGTCTACGACAAGCTCAGGTGAAATAT
This sequence comes from Cepaea nemoralis, assembly GCA_014155875.1. Lineage (NCBI taxonomy): Eukaryota > Metazoa > Mollusca > Gastropoda > Stylommatophora > Helicidae > Cepaea > Cepaea nemoralis. The sequence continues at coordinate 875,372 of JACEFZ010022299.1, read as the reverse complement.
GTGCCATCTGACCAGACGGAATGACTTGAAAATCCCTGTCAGTGATGAGAACACACTTAACTGATCTGAACATTCCTTTAATGTCTAGTGTCTGATCCTCTTCTAGGATTTATCTCTGCTGTACAAAGATCTCTAAATGTGTGTTGAATAATACTGATATTTTTTAATGGTTCATGTTGAAGAGATAGGCTAGAGTGAATGACATGTTATCAATTGTATTCCTGATTCCAGGGGGTTGGGCAAGATTACCAATTGATTAGGTTAGGATAGATACATGAGAGAATCTGTACAGTGCTACTGCCAAACCACTACAACTGTTACAAGATATTTTGGGGGCTTGTCCGGGATTAAACATCTGTCTATCCTAAGCATTAGATATGCCTATCAAATGTCCTATACCTACATTCTGCTTGGGAGTTTGCCACAGAGCAGGTGCCCGGATTACATCATAGAAAGGATGTGAAGAAGTCTAGAAGACAAAAGTGCAGAGAAGACTAAGGGACACAAGTTGACAATGGAGAAACGTCACGCTGACGTAATCTTGACAACAAAAACAGACGTTGTGGGGTTCTCAATATGAAAGGTCGTGCATTTGAATTCTTGAGCAAATTTGTGTGGCTACGGAATGGTTGGCAATATAACAGTGGCTATCGAGTTAATAACAGCTAGAAGTATGTCACCAAAGATTAGTAATGCCACGGATTCAAGAACGACAGGCAGAACCTAGACAGGATCGGACTGGTATAGCAGCGAAGACAGCCTGTGTGAACGAAAGAAGGAGAGGTCTAGAAGAGCAAGGTCAATGGCGAACTTGTAACAGGTTTGAGTAGATCATCTTAGTGTACATATAACTTAAATGCCCGCCCTGGTAATAACAGGCCGTTTAAGAGTACCATAGAAGATATTTATTATAACTATGTCAGCTGCCAGATTAAAGCAGTGTTTGCATTGTGAACTCAGAGGTTGCTTCATCCTTTAAAGTTCACCGTTGGCCCCAGTTACTGTTAACTTCATTCCGTTATCGTTGAGCCTAATACCTACTGTTAAGTTCACTCATATATATATGGCAAAGCAGAATGAAGAGGGACTTACAGTATGGCAGAGTTGGGGTACAAAACAGAATGACACTGACAGTGTGTGTTATGACTGATACTTACAAGTAACAGATGAAGTAAGATAAAAACTTATAAGTAATTCAATATTCAATAACAAAACACTATGGCATCCATGGTCCAGTCCATAGCTGAGATCCAAGCTATAGGTTGAGAGATGTGCCTGGATGGAGTAGAGTTACAAAGATATGTCCAGGAAGTGGCAAGAGACCTTAGACAGGAGGGAAGAGAAGCCAGAAAACTTGTCATGGAGCAAGAATCAGAAGCAAAGAACTTGTCATGGGGGAAAAGAGATTAGCCATGGAACAAGAAGCTGCTAAACTTGCCATGGAAAAGGAGAAACTAGTAATGGAACATAAATTCCAAATGAAGGAGATGCTAGTGAAAGCACAGACTTCCAAGGAGAGTGAAGGAGCAGTTGGAGGGACTCCACTGATTGGTTCTCAATTGTTTGAGGAAGCACCTACTTGTCCATGACGTTTCCAGTACTAGTGTTTGATGAGCATAAAGAAGGGACTGATGACTGGATTCATAGATTTTTAGCGATGGCCACAGCAGTGGGTTTAGATATAAATAAATGGAACTTGAAGATGTCTCAAAGCTTGAGAAGCGCAGCCTATGAAGTTTTTCTTGTCTTCCATCAGGAATAGAGAGTAACTTTGAGAGAATTACACAAGCACCTTTGAAGCTATTCGAAATGACAGATCATACATATCATGATAAGTTTAATACCAACAAGGAAGAGTCAGGAGAAATTTTTCTGCATATGTCGTACAGCTGAAGTCCTATCTGTTGAAGTGGATGGCTCTAGTGTGCTTCAAGAACGATTTTGAGAATCTAGAGAAATTGATACAAGTGGACCAAATTAAAACACAAATGATCAAGCCACTTCAAACATTTCTGCTCGAACAGGGAACAGAAAGACTTGAATAGGTAAATATGCTGGCAGAAAGATACATGCTAGCACAAAAGGAATCCAATACAAATACAACAACAAAAAAGTTCCAGTTTTCCTGAGGTGGAAAAAACAAATAAACCCAAAACCAACTACACACATCAAAAGGGGGAACTTTAAAACATAACACAGGGTCGGGAACCCGAAGTAACCAATGTTTCAACATCTCCCAACAAGAGATAGTTGAAAAAGTATTGTAAGCTTTGTCAAACAATAACACACAATAAAGTCAATTGTCGTTGTAAACAGAGACACACTTGGCTGCTTGCTTTGTTGACTCAAAGGGAAATGCAAAACGGGACATAGCTTCGAAGACAGATTCCCTAGAAGAGACCAAACCTCCAGTAGTAGAAAAGATCAAAGTAAATGGACATAAATAATAGTGTCTATACGACACTGAACTGCAATTTGACACAGTCATTGCGTCCCATTCAGTGGATCCTGAGCTGCTTACAGGAGAGAAAATAGAGATACAAACAGCGATGAAGGGTTCCGTGGCAATGTCTTTACAACTGCTCTGGTGGACATAACATCCAAGTATATCACCTTAATTATACAGGGACACGAAGGGAGGTGAGGTCAAAACATGTTTAATTGGGCTGATACACATACTACCCTGGAGTTATCTGTATTTGCAGGTCCTCTCTAATTGTTGGTTGGAGTTATCAATCCTTCTCAAGAATATGTCACCTATTAATCAACATTCATTCAAGACGACCAAATAAATATTTCTTATTTGAATTGAAAGATTAATTGTTGGTTGGAGCTATCAATCCTTCTCAAGAATATATCACCTCTGAATCAACATTCACGCTTAACGCGTTCATTCTTCAGGAGACGCTGTTTTTAGTATTTTCCTGTGGATTATGTGGTGGTATTTTGTAATCGTTTATTGGAAGTGTTCACAAGAAGCCACAGAAAGCAGGTGGTGGATGAAATTTTGAGGGCAGCCGACAGATAGTTGTTGGTTATGGTCTCAAATTTTGCGACAGCAGGCAGAAGATATCTTTATTGGGACAATGGCTGCGGTCACCCGGCCAATACGGTCACTGCCAGGAAGGAAAGCAACAGCAAACTACCTTCTTTATAAGTTCCTAGTTCATTATGATTCGCCTAAAGACAGATCATCGCAAGACAAGGACAGAGACATTAAAATTAGCAACATGGAATGTTAGGACGTTAAACGACGACAAAAAATTTAATAACATCAAATAAGAAATGGAAAGAGAGAAAATTAATATTTTAGGGATGTGCGAAATGAGATGGACAGGAGTAGGCATAAAGAAAGATGAAGATTTTAAGATTATTTATTCTGGAGGAGAAGTTTGACATTAGACAAAGATGTGTAATGTCTCCAGATCTTTTTGTCCATTTACAGTGAAAATATTTTAAGAAATGTAGAAGATATAAATGGAATTAGCATTGGAGGATGAAACATCAATAACATCAGATATGCAAAGGATACATTATTGATTGCAGACAATGAGCAGGATCTGCAACAATTAGTAGATGCGGTTGTTGCACACAGTGAACAACTGGGGTTAGAATTAAATTGTAAAAAGACAGAGATTATGGTCGTAACTAGGAAGAACGAAGTACCACAATGTAATATACAAGTAAATGGGAATACTCTTCAACAAGTGAATCGGTTCAGTTACCTCGGAACAGTCATAACATCTGATGGGAGATGCTTTGAAGAGATTAGAACAAGAATCAGCATGGCGAAAGTAGCTTTTAGCAAGATGAAAAACATACAGACCAATAAAAAGATGTCAATTGAAACAAGAAAAAGAGTGTTGAGGTGCTACATAGAGCCTGTTCTTTTGTATGGATTTGATACGTACACGAAACCCACCCAACGTGAAAAAGAGACGGGGTTAACAGGAAATTGGACATAGTAATTTGCCCATGTGGAAAGTGCGGAAATGAAATCCCGTCATGGGAGAACAGACTATATAACAATGGACATTGCCTACAATCCTCAGACGCAAAAGCATGTAAAACATTCCTAGGATACCTATATTGGAAGATATTAACATCTTGTTCCGTCTGACTTAAAGACTTAAGTCCAGTGACAGGATTCCTAAGCTATAAACTCAGGTAATACAAATATAGTATTTCGATTCGTTTGTCTGCTGTCTGAGGGCCGGCTGTTTAAGTTTCTGTTTCACATATTTTTCTCTTCTAAACTTCAAGCATGTGGATTGTCTGTGTTACTCATTGTTCCAGTTCTAGCCTTTATGATTTCACCATGAACTTTGTTTTATTCTTCTTCTTTCATTCGGTACTGGTTGTCTTTGTTGTATGTGATAATTTGGAGAAATCCAACATTATCCAAGCCATGTGAGTGTGTGGCCTATTCATGTACAGAAGATACATTTAGATTCATCCTTATGTGGTCACCACATTGGAGACTGAGAAGAAATTCCTGAGAGCAAAGTCTATTGATAGCGTTCAGAATAACGTGATTATTTGAACCAACACTTTGAATGCCTACCAAGATTAGGTGAAACCACTTGGAGGGAGAAATGTCACTAGTTCACCTTGTCTGCATGATGTCTGCATGATGACAGATATGACTTAGGACACTAAATTTTCAGACAGGTGCAGGGAAGGCATCTTAATGTTCAACAGGAAGAATGTGCGACCGAAGTCCTTCCGACAAGACAGATGAATGAAATAGAAAGGGAGAGAGTAAGTGAGGTGAACTTGGAAACACTCTATTACATACGAGGAGGTGAATATGTATATGTTTTGAGCTATAGATGTTCTGAATGGTTTTATGAATATATACATATGTATTTATTTAGAACTGATATATGTTTATGTAACATGAATGTATATAATGACATGAATGTATGTTTATATGAATTTATAGACATATGTGTTTTGATATGTGTAGATGTAGACACTACCCATCTCTGTTAGTTTCATTCCAGCTCTCTTAGGAGCTGTGGACAGTCAACAACTCATATCGGTGAGTGACTGAGCGTAGTGAAGGGACCAATTTGGACTCCTTCAAGCTTAAAGTGAACTGCATCTCACCAGGGGAAGCATGACCTATGTGCCCTCTTATCCAGATGAGTTATGTATAACATCATTATAATCATCATCATATTATTATTATCAGGAATAGCAATAATAAACACAGTTGTTGTATGTTAAACTCAGTTTGTCCATATAAATTCTAAATGTCTACAAATGTTTGTGTAGCGTAACTGAGTGCACACACTGGTAGAATATTTAGTGGGGGTTCGTACATATAGTCCAGGAGTATATTATGTCAGTGAGGTACCTTGCCTATGCAGTTCATAAGTAACAAGCATATTCTGCATATCTTAATTCCTCTTTCTTACTTCTGGTGATACCAAGAACAGCTAAATCTATTTTTCCCCCAATGAGCCACTTCTTGGTTGTTTTCTTGAGTTCTAGGGATGGTGTCTGTAATCAGCATAACAGACATTTGTTCTGCATTTTCTCTCTGGGATCTGGGGTAGTAATTAGTAACTTCTGACAGAGTTAAATGATCTCAAACAGCACCCAGAACTAAAACACCAGTAGGAGAAAATGACTATTGACTGAGTGGTTGCCCACCTGGGATCTAACTCCAGCCAATTTGACGACAAGAACCACAACTCCTGCACACCATCAGTTGAGAAACATCACAACCACAACTCCTGCACACTATCAGTTGAGAAACATCACAACCACAACTCCTGCACACCATCAGTTGAGAAACATCACAACCACAACTCCTGCACACCATCAGTTGAGAAACATCACAACCACAACTGCAAACTATCAGTTGAGAAACATCACAACCGCAACTCCTGCAAACTATCAACTGACAACACAGGTACAGAGTGAGTGGGGGGAAAAAACTCTTCAATCCACATTTTAAATTATTAATAAAGTAAAACAATTCAGTTTGTTCATGGTTAGCTGCATATATTCATCAGCACATAACTATGCACCATAAAGTCTACTTAAGCAGTTTACTGAAAATGGTTTGCTTGTAAAATAAAAGGAATAAGAACATAGCACAAACATCTACCATTACCTGAATTGATTATCAGCAGTGTGGCCTCAAGGAAGATCAAACCAACAAATTTCATGGATGCATCCATCTGTTGAATATGATAAGAATATGAAGTATATAAGAGAAAACAGACTAATGCAGACCAATGGTTTATCCCCCCCCCCCCAACCACCACCCTTGCTCTCTATGTCACTTTCCATTAAATTATTCATCCACCCACACACATCTGAATGACTGTAACTTATTCTCCTAGCACTAATGAGAAAGTATGCTACATTTAGCTGAGCTCAGAACAACTATCCAAATAAACTGATTGCACATGTTACAATGCAAACCATAAACAGCTTTTACAATGTAGAAACTCACTGTACCTGTCTATGCAGACTTGACAGCAAACATTCACAACAATTATTTATTGGAATGAAAGTATTACTTTATGTTTGGGAACAGAACTTGTAGTCATCGAGAATTGTGTTAGTTTTTGTAAACATTTAATTATACTCAAGTGTTCCACTATAAGCATGTATAATGTCTGCTGTAAATAATTGCACGATACTTGCAATTACAATAGAGCCTGATTTATATATCATCATCACACAAGTACCTTGCCAACTGGTGTGGGTGATCATACTTCTCCATACACAAGCCATCTCAACAAAGTCTATCAATTCATATGCTGATATTTTTCCATACCATGATGAAAGGTTGTCAAATAGCTTATCCAGTTGTCTTTCTCTACCACTTTTTCTATTCATATTTTCAACTGTTACAATATGTTCCAGTTTTTCTCTTCTTATAATGTAGTTGGATGCACACTGAAAAGGACGTACAGAACTCTGTTGGCACTTGTACCCACTCCTCGCCAGGTTCTAAGTCCTCAAGTGAACACACCTGCTGACGAATGTCTTCAGCTTGACCCATCCACGACATTCCTCTTTTTAACCTGCTGCCCTTTATCTTCTTAATCTCGCTATGCAGTGGATGTTGTGGGTTTGCATTGACTCTGAGATAGGCACGTGCTTGGCAAATTTGTATTCTGTCCCTCATGGTTGGAAAATCCCTACTGCCTACTGTATCTAAAAACTACTTTCCGTTGGAAGGGGGCTGCAGCGATCCAACTAAGGAGGAAAGGTCTTATCTTGAGTTCAAGAAGCTGAAGCATTAAAAAATCCAACTGTACCCTGTTGTACGTGTCCTCAAGATCAATCGCTGCAGCAAATGTTTCAATGCCTGAGTGGAAACCTTCATAGACATCATGGGCAAAACGTGCTGCATTGGTCCAGGTTTCTCTTTTTGGACGGTACCCTCACAGGGTAGGTGGGAAAACACCTTGCCTCTCTAGCTGGCTTGATATTTTCCTGGCAATTACCTTCTCCAGCAGCTTGCCTATTGTATTCTGCATGGTTATTACTCGATATCCCTGAATTTTTTTGTCTTTGCCAGGCTTCGGCAAGGGAATCAGATAGCTGTATAACCACTCCTCCTTGATGCTAGCACTCCCTTTACTGTTGTTGTACATGTCTGCTAGTTTATCTAGCTCGTTGTCGGTATATCTATTGATGTCATCACATCTTATGCCATCTGGCCCTGGAGCGCTGTTTTTTTTTTTTTTTATCGTCGAAGCACAGCTTCGATTTCTTTCACTATTCAGAGATCAGATTGGAAAACACTCACTTATTGTGAATGATATATCAAAAATATGGACAGAGAATTTTTTTGAAGATTTCTTCTTCTTCTTCAGCGTTCCGAGCCATTGAGGTTCTTTGCTGCAGATAAAGTTCGTCTCCATTCGTCTCTCTGGTTGACCTTCTCTTGCCAGTCGTTGATTCCAAGTGCTTGTAGGTCTGTATATATATTATCTCTCCACCGTCTTCTTGGTCTACCTCGGGGTCTACGGTCATTTATTTCCTGAGTTTAAGCGAGTTTTGTTTCCCTATTATCTTCCATTCTTTCTATATGCCCCAGCCATTGTAGTCTATTAGCCTTCATGATACCAGTGATTAGCGGAGACTTAAACAGATCATAAATGTCTTTTTTACTTCTTTTCCACTCTCCACTTTGTGTATCCCTAATGGGCCCAAAGATGCGTCTTAAGACTGTTCTGAAAGGTTTGTAACAAGGCTCCAGGTTTCAGAGCCATACAGCACAACTGGTCTGATCAGTGTTTTGTATATTGTAATTTTGGTGTTATACGAGATAACGCATTTGATTTTAGTAGATGTTGTAGTGCATAGTATATCTTATTTCCAAAATTGATTCTAGTTTGAAGATATATGATGTAATAAACTGACATTTAACAGTAATGAAGACTTTAAAAGTCTCAAATCGTAAACAGTAAGTAATAAACATTATGAATAGAAGGAAGGCCCATAGCCACAATAAAAAATAAATTGGTGGGTATTTTCTGACTGCCATTTGGAGATACTGGGTCTGGACTGCATGTCTTTTCATTCCAAACGGCACAAGTAAACTTTTCATTCCAAACGGCTCAAATAAACTGTCTTTTACTGAGACCTCTCAATTTTTGGTTTGGTCATTCATACAATAGGCTCTGCAGAGGATTACAATGATTAGGGGTTCAGGTGGTGTTCACAAAGATGCATTCTTGCATTCTTGCTAGTCACTGGTGTTCATGTTGCCTCATTTCTCAGTTCTGTGAGTGAGCATTCACTGTGACTGTCGTATTCTACATTCTGTGTCTTCACAACTCTCCCCCCCAGCACCACACACACACACACACTCTCTCTCTCTCTCTCTCTCTCTCTCTCTCTCTCTCTCTCTCTCTCTCTCTCTCTCTCTCTCTCTCTCTCTCTCTCTCTCTCTCTACAGATCTCCACTTCCATAACCATGCATCTATTTCTGTCAGTATATTGTCAACCATTCAATGTGGCTTAAATTTAAATTTATTAGTATTTTAGTTTGTAACAGTGATCCCTTATGTAGGAAGTGTGCATGTGTGATATGCTGCTTACTTTTTCTTTCTAGTTCTCTGGGCTATTTATCTTTAATGTTTTCCATGGTAAAAGGCTTATTGCATTGGGTTAAAGAGAACTATTCATGTGACTGAGCTTAACACAACAAATTAATTAATGTTAAGATTATCTGAAACAGTTGAAATTTAAATGGGAAATCATTATTGTGTAAATAAAAACACATGATGGTCAGATTAAAATTACCATGGTAAACAGTTAAAATGGGCATATGTGTGTTGAAGTGAGGTTGCATCAAAGGAGATTGGCATATCATGTGATTGATTTATTCTCATTATCTTTGTCTTTCCTTATGAATTTTTACTCCTAACTGGTGTGACCTTACATTAAGTGTGTTTAAATTATCTAGCACCTAATTTCATGTGTGGGACAGGAAGGCAATGCCATCAGTGAAGTTCAGATGATCAAGCTCCTCTGTGAAAGTTAAAAAAGAATTCCATTTCTGGTGGCAGCTATTTTAGTCTTCAAAATCTAGTCTATAGTTAGTAAGAATAATAAAGGTGACAAAAAGCATGACTAACGCATGACTATTTTTATTTCAGGTCTATCCGTTTGTTTCCCTGAAGAAGAACGCTGCATTTCATGTCTATGTTACCCATACTATAGTAGAATACCAAAGAACATGTTTTTTATTTGGTGAATTACAGATGGGTAAGAGATCTCAGGGTTGGCCTCTACTACGATACAAAGATGTGATTTCAATGCTTGTGTGGGCAAGGACTCGAGTTTATGGCCAGTGTGCTTTGGAAAATACCAACGTCGGTCGAATGAATGAAAATGGGCAATGGCTGCTGGAGCATTGCACCAGAAATGACCTATGTATTACAAACTCCTTTTTTAAAACAAAAGAGCTGCATAAGGTCACATGGAAACATCCAAGGACCGGCCATTGGCACCAGCTGGAATTTCATCATCAAACGGAGACAACATCTGAACCATATATCACTGACTCGAAGTTACTACAGTGCTGATTGATACGGATCATTCTTTGGTTGTTGCAAGGGTTAGACTGAGACCAAAGAGAATCTACACAGCTAAACACAAATCTAGCCCCAGGATTAATATTATTAACACTCACGATCCTGAAAAGTGCTTTCAGTTTCAACAGAAACTTGAAGACGCTTTCACTGATACACCAGAAAATTGTACAGTAAATGAAAAGTGGGGTCAACTTAAGGAAACTCTTTATAAAACTGCCGTAGGGTTTACGGCACTGTGGATCATAAGAGGCAGGACTGGTTTGCGGCAAACAGCCAGACTCTGCAGCCCTTGATTGATAAGAAGAAGATAGCTCTCTTAAGAAACAAGGAAAGACCAACACGTAACACTCTGAGTGAGCTAAAGCAAGCTAGGAAGGATGTGCAAAAGGCTGCCAGGCAGTGTGCAAATGATTATTGGATCAGGTTATGTGAATCCATTCAAATCGCAAGTGATAAGGGAAACATCAGAAGCATGTATGAAGGAATAAAGAAAGCCTGTGGTCCAATGATCAAAAGAAGTGCACCATTGAAAACCTTGACTGGAGAAATCATAACTGATAAGAAATAGCAGATGGACAGATGGGTAGAGCACTATTTGGAGCTTTACTCAAGTGAGACCAAACTAGCGGATGATGCCCTCAACACCATAGAGGCTCTACCAACTCACTACCACCTGGACACACTTCCCACCATAGCAAAGTTAAGTGTGCTTATAAATGAACTTGCATCTGGCAAGGCTCCAGGTAAGGATGGGTTTCCAATAGAGATTATCAGGAGTGGGCAAGACACACTCACTCTACAGATCCACCAGCTAATACAGCTATGCTGGCGAGAAGGACAAGTCCCACAGGATTTCAAAGATTCAAGCATCATAACACTGTACAAGAACAAGGGTTATCGGAGAAACTGCAAAAACTATAGGGGTATCTCACTTCTGTGTATTGTTGGAAAAGTATTTGCCAGAATTGTTCTGCGCAGACTTCAAGTCCTAGGAGATCAAGTCTACCCCGAATCACAGTGTGGCTTTCGACAGAACTGGTCTACCATTGGTATGATATTCTCATTGCGACAAATGCAAGAAAAATGCTGGAAACAGAATCAACCACTGTTTATTGCCTTCATCGACCTCACAAAGGCATTTTATTTGGTCAGTCGTGAGGGTCTGTTCAAGGCACTAAAGAAGATTCGCTGCCCACCAACTCTTCTGTCCATTGTGGAACCGCACCACACAGGCATGAAAGGGTATAATCAAGTTTGATGGTGCAACTTCTAAAGAGTTTGAAATCAAGAGTGGAGTTAAGCAAGGTTGTGTACTAGCTCCCACCCTCTTTGGAATATACTTTTCACTTCTACTGAAATATGCCTTTTGTGATCAGGATGGTGGTATAGACATTCACTCACGCTCAGATGGTGGCCTCTACAATGCTCAGAGATTGAAGGCCAAGACAAAAATTAGGAAGGTACTGATCAGAGAGTTGCTTTTTGCATATGATGCTGCAGTTACGACCCACTCTGAGGAAGAATTACAATGTCTACTATCTGCATTCTCCAATGCTTGTTCTGAATTTGGTTTAACAATTAGCAAAAAGAAGACACAGATTATGTCACAAGGTGCACATGGGGTACCTTCAATCTTTATTGACGACGCCGAAATAGAGCAACAACAATGAACAGGTTAAGAAAAAGAGTCTGGGAGAACAGGAAGCTTACTGCCAAAACAAAAGTCCTCGTCTATCAAGCCTGTGTCCTTAGTACTCACACTCACACCAAGTGAAACGTTTAAACAGCTTTCATTTACGGTGTCTGCGAAGAATTCTTGGTATTAAGTGGCAAGATAAAATTACAAATACTGAAGTATTGGAAAGATCAGGTTGTGTGACGGTTTATTCCATGCTCAGTCTTCGTAGACTTAGATGGATAGGACATCTTAGGAGGATGGATGATGGTAGAATACCAAAGGACATCTTTTTTGGTGAATTACAGTTGGGTAAGAGCTCAGGGTAGGCCTCTACTACGATACAAAGATGTGTGTAAGCGGGACATGATTGATACAGGCATTGATAATGCACACTGGGAGCAAGTCACCGCTGAACGTGTTGCATGGAGGGCAAACATCAGAAATGGAATAAAGACAAAGGAGAAAATTATTGCAGATAAGTTGCACACCGAGCATGTGAGACGTAAGATGGTGCATGATGGTGGAAATGACCATGTGTTCACATGCACCCACTGTGAACGAACATTTACAGCGCGAATTGGCCTTAACAGTCACATTCGCTACCTCCAAGGGTAAAAGTTATTATGCCTTTTTTGAAGCACAATCTATCGTCTGTCAAGATGGCAAGGTGCCAATGGAAGTGCTTACTATGCAATCCTCTTTAATTTGATATATAGTATGACATGTCTGCTACCATATTAACAATTTTTAAGTCATTACTGTGAGACACCCCTACTTCCCATTTTCTGCCATCTATTTTTATTTGGTTCTGATCTACTTTTTGTTTGAGACCGAATCAGTTATTAATCTTATATGGAATCCCATAGTGCCTCCTAAATTTCCAAAGAGATTCTCTATCAATGATATAAAATGCTTTTTCATAGTCCACAAATCTATATATATATAAAATACAATGTATGTCTGTCTGTATGTATGTTATTTATGCGTTCGCCAACGGTCCATCCAATTGAGATGAAATTTTCTATACGTGTTCTTCTCATTCCCATGCTGCCAACTGGCATAGTTTGTTAGTTTACAAACAGTTATTTACGTAATAAAATTTAATTTTGTAATTATATTATAATTTATATATATAGCAAGGGAACTTAACTTAAGAAAAGTTATATCAAGGGACATAACTTTTAATAGCATTGCTATATATGTAATTAAAATAATTGTTGCATATTTATCAAATAGGAGGACCTTTTCTCTACAGTTATCTACAAGCATATGTGTTATAATATATAATGATAAAATCTTTAAGGCATTTTCAAAGTTTTCATAATAATAATGCATCTATTTTAAATATGTGAAAATTTTCTAACTCATCTTTTCATTTCTCTTCGACATCTATAGTCATCCCAGCATTTATTGGGTTTTCGTATTTTCTTGGTAAGTTTACGTTCAGTAGTTTCAGATTGCCCTATTTAGTTATTGGGATGAAGATTGTTCTCTTCCAATCTGTTCGCGATATTTCCGGGAACGGGAACAGGAGCTTATATGAGTAATATAAATTAAATGAGATGCTCCCCACCAGGGACTGGGCAAAGCTGGGCCAGGTCGTCTTTTTGGGGGGGAATGAGAGCAGGGGCCGAATATGAATTAAATGAGATGCTCCCCACCAGGGACTGGGCGAAGCCGAGACAGGTCGTCTAGTCCAATATATAATAAATGGAAAATTCTTTTTTTAATTCCTCGATCCATTGTTATATATAATATGTGTATCTGGTCAGTGCAGGATCTGTTTGGTAAGAAGCTGCCTGTTCATCATTAGTGGTTTGTCAATGGCATCTCTTAATCTCTCCAGAATTATCCTGCTGAATATTTTCCCAGGAACTGATAACATCATTATTCCTTTATAATATTTATACTATTGCAGGTCCTCTCTCTCAGACAGCTTTCCAAGATATCCTTCTTTCCAGTCTGCGGGAACATTCTCAGTTTTCTTTATTTAGTCCTTCACTGCCCTATGCCATTAGATGTCACCAAACAAGGGCTCGCTCGGTCGCTTGGTATGCTGAGATGTTGTGGGTTTTTCAGGTGTTGATGAATCCATCAATCCATATTTTTTGTTGTCTACCCCTGCCTCTTGATGTTCCCATTTTCATGTTGTATGTTCTTCCTCTGGCGACATTGGGTTCATTCTCACTAGGTGGCGAACCAGTTAAGTCTTTGTATATCAATGAATTTAACAATTGGTGTTACTTTTTTTTTTAAAGTTGCATATCCTTTACAGGACATTGCAGTCAACACCAGCATTTTACTGCCGTTGTTGATGTCTTGGCAAGTTTTTTTTACATTCAGTTGTTTGCCATTGCTTTCTGAATGACCAGCTCCCATAAAAACATGTTAAAACCAGCGCAACAGGGTCTTCTGTCAAATCGGTCACCTCTGTGTTTCGAATGCGAGTAAGCAGCACTGCGAATCGCGTCCGCAATGCCATAGTCACGGAGACCGGTGTTAATTACCCATTACCTATTAAAATCCACATTTATATATCTGTCAAAGAAACCAGAATGTGAACATTATTGTACAATAAGCCATGGATCATATGATAAAGCTGTTACTCAGAATATTTATGAGAAGAGTAAGAAACAAGACCAAACCAGATATTAACGATAAATAATCTGCATCTGCAGAGGAAAAGGGCACAAGCAATACCATATACATTCTCAGAACGCTATTAAAAACAGCTACAGAAGCAAAAACATGTCTTTACTTATGTTTCATAGACTACACAAAAGCATTAAATACAAGGAAATAAACTACCAGAACAATTAAACACTGAGAATAGGAATAATAAAGAACATATATTGACTGTAAACAGCAGCTACAAGAATCAACAACAATTTAGGAACATTTAAGTGCATAAAACAAGTCCTTCAAGAAACAAATGAGATCGTAAACTGATTAGAGTCATTAGACGTAGACAGTCAAAATTTTTTGGGCATGTTACGAGAAGAAATGAATTGGAGAACTTGGTGACAACTGGCAAGATCGAAGGGAAGAGACCAAGGGGAAGACCGAGAAGTGAATACCTGGATGGCTTGGCCATGTGGCATGGTCGAGACAAGAACACGGAGCTGATCCACGACTCTGGTGATCGAGTGAGATGGCAAAATATGATCGCCCACGTTTATCGGCATGGCACATGATGGATGGATGGATGTGCATAAAGAAGTCATTAGTGATCAATGAGCATTACCATCACTCATGACTGATCTATAGATGCTGCAATCTCCTTTTAACATTAATGCCAAGGTATAGCAGCTGTGTAGTGATTAATTAAATGTCTTGTGTCCTTGACAAAATGTTCATAAGTGGCTTGGTCCCACTTCACTCCCATGTTCCCCATTCTGGACAAGTGTCCTCTAAGTGTCCTTAAAGTCATCTGTTTGTCCAGCGTCTCTTATAGTATTGACGATGTTGCGGCCATCCATTGCCCTTTTTTCTTTGAGCACCACCACTAAATGATTGGCTTGCTCAGTGCCTTTTACACCTGAGAATCCTAGTACATTGATGAAAGTTAGCTGGACTAAATGTGATGTTCCCGTGTGTCGAGCGACCTGTCATATGAGGTCAGTCCAGACTTTCTTAAGAGAATTAACTGAGTGCTCAGTATGTATGCATATGAGTAGTTTTGCATGCTAAGCCAATTTATAGCATTGGTTACTGCAATTGTTTCTATCGTCAAGCTGCATACTGTCACAGCAAAAACACCACCTACTTCCTTGACAGTTGTGCATCTTGAGCTTGCTGAGAATGTCCAAGCGCTGCACTTGCCCCATACCACACAGCCATGCATAAACACTTCAGTGTTCTCATCTATCAGCACTCTGACCTGGTGTCCACCATGGGAGGATCTTGCCCTCTGCAACTCTATGACGAGTGATATGGACAATGATGGTAGCATACAGAAGTGTGTCAGATTGATGTGTACAACCCACTGTGCTTGACTCGCATGCCAGATCACAGGCCCCCTAAACAAATATTTTACGCCGAGCTGTATTGTGATAAACGCTCCCAAGGCGTTCAAAGGAAACGCTTTAAGGACACTCTGAAAATCTCACTAAAAGCTTTTGGAATTCATCACGATACTTGGGAGACTGCTGCCATAGTGGCGTACATCATTACGCAAGGATGCAGTCACTTGCGAAGCAACCAGGACTGCAAGAGCTGTGAAGAAAAAGTTAGACAGAAAAACCACTGCAGGAGATCCTCCTCCTGGAACTTCAAGCATTCTTTGCCCACATTGTCAAAGAAAATTTTGAGCCAAAATAGGCCTTACCAGCCATCTTAGAACTAATGGCTCCATACCTTCAACCCCACTGAATGAAATGAATGGTCATCATCATTCTTGATAGACAAACAACACAACCCACTTATTTGTTTTCATAATATAGTGAGCATATGAGATCTACAGAACAAATATAAACAACTTATGTTATGCTGATGACACTGCCTTGACAGTAACAAGTCAGATAAAACTACAGACAATTATAGATGCAGTTGTAACAAGTGAAAAAAAAAACCTCAGCTTGAACAGGAAGACAGAAGTAATGGTAATATCAAAGTAATGGATCATGCTGTACAATGCATGCAATGTAAATGGTATTAATTTGGGGCAAACACAAAAATTCAAGTATCCAGGCATGTGGATAACATCAGATGGGAGATGTATTACAGAGATAAAGAACAAGAAAAAACTGCATTTTATAACATGAAGAACATCTTATACAATAAGTCTCTGTCACTGGAGTTTATAAGAATTATTGCACATTAAACAGAACCAATTTTAACATATGGTAGTGAATCCTGGGAAATTAGTAAGCAAGCAACAACAACAAAATCACTCTAGGTCTCAGAGGTGTAGTTTTATATGAAAATGCTTAAAATACACTGATCAACCAACATTAGTAATATAAACGTCTTGAAAGAGGTTTAGATAAAAGGACAATTCATTACAAACATCACATACAACATGTATCATGTTTGCAACATTATGAGACAAGAACATACTGTGACAACTGAAAGCATTTATGAAAAATGAGATAGAGGACAGTGAAAATTAATTCTTGAAAGCCTTTCATCATAGCATGGAAAAGAATCAACATATGAACTGATACACTCTGTTGCAGACCACAAGATGTGAAGAAGCATGCCATGTCAGTTGATAAGGCACTTGATGATGATGATGATGATGATGGTGATGATGATGATGATGATGATGATGATGATGATGATGATGATGATGATGATGATGATGATGATGATGATGATGATGATGATGATGATGAGACACAAAAGAACATTTAGCCTCTTACACACATCTGGGCTATTTCAGTCAACCTGAGGGTGCAGCAATCACTTTCGTTAAAAACACCAGATTATGAATTTTCACTAGGTTCTGTCTTGGTGAATGTCTTCTTCAGTCTGCCTGTGCATAATTTCTTTACAGGCATAATGTATTGTCTAAATACATGTGTTTTAGTGCACACCACAGTTTGTGGCATCTGTGAATAACAAATCGTAACAGTGCATCAACTGTCTCGATGTCCTCCTCCTCCTACCTAGTCCCCACTCCCATATGTTTCAATATGAAGATATGAGCATCATAAACATTTTATCATGTTCTAAAAGTGTCAGCAGGCAAGCCTTTGACTAGTTAGGGATGAAGGTCATGCTAGGTGTGACATGAATATTAATGTTATAACTGCAAAACATGTTATCGTGACACAGCTAGACAGCTTCTTCTCTGAGATTGCTATTTCTCCATTCCAAGAGCTACAATAAGCATGTATTTATTTACCCCTCACAACAGACTCATTTGTCAATTATATATAACAGGTTCAGCAAAGAATCAAGTGTTCATGCCATGAGACATATTGTGTATGGTGCTGTGCAGACATGTTTAGACCACACAGCACCCAATATGTGATATAGTCTATACCCAGGTGCCTTTGCTGACCAGGACATTTCCTGGCATTCATTTATAGGCTGGGTCAACCAGTGAACAAATTCCCACCTCAAAGAAAATTGAACACATGGCATCAGGCTGACAGGCAAGCATTACAGTCACTACGTTACAGCACAAGGACTCTTTTCCAAACCTTGAGGCCATTTGGTTTTATAGTACTAACCCCACATTTTTATAGAACAACAGGAACTCAACAGGTGATGGCTCCCCACAGTGTTATGGTGCCTCCCTGTATATACACAGCTGTGCATGTCTGTGTCGTGTATGCATGGCACATGCATAATTCTTGCTACTGTGACTGATTCCTGTACATACTGCCACTATATCAGAGAGTCAATCAGTGGACTGAGCTGACATTATGAACACCTGCTGCTGCTGCAAGTTTTGCATGTTAAAAATCCCACAGCAGTTTGAAATCACAAAGGAAAGGCTGTAAGGTGGCTGCCCTGGGAAGACAGTTAGGAAAGAAAACCTACCCACATGCAGATGCAGCGACTGTGGGTGGAGTCTGTCTAGTGCAAGCAAACTGTACATACATATATGCTGAAGTCAAACACACTGACTTGTGAGGTACATTACTAGGTATAAAACACTCCCCTCAACAGAGGAATGAAGAAGAAGAATCTTTTAGAGAGTTGGGTCAACATAAAACTTCCTACTGAATGAATCAATATCTATAGTTAGAATACAACCATTTGGATTGAAGATTGCAGTTGCCAGAAAGGAGACGCACACAAAGAACATGAGTAGACTTGTCAATAAATACTGAAAAGGCATAGTTAGTCCTTGTATGATGATGGAGATTTATGACGGAGGAGACTGGAGCACCTATGGATGTGTCCTGAATGTGATGTCAGAAAGCTGAGCACTGTGATAAGCCAATCTCAAAACTGGTATAGATGCCTGTGTAAAAATCCATCGTTTAACAGAAAGAAGGTGCATGGTAACTATTAACTATTAACCTCTTTGGCATTAGTTTAGAAACAGATTATACCAATAAGCTGTGCATAAAAATGCCCCACCTATATCCAAAATAGATGTGGTTTGTGAGGAAAGTGAAAAGAATATAAAGGTGAAAAACAAATGAGGCAGTCCTTCAATTAACAAATGAAACCATAAACTTATGACGGAAATTAGATGTAGAGGGTTAAGATCTGCTGGGCATGATACAATGAAAGACAAACTTGAAAACAGTGACATCCAGCAACTTTGATAGGAAAATGGCACAAGGAAAACAAAAAGATGCCCTGACCAAATGGCATAATATACCTTATCCAAGACTCGGGGGTTATGTGAGATGATGAATAATTGCCAAACACTTCTTCCTCTTCTTCTTTCATTCGCTAAAACACTTACTGACATTTCATAAGATGATAATAACACCTGGAGGGTGGGCAGCACAGATCACAAGACAACAACATACAGTGGCAAAGATCATGGAGTACTCTTTGCTGTGTGCCCTCACTACAAACTGGGTCTCCAGTTTAGCTAATGTTCTAAGGATCACCATGGCTCTCCACGGATGTGAAGCTCCAAAACCAGTCATGTGCACCTTGGAAGAGGGGAAAGAGAGATCTGGGACACATTGCCTATGAAGTACGATACACATAGGTTCAGGATCACGAGGGAAATCTCTAAACTAATCTGACTAAAGTTAGAACTTAAGTTTTCCAGAAATCTTACAACCAACTGATCCACACTTGGCAGATCACATAATATGTGTGATTCCAAAGTGAAGTCTGCCCCAGATAGGTAGCAGACATAAAAACATTAGAAGAATGCTGTAACCAGAATAATTTTAGACTTGAAAGATCTCACTTTCCTTCCCACTTGAGGATATCACACTTTCTTACTCAATATCAGGTCTTCAGGCATTAGAGACCAGAACATACTTTGAAGACATCTGTAGCCTTACTGATCAGCTATTCATATACTCTCATATCTCATCTCATCATGTTCCTCTTAAACCTTGCGGTGTCGAGGTGAAGTATAAACAGCAGGAGTGTGCGCACTTACGGGCTTCATGTATTAATATTCCCATGGACTCTTCCTCTGCTTCCATCTGGTCTGCACATCATTGCTTGTTGTGGTATATTGTTAGTTGGTAATCTACTTGCATGGCCAAACCATTTTACTTGACACCTTCTAATAAAATCTAGCGCTGCTATAACCCCCACTTTAGTCCGATTTCTTTATGTCTGATATTATCTCTTCTTGATACATGTATTCTTCTCAGGAATCTCATTTCTGTTGTGATTTTTCTTTTCTCTTTTTCTCTCACTGTCCAGGATTGGCATTGGTAACATAGAGTTGGTAGGAAGATTGTGTTGTAAAGTGCTTTCTTAGTG
This sequence comes from Cepaea nemoralis, assembly GCA_014155875.1. Lineage (NCBI taxonomy): Eukaryota > Metazoa > Mollusca > Gastropoda > Stylommatophora > Helicidae > Cepaea > Cepaea nemoralis. Next base: position 855,254 of record JACEFZ010022299.1, on the reverse strand, counting down.
TCACGAGATAAATAAACTTGTTCGTGTCGATCGATGACAACCAAGCCTGACATTGGTCTGCAAACACAATAGACCCTGTGTTGTTGAACAGACTGAGAAAATACGTCGTTGGAACTGTCTGCACCTGGTCGGCTTTTTTGTATGAGATCAAAGTGAGTCACGTCACGATGTCTACACCTGGTTGACAGTTTGTTGACAGGTTGTTGTTCGAGAGATGTGCACTGGCGTCATCTGTTTACACAGCGGGAGTTGGCCGTTGCAAGTGATAGACAGAATGTCTGCTAGAGGTCGGAAGGATTCTCTGATGTGAGGGAAAGGTCTCTGGCTCACAGACAGCCCGGATATTTGTTGGATGAGACAAAGAACTCCCCAGATGAAAGGAAACTTGACAGCTAATTGACTCCTGGTTAGTCTAGGAAACAGGAGGACAAAGCCAGATTCTGGACTGATTGGCGTCTGGACCTTTTGGTGACGTCACTCAAGCACCCAGATAAAACCCAGTTGCGGTAAACAGGTGGAGGGAGTCGAGAAAAACATTCTGAAGTGTTAGGATTGGGTCATTATTCCGAGTTGTGTTACATGAGAGAAACTAGGGGTGTCAAATTGTTGATAGTTATCGGCGGACATAGATCCAGTCTGTGATCGCCTAGTTTCGATTAGCAACAGGAATAGACATATGGTAGGCAATTAATTATATCTAACTTAAGAGTATGATTAGGAATAGAGTGCAGTACTGTGCAGTGATATAATGTATTATGATTAGTGATAGAATGTTCTATTAGTGCGGTGCTAGAAAGTATCATAGGAGCGTCGGCACTGGTATCCTATTGTGTGGCTTCAACTAGCTTGTGTGATATATCATTTTACTCGGGGAGTTGAGGACAATGTAGTGGAATAATAATTAGAGAGATTAAGGATGGTTGAGAGGGAGGAGAGGAATGTAAAATGGTAGGATCTTCCAGTAGGGCATCTGCTGGGTTTCTACCTGTTCCTTTATTCTTTCCTGGTGTTGCCATGTATAAGACCATTGTGATGCGCGATTTGGCCTTATGACAGAGATCGGATCTCTGTTATAGATCTGAGTGCTGTTATTGGCCTACACTTACCTAATTCTGGCCAGGACGGAGTTGCCCTCACCATGGTATTCTCTATTCTACAGGTTCCATTTACAGTTCCCCTTGAGTGTTCCACGTGAGTGTGAGATGATTTATTACGAAGAAGCAGTTCAAAGTTTTATACAATGATGGCATGGAAAGAAGACAGAGGTTGCTGAGAGGTTTTTACACGGGGCTCAGAACCTAGTTGTTCCGCAGAAACCTGACTTCTGCTGAGTAGGACTTAATTAAACATATGTGTTGTGTTTAATGAGTGATAAGCTACATCACCGAAGATTAATAACTCACATACCAAGGACATATATATATATATAGATATACACATCTACCTACCAAACATTAATAGGTTGTGTTCTAAAAGAGGGGGAAAATGTTATAATCAGAGACTTATGAACATTACATTTTCCCCAAGTGACATTTCAGTTAATTGGAAGATTATCAGTTCAACAAACATTATGAAACAGAGTAACTTCACCGTGTGGTAGAGTGAAGACCAAGATCAACAGTGTCTATCGGATTACCAGCATCCTGTTTGTTCGAGTGATTGGAGAAAGTTATCTTCTGGGTGAGGTTCACTGTCCGGAATAAATGGTGCTGTTGTGTGCCAAGCACTATGATGTTACAGACTTTGTTTCTAAATCACTGGTCTACCATTAGAATACACGTCACACATTCTACACCTTATACACACACACTTCTCCTACATATACTCTTTGCTTTAATAAATTTCTTGTTTTTATTTGTTGAGGCTAGAGTTGTCAAGTATGTTATGTTGGGGAAGAATGAGAGGGGGCATGATCCAGGAGTGAGCAAGAGTGAGAAGAAGGTGTCCTCAGATTGAGGGAGTGTGTGGACGGAGTCTGCTGGATATCTCCAGGATAGAGATATTGGATTAAAAAAATAATGTGGGTGTTGATTCCCTTCACTCCAGGGACGACACTAAAGTGGTAAAGAAGAACAAGTAACTACTACGACATTCATTCTTTACACACACGACACTTAGTAACTATTGATACATGTTTGTTCTTTAGTATTGGTGCCATTTGTCCAATGAGTTGGTTTGTCTTATTGCATCTATTTTCAATCTCGTCTTCTGATTTGCCACTTGATGATATTGTACTTCCTAGGTACTTGAAACTCTTTACTTCTTTCAGGGGATGTTTCTTTAGGTGAATTGTTGTTTTTTTCTTCTTTAGTTATAGTCATTATCTCTGTTTTACTTAATCTAATTTTCATGTTATGTTCTCTACACATTTTGTTTAGGCTATGCATGTGGTCTTGTAATTCATCTTCTGATTTTTCTATTAGTGTTTGGTCATCCGCAAACAGGAGTTCTCTAATCGTGTGATTTGTAGATGGTTCTTCTTCTGTATTCTCGTCATGCGATGTTTTTGTGGTCTCTGTTTGGCTGGTTTCTTTACATAAGTTGTCTATATAGGTTATGAACAAGAAAGGGGACAGGACTCAACCTTGTCGTACTCCGGATCTTATGGTGAAGGGTTCTGAGTGTCCTCCAGATGCTCTCACTATGCACTCACTGTATAAACTACTACATAGGTTTGTTAGGCATGTACTCACTCCATATTGTTTGAGGATTTCCCACAGCTTGTTTCTATCTACTCTATCTTTCTTGGTCGACAAAGCTAAGTATAGTGTTTCATTGAATTCAATTGAATTTTCTAGTTGTCAAAGAGCAAAATTGGCATCTGTGCTTCCTTTGTTTTTCCTAAATCTAAGTTGCATTTCGCTTAGCTGGGGTTCTATAGTAGTTCGTAATCTTTACTCAAGAATTTTGCAAAATATTTTCCCAGTATGACTCAAAAGGGAAATCCCTCTGTATTGTGTGCAGTCTCTTTTGCTGCCTTTGTTTTTCCAAATGGGGATAATTATGGTGTTTCCCCAGTCTCGTGGTGTCTTTTGTTCTTCCCAAACAAGGTTGAATAGTCTATATAGCCATGCTATTCCTACTTCTCTTGCTGCTTTAATTAGTTCATTTGGTATTTCAAATTGTCCCAGCGATTTGTTCAATGAGGCTAATGTGACGGCTTCTATAATTTCTTCTTTCAGTATGTCTGGTTCTAGTCCTTTGGTGGCATCTGTGTCAGTTTCTTGAATTCCTGTGACATCTGATGGGTGCCACAGAGCAGGTGCCCAAATCATGCCATACAGAGGATGGAAGGAACTCTCAAAGTAAACAGTGCACGAAAACTATGGGATACGAATATACGTCACACCAGCGCTAGCGTGACAACGAAAAGATATGTTGTGCGGAGATCAATACAAGGGGTCGTGCATTAGAATTTGGGAACAACTTGGTGTGGCTATTGGATGGTTTGAAGGCTAGCAGTGGACTCCCAAGTGAACAACAGCTAGAAGCTTATCTTGGGAACGCCATGGATTCAAAAAAATCGGGCCGAATCTAGACAGAACGAAGGAAGATGACAGCAAGGACGGCCTGAGTGAACGCATGAAGGACAAGTGGTACTGAGTGGCGACCAAGCGAACGTTGGACAAGTTGGGGTAAACCATCTGGTGTATGTTGATATTAGATGCTACTCTGGTCACAACAGATATGCTAATGATTACACTGTAAGATGTATCTGATTTGTCGACTGCCGTAATAAAGCGGTGTAAGTTCCTTGAACTCTCATATTTACGTTATCTTTCAAAGTTCACCATAGAGTTGTCAACTGTTATCGTCACTCCAAGTTTAAGGAGCCAGTACCTTTCCGTAAGTTCGATTGTATGATATTTCCATGGCATGGCACAGAAAAGAGGACTTACGGCACGGCACACATGGGTGCATGTTCCGGGCTTGCTAATGAATGAACAACTGCCCCGCCACTAGCCATAAAAGTTACGTCAAGGTTTGCACATCGAGAAAATTAACTGCACACCAATAGCCACTTTCACGCACTTATTCGCACGTACTGGAAACGGTAGCGCTGTGCTGCACAACAAACGTTGAAGAAAGTGTTGAGACATTTGATAGTGATCTGTTCAGAGTTTTTCTTCATGAAACACGGAATATCTACCGCAAATCACATCAGCAATATATAAAAGTAATAGGCATACGTACTTGCCATCTGTGTACAAGTAAGTGGACACCGGACACGACATAGTCTGCTGACATTACGTCACCGAAGAGAGTCTACATCCTGTACAAGCTCAGTGGCCATTGCAGACAGAAGTCACAGATTGGACCGAATAACGCCCGCAGCTATTTACATACTTGCGTTATACTTGCATGCTGGTAAGTGAAGACCTGGCTTCTCCAGTAGCTTTGTCTATTAACATACAGAAGGAAGCTGAGTGTTTGGATTATCACTACGAAGAATCTGATGTCTGCAGCTTACATTCCGGGTGATACAGTCAACTGATCGTCAACACTGTCGTCATCTCACACGATTGGACATTACTAACTATATGTAGACAACATATTACACAAGCAGAGCAGAGGATGAATTCATTGTGCAGGCCATCAATAGACAAACTGGGCAGCTCAAAGGTCAATACCTTAATATACTGACACCACCGTCAATAGTGGGAAGCGTCCGATTCGACGGGCACGTTGCCACGGGTGTCACATTGTGATACAGATCGTGTTTAATCAGTACCTTAATCACTGCCTCAGTTTGGGAAGAACACCATACATGGACAGCATTGACCAGCCTCACGCACTACATCAATCCCCCACCGGTATCTTGTATTGATGTAAGATACCACACACTCGTCAACACTTTAAGTATCTACGGAGCACGCCAACAGTAGAACATAAGGCCAGTATTGTTATAATTTGTTGATGGTTAGGTTCATTGTTGTTGATCAGGTGCAATAAGAAGATACAAAGTAGTTAGCGATGACCAATTGGTCGTTAAATTAACAGCGGGTGGTTGGTGGGCTCTTCTTAGGGATAGTAAGATCATTTTCCTACCTTAAGAAGACGTTGTGTATTTGCAATCGTCAAGTCGTCACGAAGTTGATTTGTGGCGTTCTCACGTGTTGTCAGTACTTAGTAGTGTGTTATAGTAGTGTTGCAGTAGTATTATACGTTGCTTACCTAGATTACGATAGTCAGTATTATTGTCTTTTATAAGTGTGAATATGTGTTTACGTTATACGTCATTCGTTTCCTCTCATAATTGTTAACTATCTAGTGTTATTATATTCTTTATACTACATATATTTTGCATACTATTTTCTGTTGTTTACATAGAATAACAATTAGGACATTTCTATCGCATTAAGTTTGCTGAATTTCTTTTGTTACTCAATTCTACATTATTTTTGAGTTTGAAATTGACATTTTGTTCAACATTTGTGCTTTGATATATTGTCTACTCTAATTTCAACGTACTTGCATATCGTCGATTCCTTTGCACTCCTCTATCTTATTTCAGCTAGAGTAGTGATAGCTAAATTAGGGCAACATGTCGATATTTCAAGAATTCATGGACATGGGTAAGAAGTCTAGGTTGACCGGCTCAGAGCTTAGGGCATGGGTGAAGCAGGAATTCAAGGAATTCCAGATGCAACTAAAGGAAGAGAAACAACTCCAAGCAGCACGTGAAAGAGAAGAAAGACAAGAACGATTGGCAGCAGAGAAAGAATTGAAAGTAAAAGAATGGCGATAAAAGAAACTGAACTAGCATTAGAACGAGAGAAAGTGGCGGCTAAAGAAAATGAATTAGCTTTGGAACGTGAGAGGATAGCAGCTGAAAAGAGATGAAGGAAAAACAGCTGGCATTTGAGAAAGAGAAACTTACTGCTGAAGAACTTTTGAAAGACAAGTAACTGGAAGGTAATTTGAAGTTGAAGACATTGGAAATGGATCGTGAAGCTGTGTTAGAACGCGAAAGAATACAAGCAAAACATAGTGATCCAGTCAAGAACTACCAAGGTCAGATTCGGAATTTCCAACAAGGTGATTGAGTAAGTTCTTGGATTACTAATTTCAAAGATTTGGCAAAAAATTTTAAGATTCCTGAACAAGACTTACCAATGTTGTTCCATCGACATCTTGCGCTGGAACCTTTAACGGTGATTGAGTTAATACCTGAGAACTTGCGAACCAACTACAAGTATATGCGCGATCGGGTTTTTGCACATTTCAGTTTGGATGAATGTGGGTTGCGTACAAAATTTAAGACTCTTACACCCAATTCTAACCAAACATTCCTTAACTTTGTCTCTGAAACATCTTCTTGCTTTGACAAAGTGGTTAAAGGCAGCAGACATTGGGTCTGATTTCGATAAAATACGTGACCTGATGCTGAGAGACAAACTTCTATCAGCAGTACCAGAAGCTGTGTCTGTATTTCTGGTTGAGAATAAGTGTAAGTCACTTAGTGAGATGGAGTCACGGGGTGAATCATTTTATAATGCTCATCGTGACATATTTGCTGACTGTGCACAACCAGAGCTTGTCATAGGAGCGAGCGCCAGATTCCAGAATCAAAAAGGTAATGGTAAGTTTAAGAAATTTGCTAATAAAAATAGAGGTCCATATCAGTACTCGAACAAAGATGGCGACAGGCCAAGAAAGGGACACTTCACTCGATGCCAACATTGCAAATTATCACATGGATATCTGGAAATGTGTGATCAACATCCTGGTTATGCAGCATATCTAAGAGACATCACGGCAAAGAAAAGAAGTAAGTATGACTCCTACAAGAGGAGTGTTAAATGTTTTTCTTGTCGGGCATACGGGCATACCAGTAGGTCATGTACGATGAGAAATACTTGGAAAGAAGCAAGTACTGCATATGTGTTCTCCAGTAGTGATTCAGATGACATAGAAGAAACACACGCAGCTATCATACAACATTATAGCAACAATACTGAAAAGACTGAGAAAGACATTCCTATTGACGAATGTTTAGAAACTATTCATGAAGCCAATGCTGTTAATATTCAGAATGGCACACTTAAGGTTCACCAAGCATGGATGAATGGGGAACCTACTACCTGTATTCGTGATTCAGGGGCTTCAATTATTGGAGCTGACCAAAAGTTAATAAGAACAGAAGATTATACAGGTAAAACTGTTGCCTGCAGAACTTTTGGTGGCACAATAGAGAGATATAAAATGCCACGATTACAATACAATCTCCATACTTTGAAGGCACAGTAAATGCGGCAGTATTGCCTAATCCTTGTGCCGGGTTACTTATTGGGAATGTACCCAATGCAAATGACTACACTCACGAAGATGCAATTCAATGGGAAATTGACCACACTCAAACGAATGCGGTCACAAGAGCTCAAGAGCGGAGACAAAAAGAACAATCTTCTCAGACTGATAATGACAATACTCAGAATACTATCACACTGACAGCTGACTTAGATCAAACAAAGATCCAACATTACAAACTTGTTTCAAAAGCATACCATCTAAGCAAGCTAAACTTGATAATTGGCACCTCATAAACAATATTACATGGCACATGATGATGATACTACAAATGATCTTCACATATTACGAGTGTGCATTCACAAACATATATACACAAATATGGAAATATGTGTCAAAAAATATACTTTCACACTTCGAGATTAATTGCGGACATTGTCTTACATGTCAGACATTTTGATGTTCACGTCTACACACAAACCAGTAGTAATGTTAGACAACAGTTATATAAAGTCTTACAAGTCACAATTGTCTTATGTTACCTACTATACTTGACTTTTCTCAACATCAATTATTCCAGTCGTACATTACACAAACTTGTGTCACATTTAACAAACTCTACTATCACAAAGAAAAAATTGTACAATAATTTCACATTGTCCGGGAAAAGATGCCACCAATTTGAAAGAAAGAAAGAACGAAAGAGAATATGAATTATGCTTAACGTTCCTGATTCATAAGGAGTTAGCAAGGTTACGCTAAGTAGTTTGCCATTGCTTTCTGAGAGACCAGCTCACATACCCAGTAAGTTACCAACGCGGTGAGAACCGCTACCAATTCTCACACAGGTTACATAACTCACAAGAATATACGAGATTACGGAGAAAGAAATGCAAATCTAGCAAATAAAAAATCTGATAATATTTTTGGGTCACACCACAATGTAAAGTGAAAGGCAATAAATCCATATGCAATGACAATGAAATGATAGTTTGAAAGAAAAAAAAAAACCTAACATTGCAAAATGTTGATTGTGTTATCTCCCAGCATTTGGGTTACCTGCAGATATGACACACGACATAAAAGATCTATTTGTTCATTGCTATTAAAAAGTAAAGTTCTGTTAATTTCAAGCTTTCAGTTTGATAATCAAATGAGATCTATTATTTCATTTTTTTGTGCAAACCTAAAGAATGCAGAATTCAAAATGTTTTGGGCTCCCATTTATAAGAAGTATTATTTTGTCAATAATATACTAACAGTAACGTGTCAACTGTATTCTATACAAACATTGCTATCTCAACAAGGAAGTATAATGTTGAACATAACCAACAGACTGTGACCTTTAACAAAATGATATCTGCTTTCATGTGGCTTAATAACAGAGAACTAAGAGAGTGTGGGGGACACCAGAAACCAAGATTAAAGTAATAGATAAATCACTAAAACTAGAATAACATCATTTATCTATTCTGCACATGTGTACCAATTCAGTGTTCAGTGATTCAGACTAACTCCTCAGCAGTTGTAGGAGAACGTCTCTGGCCAGTGCACACCTGGGACTAACAAAGTCGAATAAAAAGAGTACTTGATACAATTCAAAATTTTCTAGGACTGTGGAGAGGAAAGGAATTGATATCCTTACCTCATTAATATGTGACCTAGAATTTGTAAAGACCTAATATTTCATACCATCACGGCAGTATCTACCAATCGACAAACTTTCCCTTTACCTACTCTTAAGAAGCTCAGAATTTCATGATTTTTTTTTTCACTCTTTGAACCATGAGATCAAATGAAGCCAGGTGTTTAGATGATTGGAAAAATTCAATAAAAAACAGACAATTGCTGACTGACTACAACTGAAACAACAGATTTTTACTGGCATGGAAGGCTGAGAAAAATAAATAACAAAATATACAGATAATACATTATTTTGTCAAAAAATTAATACAACCACTCCGTATTCATGGAAACTTAAATATGATCCTAATGGAATATGTTATAACTTAAATATTGCTCATTTTAAATTGTAGATATGCTCAAGTAACTAAGCAACTTGACTCATTACCTGTGGAGTTATAAAACTAGGCATTTTAGGACCATGCTTTTTACAGTTAACATGTAAATTTTTTCAGTAAAAGGCTGGCTGCTAAAAAACAACAGATGTTTGGTAGTGTTTTGCAACAAATGAGGTTTGCAAATGTGTATTTTTTTGGTGGAAAAAAATGTCAATTTCAAAGTGAGAAGAGAAGGGCCTATGAAAGTAATGAAACCTGTATTTAATTGTCTTGTGTTCTGAGTCGCCGACTAATTTTTATTTATTAAATCATTTATGAACATTTAAATATGAAAAAAATGTGTGTACTTGTCCTTTTCTTGCTGGTCACATTGTAAATAAAATCTTGTTAATCATTATAATCTTTTCCACCATTACCATCTTTTCCATAATATAATCTTTTTTTTATTTTGTCATTATCATCTTTTCACATTTTAATTTCTTTGCCAATATAATCTGTTGAGCTATTATCTTTTCTGCCTTCAAATTCTGGTTTATCATCCTCAGCCTAGTTGTCATCTTTTTAATCATCACCATGTTATTATCTTTTCTGCCATCATCTTGTTCAGTCTAGTCCCCCTAGCTCTCATTTTAATCATTATCATGTTCTTCACCACACCATTCATCACTACCAATATCATCATAATCCTGTTATTCTTTCATTTGAACATCATAATATTCAATACTGTCATCAATATTTATTGCCTTTATCATAATTTTAATAAACATCATCTTTCTTTTAGCCGTTAAGCTTTCCCTTAATTTTTTCTATGATTCAATATTGGCTACTGTCAGTATTTCTGTTCAACAATCTTTTTAATCATCATCTTTCCACATAGTAACCTTATTTTCCCATTATCCTCTTTACTGGCTATCAGCACCTTGTTTATCATCATCAGACTAGTCAATAACATCAATGTCACACCTATATCCAAGTCCTTTCAATTCATAACTGTCAGGGTGTTGGGAGTGTAGGTACAGGACATAGAGAGGACAAGGGACAGAATAGAGTCAGAATGACATAGTTAAGGACATACAGGACATAGGTAAGGACATCGACCGTATAGTCGATAGAATAGAGACAGGACATAAGCCTGGACACAGAGTGGTCATAAGACAGGACATCTACAGGACAGTAGATAGAGTGGAGACAGGACTTAGGTGGGGACACAGACGTGTCATAAACAGGACATTGACAGGACATTGACACGACAGGACAGAGCGATAGGAGGGGTCATGAGTTCACGGGACACTGCCCTGAACGGACTATACATCAGTACACTGAATAACCTAACCTAACACGGACGGACTTCAGTACTACGTGACTGCTAGGACAGCACGGGGGTCACGAACGGCACGGGGTCCAAGGACCATGAGTCCAGCCGACCAGTGTGAGAACGGGAGATGGACCCAGACAGTTTCAGGGGAGGACATTGTGTTTTTCTGAGCGAGTGAAATAGTGAAATAGCTTTTGCGAGAGTGCTAGGTTGAAGATAGCGAGTGTAGGACTTATGTGACTGATTGTGTGCTATGAGCGTATGTAAGGTGGCATTTGTATGTATATATATATATTGAAGTTATCGCCTGTGTGCGAATTGCAACTGTGATCAGGTTCGCCTGAATAAATATCCAGTGTGGACAGAACCATATGCACGACTGACGTTTTTCTTTGAGTGCATATGAAGGAGTTAGAATACTTGTGTGCGTGTGAGACGCTGACAATGACCAACAAAGAAGATAATTGTAATAATCAATTGTTAGTGTAAAACAATGTTTTCTTTTCCTAATTTAAACAAGCCAGTCTCCGTGGCGAAGGGCTTACGGATGCGATTCGTAAGCCCACTTACCCACGTTGGAAACACAACTTCGTGCGATTTGGCAGCAGACCGCGTTGCACAGGGTTTTAACGAATTGGTATGGGAGCCAGTCGTTCAGAAAGCAATGGCAAACTGCTAAACGTAAACTTGCCAAGACATCAACAACAGCAGTAAAATGCTTGTGTTGATAGTGATGTCCTGTAAAAAGGATATGCAAAAACCAAACCAAAAAAAAAAATCAAAAATTTTTTTTACAAATGCAGCATTTTAATGTTTCAAAGTCAAATGAGTTATACACACAAAAATTTGTTTCACTTACAAAATAAAAATTACAAGTTTGCAAGCAAGCATATCAATTTATAATGATATTTTCCTTCTTAGTAAGGTTCATGCAGCATAACCAGCCTTTAACAAAAATGCATATCTCCACTTGTTTAGAGACTTGAATGAAGTACAGATGGATTCTACTAATATTTTTCAGGATCTATCCAGCTATGCAGGTCCTTCTTTAATTTGAAAGATTTACTACAACACTTAACTTCTTGTTCTCTTCCTCCACTTACCTCAGTGAAGTGTTGAGGGGAGATGTAATGACCTTTCAAGCGCTCTTTCTAATGCTCTTTGTAGGCTGGTTTTCATTTCTCTAAGTTATTCTTCATATCTTCAGTCCATCTTTCACATGGTCCTCTTGCTCTGTATCCATTATATTTCTTCAATATGGCTCTTTGTGGCAGATAGTACCAGGGCATTCTTGTGAGATGGCCAATCCATTTAATCTGTTGTTCTTTAATGAAGTGCATGACTGATTTCAGACCTAGTCACCTTCTAATTTCCTCATTCCTAATTCTATCTCTCCCAATTACTCCTGCAGCTCTTCTAAGGCATCTCATCTCTGCTGTTATGATATTGTGCTCCTTAGTTGCAGTAAGTGCCCATATTAGACATTGGTAGCTTAATGTCGGCTAACATATAGTTCTTATGACATTTGCTTTAGTTATGGGTATCCTTCTATGTGAGAGAAGTGGTGCTAGCTGTTAAGTACCTGATTTGCTTTCACACAATGTATGTTGATTTCTCTATCCATTCTCCCATGTAAGGGAAAACTGACCCTAGATATTTAAATTTGCTGGTTTGTTTTGTTTCCATGTGGCTCATTTTTATTGACGGGGTTTGTGATTGTCTGCTTATCGCCACTGCCTTTGTTCAATGCTTATTTTCATGTTATAATTTTCACACATAAAATTGGCTTCATTTAGATGGTTCTGATGGCTCTCTTCTTCTGCTATTAACACTTGGTTTTCCACAAAAAATAATTCTGAAATGTTATCTTCTTCTTCGCTCTCTGCATATATTGTCAAAGTATGTTATAAAAAGTAGAAGAGAGAGCACACAACCTGAATTTACTACGAGAAGTTTTGATGTACCTGCCTTTGTTCCTGCGCAATTGTTGCTTGTCTTATATAAACGTTTTCAAACATTAATTAGATGTTTGCCAATTCTGTATTTTCTTAGGCAATCCCATAGAATGTTCCTGTAAACTATGTCAAAAGCTTTTCCCTGGTCTATAAATGTGACTTTACAGGTCTTATCATGTTCAACTGCTTTTTCTGCCAGTTGTATTAGTGTGAATATTGTGTCTGTGTAACTTCTGTTTGGTCTAAAACCCATCTGGGCTTTTTTTTTTGCATTCACTTGCTTTGAACTTAAACTTAGTCTACACACTACTTCTAGTAGAGCTGGACTGAATTTTGCGTGTGAATTAGCTTTCCCTATTACCAGTGTCCCTCATCATCAGGCGAACCCACTCCAACTTCAGAGGCAATCTAGGCTTCTAATAGTTGTTCTCCCAGCAATGGTCTTAATCTTCATCCAATTATGTTAGTATACATTCTCCTCATGTGGCTAATTAGTGAGATCCCTCTATGATTAGTATAATGTATCTTATTGCCTTTATTTTGTCCAAATTGGTACAATTATGGCTGTTTGTCAATAATCTGGTATTTCTTGGTCTGACCAGATCTGAAAAATTCATCTGACCCATTTTGCTACTAATTCTCCAGCTGCTTTGATAGCTTAGTTAGTTAGTTAGTTACTTAGTCGCGGTTCCAACTTCACGGCAATGGGTTGTCCCCATATTGCTCCGTTCCTGTGCCAGTGAATATCACACAAAATGCTCCTCACTGCCCTATGTGAACAATGGAATAGACAGGAGTGTCGGCAAGCCAACAGCCCACACAGGTACACTGTGCATAATGCTGCCGCCAGAATGCCAACACAAAAGTCCTCCACGAAAAATACAGTTCATCGTCGATGGAAACGACAGTCACCAGAAAGACTTTATTGACCTGAGTTTTATCCCATATGGCTCGGTCTCTTTCCGCAGGGTGACCCACCGAAAGCACCGCACAAAGCACAAACTCCATAGCTACAGCGACGATTTCCAGAAGTCTCCTGAAAAAAAGCACTCGTGAACCGAAAAGGAAAACCAGTCAATCAAGCAACAGCCGGCCGTCATCGTTCTGAACATTGCAAACCAGTCAATCCAGCAACAGCCAGCCGTCATCATTCCGAACATGCAGTTCACGCTAAAAACAACCGTGGACAGATGCAAAGGCCTTCCATGCGAAATTCACAGCTCACAGTGTCGCGCCACACACTCACTCAGTAGCAGGGCGATGGAACCATAGCCTCCTTAGTCGCCTCTTACGACGTGCATGGTAGGCAACAGTGTTACTATTCTTTGCTCCCCCGTATGGGCCTGGCAACACACGGGCATTGATAGCTTCTGCAGGTTAACTTAACATATTCACCAAATGTGACCTCAAGTTTTGACCAAAGACAATATATAGCCATACTACTATTATCGTGTTATTTTGTTTCTTCTCATGGTGTCTTCTGCCATTTTAATTTATATTTTAATACCTAATTTGTATGCTTACCATCACTCTGGGTTGTAAGTTGTCAACATTTTATTTGAGCGACATATTTATGAGTTCATAAATGGCCATGGATACTAGTACTTATTTATGTAAGTTGTCCACATTTTATTTGAGTGATATATTTGTGAGTTCAGAAATGGCCATGGCCACTAGTTCTTAACTTTGGCGATTTACATCAGAATAGGCTAGATTATCATTTGAAACCATTTTAGATGATGGTGATTCTGATTTGAACAACTTTGCAAATGAGCCTGGTAGTTAGTGTTTCAGCATGTGGTGATTGTGAAAACAACAGTGAAAGTATATCATCAAATGAGGTACAGTGGTACCTCGGGTTACAAACGCCTCAGTGAACAATTTGGGTTATGAACAACAACATCGAAAATTTTGTGTCTTGGGTAACAAACAGTGCCTTGGGTTACGAGAGAGAGAGAGAGAGAGAGAGAGAGAGAGAGAGAGAGAGAGAGAGAGAGAGAGAGAGAGAGAGAGAGAGAGAGAGAGAGAGAGAGAGAGAGAGAGAGAGAGAGAGAGAGAGAGAGAGAGAGAGAGAGAGAGAGCAAGGTTTAACGTTGGAGACAAACGATTGCAAACAGTACAAAGGAAGGTCAGATAGTACAAACATCGCTTAGCGCTAGTCTAGTAGCCTCATTTTGCACACATGCACAGCCTCACTTTTATTGGCCTTACTTCACAGCAGTAAAAGATTTCTTAGCAGCAGCACTGTGTTCAGTTTATCTCTTTCATTATTTTCCTTGTTAACCCCATCAATTATGAGTTCCAAGAATGGTAATGGTGCTGCTGGGAAGCAGAAACGTATAACAGTGGAGGTAAAGAAGGAAATAATTATGAAACATGAAAATGGCATTCATGTGTGTGACATCGCTAATGAGTACAGCATGGCAAAATCATCTGCATGTATCTCCACCATCATAAAGAAGCTTGTGGATCTTCAGAATGAAGGAATTAAAGAAGGAGCAGACGTCCAATGATGAGTAGCCAGTGACCGTTTCAACTGCCAGGATTAAAGAAATTTGCAGCAAGTGGGCAGATGTCGAAGACTTCATTGTAAACCATCATCCAAACAAACTTGTTGCCAACAGGGCAGTAAACTTGCTGAATGATAATGCAATGGCCCACTTCAGAAAGATTCTCCAGCAAAGGACACGACAAATTTCCCTTGATAGTTTCTTGGTGCAGAAAGATCCCCAGTCAGTTGCCAAAAAGCGACAAGAAACTCCTGAAACTAATGATTCAGACTAGCAAAGACAGTAACAAATTTCCCATGATCGTTTTCTTGGTAAGAAGGAACTAAATATTGGTAAGAAAGGACTAAATATTTTTTAAATTTAAATTTAATTTATTTGGTTGTTTTTTTTCTCTTTATTTAATATATGAAATACGCGTGTTCTTTGCATTTTGTCAGGAAACGACCGGATGTTAATAAAAAAGAACGATTCTTTCATCTTGAAATAGACTGTCTCTATTTCATTTATTTCAATGTTTCGGGTTGCAAACGTTTCAGGTTACGAACCGAATTCTGGAACGAATTAAGTACCGCTGTATTTGGCAATTAAAATAATTACAGGAGGGCAAAGAAATAAAACTAACAGTTCTGACGACACCAAATTAAACAACCATGTTCTTGAAAAAGTCAACAGCCTTACATACCTAGAAAGCAAAATGACATCTACAGGGGACTCAACGCCAGAAATATTATCTAGAATCGCACTGGCATCTGGTGCCTTTAATAAACTGTCAAACATCTGGAAGTCAAAGACACTCAGCAAACATATGAAACTTAAAATCTTCAACTCTTGTGTGATTCCAGTGCTAACGTATGGATGTGAGAATTGGAAATCAACGGTAGCTTTAGATAAAAAAATTAGACAATTTTGAGAACAAATGTCTTAGAAAAATTCTAAACCTCCACTTGACAGATTTCAGAACCAATAGCAAATAAGACTAGAGACTAAACAAGACATTGCATCCAATTTTATAAGTAAACGCCGTTGAAACTACATCGGCCATGTACTCAGTATGGACAAGACAAGACTCCCCAACCAAGCCCTTTTATGGTCACCTGTAGGGAAAAGAAAACGGGGAAGACCAAGAGAGACCCTGCGCAGAACCATCATCAGAGAAGGCTCATTCAACGGCCAAGTGAACATCCAGGATCTACAACAGGTAGCAGCGAACCGCCGGACATGGAGAGCCATGACTTCTGCCCTATGCGCCGCCTTAGGCTCAAGAGGAAAGACTAACTAACTAACACAATAAGGATAAACATGGAGGAAAAAAGTTCCCAAAGTTTGCTTTGCAGTACTGTATATAAGCAGAAATAATTTAAACATTAAATAATGTATATATTGGTTTTCAATCTATTGAGTATTATACACTGCCATGTTTTTTCCCCTTCAAAAGATGACATTACAAACATTATATGATGGTTCTAAAGGACAGTTCTTGTCATATTTATGAAAAAAGTGGTGTGTTTGTCATTCAGTCAATTTTACTAGATTATCATACTTCCTTAAAGGAAGTCAAGGAAAATTGCCTTAGTAATTTCAAATTTTGAATAAATCTCCCTACCCCCTTCCACCCCCCCCCCCCCCCCCTTTTCCTCATTCTTTGGTCTGTAATATAGCATTATCTAAAAGATTATGATTATTTGTTTATGTGCTAAAAGTTGCAATTTTCTGTAACTTAGTATAGGATACAACATGTCTGTGACCATATTAACAATGTTGATGTCATTAGTCTGCCACACCCCTCGAGTTAAAGGATCCTTTGACACGCCTTCATAACTATTATTATTAATAAGTTATGGGTTGAGCCTATGGCTATGGTGAATATAGGCCCATATTTTTACAAGCCAATACAATGGGCACTCCATGGATGGTGTGGTCTTTACTTTCCAAGAATTTCCTGGTCTAGATTTTAGGCTGGGTCGCTCAGATCAATTTTAATTTTAAAAATTCACCCCGTTGTGGATTCGAACCCAATTAGTTCATTTACCACAAGCGAACGTCTAGCCAGTGATGCTGAAAGAAAAGTTACCCAGCTTCCTCTTCTACCATCCATTTTTGCTTGGCCCAAGCCTGATTCAGATTAGCACTTAATGAATGGCCACTTAATAACTTAAATAAGTTAAGGAGTGATCTAAATCTAACTAAGGCGCTAAAATTTTATCTGTCTCTACTTCTGTCAGAAAACACGCCTTTACTTTTAATTTTAGTTGGATTCATATTTTAATTATGTATTAACTTATTAAATTAATTAGCTATGCGATTTATTTACCTTTCGGTTCTGTCGATAACTAAAAAAACAATATAAATAATATTAATAATATTTAATATGTAATATTACTATTCAGTCACTATTATTACCCCTGAGGATTTCATAAATAACAAGTTAAACAACAGTCCGAAAATGACCAATGTTAAAAGAAAAGATGTAATCACCTCGACACCGTCTTATCCGCAGCTCAGTAAAATAAGGCACTCGTCACAACACGGACACACATCACTGTTTCGGTACACACCCAACCATCACCAACAATCGTGGCTCGTGACTTCCAATCCTGTCACAGGCCAACCTTATTTACGATCAGATAACCAACCACCTAACGGTGCGCAGTTAGATTGTCACATCAGCACGACCAACGTCATTATTGGCAATGGATAACGCCAGGTACTACCATGGCTTAACCTGATACTGTTTATAAAAATTGTATCCTTTTGACACGCCTAATGACGTATTGGCATATTTTTAATAGACCAATTGGCACTCGGTGGGTCATATGTCATGTGGTCAATATCACTATCATACCTCTCGCCTTTGTCTTTTCTTCTTGTTTGAGGAAATAAGCTTACTCTGTTTTCCTTAACTTCATTTTTTAAAGCTGCCCCCCCCCCCTTTTCTTTTGTTATATCCTATCAGCATCACCATGTGCCATGCCGATAAGCGCGGGGAGTCAATGTTTCGCCATCTCACGAGATCACCAGGGTCGTGAATCAGCTCCGTGATCTTATCTCTATCTGACTTATCTCAACGTAAATAATGGAGGTTTATACCTAGAGCCATTTGTCTGGAACCCACAGGACACGTGAAATAGAGGAAGACTTAACACGGAGACAACAAGGGCACAAACAAAGCTCTCTCTCTCTCTCTCTCTCTCTCTCTCTCTCTCTCTCTCTCTCTCTCTCTCTCTCTGTGTGTGGGGGGGGGGGGGGTTGGTTGGTTGGTTGGTTGGCTGACTTTGTTGTTGTTGTTGTACGACCGTACGACAAAGTCTCGATAAGCGCCCACTCTCTCTCGATGAGTAGTGGGCCTGCAGTCAGTAAGCTGGTATGGTATAGCTTTTCGGTCAGTCCTGTCGGCGTCGCTTGAAAGCTCGTGGTTAGGCTTCCAGTGGTTTTGCATGTAGGCCTATCACCTTGTACCGGGAGGGCGCGCTTTAGCGATGCTACTCTTGGCTGCGTGTGCGTGAATAGTCGGTCTGCCCGATAGATATCTGATTGATCCTGCCAGTAGTCATATGCATTGTGAACTGATGAAGATTTGTTCGCAACTTAGACGAGCAACATCTTCTAGGCAGAATCTCGTTGGCCGCATGTGTGTGTGGTCTGTTTTGGTGTCATTCTGTCTATCCGACTGATATCCGGTTGATCCTATCAGTATTCATACGCTTGTCACTACCCTTGTCTTAAAGCTGAAAATTAAAAGAATTGACGGAAGGACGTTTGCACGAGGCTCTAGGCTACCATTTGTATTTGAGAGCCAATGTATTCAGGGATAACTGGCCTGTGGCAGCCTAACGTCCACTGCATCTGTGTCCGCCTCCAATCGTCTTGCCATGCTCGCCACTGGAACCAGATGGAAGCAGACGAGAGAGTGAGATCGACGGAGTTGCACAACCAATTCCTCACTATAATCCAAACTAAAGCGCAAGTCATTCGTTCTTCATCAAATAAAAAGATGCAATGAATAAATGATCCTCATCATTCGTGATGACGAACATCCATATATATATATATATATATATATGTGTGTGTGTGTGTGTCAGGGGCTTATATGTAAGCAATAGTGTAAGTGCCGGTATGTAAGCGAGAGTCAGTGTAAGTATACCTGAGGTCAAGGGCAGTAGGGGACATCACGGCTTGGCTAATGGAGGGTCAAGCAAGAAGCCCGTGAACAGACCCACGTGATGTGGGAAGGTCAAGGAGAACGGAGGCAGTGTGTGTGAGACAGCGGATAGAGACGGACGAGTGAAGAATAGCGAGAGATAGAACGATCGAACGAGAGAGTTGTGACTGATAGCTGAGATGAACGTTGTGTAGTGATATTCGAGGAATGTACTAACTGTGATATGTGCGGGATGATGTGAGGCTGTGATTGCGAATGATCATGCGGGCGACAGTGTAAATATCGCCCATGTGAGCTAGCGCGTGGCTGCTGGTGTTGAACGATTGTTTGAGCGTGAAGTGCGACCATGTTGTCAGCCTGTAATATATATTGTAATAAATGTTGCTCAGGAGAAAGCTCCTGCGAGTTTCCGATTGCATTCATGTGTTATTAGTATATGTGTCGTAGATGTTGTAATTTGCCTGTCCAAGTCCAGTGAGCTAGAAGGAGCAAATAGTTAGGACTCTGACAGGTATAATGGTGTCAGAAGTACACATGAACCACATTCCCATGTAAAACGCATAAAAGAACGCTACTTTTGTAAAGAAGAAGATCATTTGCAGAATTTTGTTGTAAAAAGTTATAAATTGGAGATTTGTTAATAAAATCAAAACGAAAATAACATAATTTCTTTCCACAGCAGGTTTCAATTCTACAAAGCGACCGACGTAACCAGAACAGGTCAACGGTAACCAGCACGAGAATCACGTTCCTGTACATCAAGCGTTCGAGTAAACAGCAGATAAAGATAAGTTGATTAATTTTGATTGCTAAGTACCCAAATCTGCATTCTTTGATTTGCTTGTATAAAAAAAATCATCATTGGGGTAGTTAAATATTAATTAACAGGAAATGATGTCGGATGATGAAGATTATTCACATTTCTGGGGCACAAATCAGTACAAAAAGTTGTCGGATTTTTTTAACAGTACACGGACACAAGACAAAGCAAATTGTAATAGAAAACATGACCTAATACGTGATTGGACACAGAAATTTGAAAAGAAAATGCAAGACTACAAAATCCCAAAAGATTATTGGAGGGTATGGTACACGGGACACTTACCAATAAAAAGTAGAAAACTATCGGAGATCATACCAGATTTGTCAGGAAATGACTATGAATATTATAAAACAAAAATATTAACACACTATCTAACCTCTTTCGAGACTCTAAAAGTAGAGGTACAAAATTTGAAACCAGCCACAGACAAGTCATTCACCCAGTATATAAGGGAAATAGAAGAATTTCTCATAAAACTAACATTTGAAATTAAACATGCAGACAACAATCAAGAAGCAATAAATATCTTGCTAGTGGAAAAACTAAAAGCAACACTCCCAGCCGAATGCGGAAAATATTTAGAAGAACATAACAAAGAGCCTATCAAAAATTTACTAGAAAAATGCCGCGAATATTACAACCAAAGTATGAACCTGGTTAAGAACACTCAACAGAAGAGTACTGTGGAAGCAACGGCATCTGCAGCCACAGATTGTCAAAACAAACCACAGAAAACAAAACCAGTACTGTGCAAACATTGTAGCACTCCACATACAGAAAATGGAATATGCGATAAGAATCCCACTTATCAAGAATACCTAAATACTATTATAGCACAAAAACTGGGGAAGGTAAACCAAAGGAAATATAGAACAAAATGTCATTTTTGCCTTGCGTATGGCCACAGACGTTTCGAATGTGAAGGAGTAAAAAGAATACAGAAAGCAAAAGCAAATGCAGCCATAAACATTACAACAGACATTTCAGCAAAGAACTTAGAAAAAGTAAACATCACAGAGACGAAAACAAGACCAAACACTGCAAATTCAGAACAAACTGAGTTTTACCCATCAGACTTTGTACCATATTTCAATAATGTTGTTAATATCACTCAGCCTCATTCCTTATTTAAAGAGGGCAATACTCAACAAGAAAGTGAGGAAATGAACAAAACCTCAAGACTGTCGTTAGGAAAACTAACATTCCATGAGGGATACATCAATGACACAGTATGCACATGTGTACGCGACACAGGGTCCTGTCTTATCGGTCTTCGAAAGAACCTAGCTGATCCTAAAGACTACCTAGATGAGTACATCTATTGCAGAACTGTTTCAGGGACAGTAGAGAAATATCCTATGGCATGGGCCAATATAAAATCACCTTTCCTATCAGGCAGAGTAACTTGCGCATTATTAGACAATCCATGCTGTGATTTATTAATTGGAAATGTATCAAATGTAATAGACCACACAGAGTCCACAACCCAGACATGGCAGAAAGTTAACACCACAACAAACACTGCCTTAACTACACCACTCATCATACAACAACATGATGAACAGACCAAAGTACCACACCATACCAACTTGATTACCATCTCACAACAAGAAAAAACAGAAACTGGGGTGTATGATCAAAGAAAAGAAGATACAGATAACAAGCATTTCACAAGGGCGAGAAAAGATCACAAAACATCATGGTACATGCTATACCTCCTGTTAACGACACACATGCCCAAGTGCGCACAATGGATGGTTCTACTCACACTACTCATGGTAAATGCAAAACAAATGTCTTCACAAACAATTTTATTCACACATCATCATGACGCAACACACATGATATTACTCATGACAAACCAGCTAACTTTGTTACTTGCATCATTACTGGTGAACCAGATTTTGTTGTTACCACTGCTAAACACTATGTCAAATCAACTCAAACACATACACATACTTATGCTGAACAATGTAAATCATCAGTCGGTGGAATTACTGACAAAAATCAGCAACAAATTACCCTACATATTTTGGAAAATATACACAAATTGCAAAAAAGCATACAAACATGCACGATTACAGTTCAAAACTATACATGGTGTATTATTATTATTTGAACTATTGAATGTATACACACATGTACGAGTGCAGGTTTGGAGATAGCACTCAAAATGATCTCAACATGAAATTTGAAAATCCCCACCCTTTGGAAAATTAATTTTAACCGTAACCCACTTTATATCCTTAGATCGAGTAACTCCAGAGTTGCCTTGTCTGCTGTACGACTCCAGCGCTATGATACTAGCACACTCCATTGTACAGACCAACATAAACGTTCCTTCAACGTGAAAATTGTCATCAACAGAACAGTAAGACTCAACATGTGATTTCAGGTATCTAACAGTAAGATATACCCATATTGACTTTGTTTGAAACGAGTATCTACAGAATTCACCTTTTGAAATCGACTAACAACGACGACAACTTCACAAGTACAGACATTCATTTCGGGTGATCAGTTTAATGAACTAGATGCCAACCTACAAACTATGGCAAAGACAGTCACAGACAGACGCACCATGGCCACACTCAAAATTAAGGCCACCGAACTTAATTAATTCTTATTTTATACGTGTGAATTCCAGCAATTTTACAAAACGGACTTACAAATTGTCCAAACTTGGTGAAAAGTCTTAATCACTATACAGAAGGAAAGACAATATCATGATATACAGAAGACGTCAATAATCGGTTCAGAAAGAAGAAATGCCAAACATTCCAGCACCGCAGTGAACATTGAACACGAGTGATTTAATTACGTGTGCATAACTTTCACAGGACAAGAACAGTATCCTAGTTAGTTAGTTAGTTAGTCGACAGATCATCCTCGTTGCACATCGGACCATTCAGTCCATAAGTGCTCGGATCCCCTCCTCAGCAAATCCCGCAGCGTGTAGCGGCTAACGACGCCAGTTCTGTGTTGGTTTATCAATCTTCTTTGGCTTCCTGCGTAGTGTTCTTGTTTGGCCACCCCTCTTTTAATTTGCTGCTCTCGCAGTCTGGCCATTGTTGTAGATTCACAGTCATCACTTGGTTCTTGCAAAAGTCTCACTTCTCATAGAGCATTCAGAATGTCAGCCTGGTCCATGGCGCGTCCGCCCTCAACAGTAGCCTCACCTGCGAGCTTGTCAGCCCGCTCATTTCCTTGTACTCCCGCATGCCCTGGCACGAAGATGAAACTAATCTTTGCCAGCCGTGACCACTTCAGAGGCAGCAACCATTCTCTTCGGATCGACCCCTCCTCTATCCTCTTGATCATGTTCATTGAGTCGCTAAGAAAACAAGCCCTAGTGAATGTCTGTGTCTCGAGCCATGTTATTGCTTTACTTACTGCCATGACTTCCATGGTCAGGCTACTTGTGGTTTCAGTGAAAGCACCAGAGTCCTCCTTCACAATTCTCCCTCCGGCCCGAGCTGTAAAGGCCCATGAGCTTCTCACATGTCGGACGACCGACCCATCTGTGTAGATGACCGCGTCACTGTCTAGCGAATTCTCGAAAATCAACGCTTGTACTTCAGCCTCAACAGCAGCCGGATTTTCTTGTCTGCATTTTCTATCTAGTTGGATGCAAACTGAAAAGGATGTGCAGAAGTCTGTTGGCACTTGCACCCACTCCTCGCCAGGTTCTAAGTCCTCAAGTGAACACACCTGTTGAAGAATGTCCTCGGCTTGACCCATCCACGACCGTCCTCTTTTTAACCTGCTGCCCTTCACCTTCCTAATTTCACTATGCAGTGGATGCTGTGTGTTTGCGTTAATTCTGAGGTAGGCACGTGCCCTGCAAACTTGCATTCTCTCTTCAATGGTTGGAAAATCAAGAAGGTAGCGCATCGCCCTGCATGCTGTATCTCTTGTACATCCAAGAATAATGCGCATAGCTTCATTCTGTATCCTTTCCATCCTTTCTATCTGCTTATGGCTGACAGTCAGGATTGCCATTGCATACTCCAAAACAGACATGACCAGCCCCTCGTACAGAAGACATAGATGGCGCTGCTCACAGTTTGCTGCCGCCATCACCCGCATCGCTGCCAAACCCCGCTTGGCCTTTGTTATCACCTGGTCTATGTGCACATTATAAGCAAGGCTTCGATCAAACCGTATCCCCAGGTAATTCACTGCCTGCGTTCTTTCCACCGTCTCTGAACACAGCATTACAGTTGGTGTTGGATTGTTGACAATATGATTATTCAACGAGAACCAAGTCACTGTTGCCTTTGTTGGGTTGACCATTGCCCCAGCTTCATCACACCAAGTACTTATGCGATTGAGTTCGGTTTGTAGTTCCACAGCAACCTCCTCTCTATCCTTACCCTGACGATTACCCATCTGTGTAGATGACCGCGTCACTGTCTAGCGAATTCTCGAAAATCAACGCTTGTACTTCAGCCTCAACAGCAGCCGGATTTTCTTGTCTGCATTTTCTATCTAGTTGGATGCAAACTGAAAAGGATGTGCATCCTATACCTATATATCCTATACGTGCATAAAGGCTAGCGATGATGAATATTTTATTGTAAATGTATTAACGGTATGACATCCAATGTCTAATTTTATTGTTGTAATACTTTGTATTGTTATAATTTGATATGTACATATGAGCGTAAGTATAATGACGAATAGAATAAGTTGTAATGCTGAGAATCAACGCCTGGCAATCCCAATACGCGAGTGTTACCAAACTTGCCTTCGCGTATGGTGGATAGCCCGACGAATGACACTTAGCAATAGTGGGACAAAATTAACATCATAATATTGTAACAAGAAGGAACATACCAACAGGGTGATGCCAACCAAAGAGATTAATAAGAACTCTCCATAACAGTAAACGAGGTGTACCCAAAAAGGGAAACAACTCACGGTCTGACATAAGATGAGGTAAGGGGGACTATAACATACAGGAAGTATATTCGAACCATGACCACAACATTGACATAGCGTGCTCATAAAGAATCGATTAGGGTGCATTAAATAGAGACGAGGGGGACCACGTCTGAATAGAGAGAAAATTTAAGAATGCTGTAAGAGGAAGTTGTAGCCTTACACGAGGCGTGAATCAATGGAGAATCCTTAAACCAGCATAGCCACAATAACTATGAGATGATAATGCACAGACAATCGATTGAGAAATATGAACAGAATGTAATGTCACGGATTGGGGATTGAAGAATATAACGAGGTATGACGAATAGACCCAACCTGAACATTTGCCAGACCACGACAAAACCTTAAGAGAAACCTCAGTACTGAAAAAGAGAGAACAATAGTTATGGTTAATCGCGGAAAAGACCAGACTAAAAATGTACGCACGCGTATACTGATGGTCATACAATCCCCTGACAAGGTTAAAAAGATGTAATAAGAACAACAACAGAATGTGTCACATTTCTAAGGGAAAGTGCCACATTGTTTGTGCGGGGGGAGAGTGTCAGGGGCTTATATGTAAGCAATAGTGTAAGTGCCGGTATGTAAGCGAGAGTCAGTGTAAGTATAGCTGAGGTCAAGGGCAGTAGGGGACATCACGGCTTGGCTAATGGAGGGTCAAGCAAGAAGCCCGTGAACAGACCCACGTGATGTGGGAAGGTCAAGGAGAACGGAGGCAGTGTGTGTGAGACAGCGGATAGAGACGGACGTGTGAAGAATAGCGAGAGATAGAACGATCGAACGAGAGAGTTGTGACGGATAGCTGAGATGAACGTTGTGTAGTGATATTTGAGGAATGTACTAACTGTGATATGTGCGGGATGCTGTGAGGCTGTGATTGCGAATGATCATGCGGGCGACAGTGTAAATATCGCCCATGTGAGCTAGCGCGTGGCTGCTGGTGTTGAACGATTGTTTGAGCGTGAAGTGCGACCATGTTGTCAGCCTGTAATATATATTGTAATAAATGTTGCTCAGGAGAAAGCTCCTGCGAGTTTCCGATTGCATTCATGTGTTATTAGTATATGTGTCGTAGATGTTGTAATTTGCCTGTCCAAGTCCAGTGAGCTAGAAGGAGAAAATAGTTAGGACTCTGACAATATATATATATATATATATATATATATATATATATATATATATATATATATATATATATATATATATATATATATATATATATATATATATATAATATTGACACTATTATAAAGGGCGGTAGAAGTAAAAACATATCTGTACTTATGCGCTTATGCGTCATAGACTACACAAAAAGCATTTGACAATGTGAAATAATGTCGTGTCCTCCTTTAAAGTGTCGTCCCTGGAGTGAAGAGAGTCAACACCCACATTATAATATCTTTTTCCCTATCAATATCCTGGAGAATCCACCAGCTTCCGTCCAACACACTCCATCAGCCCGTGGACACCTTTTCCTATCACTCTCTCACTGTCGTACTATGCCCCCTCTCATACTTCCCCAACGCAACATACTCAACAACTCTTGCTTCTAAAAATTAATAGATTAATTTATTAAAAGTAAAGTGTAACGTATATGAGACGTGTATGCGAAGAAAATGCGTGATGTGTTCTATACTGTGTGTATGATCGGACTTTCAGATAATAGCATAGTTTCTTCATTGCAAGGGCACACCACAGCACATTAAATCATAACCAGTGCACCTCACCCGGTGTCGAAACCCTCTTGCCGGATACTGACTGTCATCTGTAGCCACCTGGTAATCCATCTTCATGATCATCCGAAATAGATACTGTTTGTAAGTACAGATTGATTACGGACTGATTGTCAACTAACTTTGTAAGTTCCTATCGGTCCTAAAGAATGCACAAATCCTTTGTAGTGTATTTAGGTTTTACTGTTAATGTTTCTACACTTGATCCTAACTAGTGTTCATATAGGGTCAAGTATATGTCATATGTAATATTACACGGGAATCTAGCACACGTTGTGACTTATCCGTTAATGTTCTTGTTCCTTAAACAATGTTTGTCCGATGTGTGATATATCAACAATTATCACCCATCCTATGTGAACCATACCACGCAGGAGTCGTTACATTGGCTGGCTCTTCTGGGCCATGCCATGGTGAACCCTTCTGAGTATGAGTCCAGCGTAAACATATACCATCTTTCTTCTCGGACGTTATTCCTTTTCCGTAAGAATCATTTTAGAGTCCAACTGGTGGTCGTCCAATTGGAGTGCACTTCTTCAAAACGAGTGTTGAGTTTCCTAGTAACTGGTGGGGAACCTGTGGGAAAACCAACACATCATGTGAGAGCACTAGTCACTGATCCTACCGGCTGGGTGTAAGCTTATTACCCTGCTCTGTTATTTTACAGCTAACTACTCTGTCAGAGAGCCTTATAGCTTCTCACCTACGTCCGAATCAGGCTATGATAAGGAAAGACCAATAAACAGAGTGCAACCTCAGTATTCTATTCACCCTAGCAGAGCCAATATCACTATTCTACTCTAACTAGTTTTCCACTAACAGTGCTAATCATCACACTATAGTTTTAACAAGGCTACAGTCTATATTAATTAGAACTAATAGACTATATTGACTACCTTATGCAAAACCGACTCATTCCGGGATGACTACTACACTTTGCCATAACGACACATGCTAGTTAATATTAAATTAATCTACCACTGTAGAGCTCTCCCACAAACACGTCCATCATAATCCACGGTTTTGGTCAACTCCCCATCTCTAATCATGGTTTATGGCAAAACCTAAAATTGGTCACGTGACATGGTTGACGTCCTGCAGGTGTTATTTGGGCATATCATCCATTGTCAAGAATCCCTTTTCTCTGGCTTAGTCACTGTCAAAGTTGTCATCACTTGTTTTGACCTCCCCAACAAACTAACGAGTTACTGTATGATCCCAACAACAGTTTTCCCCAACAAGCTGCCAATCTCCTTGATTTCCGGAAACTATAAATTGACAGACGGACTGTTTTCTTCCGAGCTGAGTACTTCCGCTTCCAATCCGACTTGTTTATAATCTGTCAAAGCGATGTATGATTCAGCTCATTCACTTCCTCTACACATCTGCAACTGATAATTTTGCCCGACATGTGATGGCCGACATCCGATTGCCACCATGATCCCACGGGTTCCATCTGTATTCAAATGTTGACAAACTGTCAAAGCGATGCCGGGAGTTGTCTCACTCACCACCGACTAGTCCCAATCCGTCGACCAGATGTACACGTGCAGCTACAAATATTGTCCTGGGATTTTGACATCCGATTTGTTTACTGTTAGTTAAAATAGTTGTCGCTGGCAGATAGTCCGTTTTATCAGAAAGCCTCTATAATAATCAACTGGGTAAACGCAAGGTTTTATTTTGTGACAAATATGACGAATAATAGAATTACCAAAAAAAAAAAACTTGCACATTGACGGCAAGGATCTGAGAATAATAAAGAACATATATTGGTAGTGATAAAAACTCCGCCTCCCCCTTCCTTGAATGTTTCGGCCCTTTGGATTGCGGCTGGCCGAGTGGCTAAGAACACAGGTTTCTCCTTCGGGAGACCCGGATTCGAATCCTCGGTAAGGTGTGGATTTTTTTTCTGTCGGGGGCAAAAAGAAAACTCTAACCTGCACAGTTCGCGGTGAGTACACTATCAGCCTGTTCATTTCCCCGCACTCCCACATGACCAGGGAGAAGGTAAAGAACCAACATACCCTGGAGTAACATTTGGTGACAGGCTGACAAGGAGAAAGCACGTCAACAAAGCAGTAGCAAAAGCCAGGAGAAAAATTGTCATCCTGAAAAAAATCAAGTGAGACAACATGGGGAGCCAGTGGGAAAATACTTAGAAAAGTTTATCAATAGAGCATACGACCACATCTGGAATACGGATCAATTGCGTGGTGTTCAGCATCAAAAACCACACTACAAAAGCGGGACAAGGTGCAAAATCAAGCATTCAGTCACCACAGGAGAGATTCTTCTTATTTCGTTCGCTTGAAATATATCTAAAACTGCAATGTTGTCTCTTGTATGAATTTAACTGTCTTTTTTAGTTCACTGCTATAAGGTGATTTACAATAAATAATGCGAACATCGGTAACTGGCAATAAATAATGCGAACATGATCAAACGTTCAACGATCCAGGGATGTCACCAATACAGCAGTGTCCGGAAACATGATAATACGGTAAATAAGGACTCGAAGCCGGTGTAGACAACTTCTGAGGCAATATTTATTTGCCCAAGTTCACCTTGTTAGAGATTCACAATCCAATTTATTAATTCCAATTTATTATTACCGTGCCTGTTATGGCCAGGCGGGACGGTAAAGAAACATCATTAAATATGAATCGTAAACGGTTGAACATATTAAATATTTATACCCATCATGTCCCGGTACTTCTGTCCTTCACTATGTGTCAGCCTGTTTTGACTTGCTGAGTACCATTCCAATATTGTTGACCAAGGCCTCCTTTAACTGACTATAGGCATTCTCACATTCTGGTGTCCAAATGATTTGGTCCGGGAATCCCTTTTTCAAGGTTTCCGTCAACGGAGCTCCCAGTTCAGTGAAATGTGGGATAAATTTGTGGTAGAACCCACACAACGAGAGAAAAGATCGCACATCCTTCTTCGTTTTTGGCCTTGGTGCATTTCTGATTTTCTCCAGGTTCTTCTCTTCTGGGACAATGTGTCCTGGAGTGATGGTGTGCCCTAGAAATTCCAGAGTCTGGTAACCAATCATGCACTTGGTTGGACGAGCAGTAAGCCCTGCTTCCTTGAGCCTATTAAACACTCTCTCCAAGGATTGTAAGTGGTCATCCAAGCTGTCACTGGAAATCAGAATATCATCCATGAAAGAGATGATGGACGGATCCTGTAAAGGATCAAGTAAAGTCCTCATCATGCGTGTAAACACACTAGGTGCATTGCTGAGTCCAAAGGGCATGACCTTGAATTCGTAGTGTCCACTGGGTGTACTGAAAGCCAACAGTGGTCGAATCTCCGGTTTGACTGGTATCTGATAGTACCCCCGACTCAGATCCACCTTTGAAAAGTACCGAGCCTTATGGAGCCTAGCGAATAACTGAGTTGGATTCGGCAAAGGTTCCACCTGAAATTGTGTGTGACTGTTCAGAAGTCGGTAGTCTATACACAACCGGTGTTCTCCACTTGGTTTCCGTAACAAAACTACCCCTGCATTGTATGGGGATGTGGAGGGTGCAATCACGTCATCCTCCAGCAGTTTCTGTATTTCCTCCTCCAGGGCCTTTTCTTTAGAGAAAGGCACTGGGTAAACCTTTTGACGAACCGGCTCCTGTGTGATCAAAGTCATCTCGAACTCAACCAACCTCGTTCGTCCTGGTTTATCAGTCAGTATCTCCTTATGAGACTTGAGAACCTGGGTTATCCTTTCCCTCTCCTGGGAGGTCAGATCAGGGTTCACTTGCACATCCCTATAGGTTTCCTGGTGTACCAAGGGATATTCCCTGCCCTCGTTGGTTCCCACTTCTGTCTCCACTGCAACTGCCATTGCCATGAGGTGAGCTGCCTTGTCTCCGGGTCTCTCTTCGTATTTCCGCAAGAGATTGATATGGAAAATCTTCGACTTTCCCCGGATCCGGATCTGATAGTTGGTTCTGGATATCACCCTTTCCACGGGAAATGGTCCTTGCCAACCTATCTCCAGTTTGTTGTTTCCCGTTGGGAGTAGCAACAAGACTTTGTTCCCCACCTCTAGAGATCTTTCTTTAGACCTACGGTTGTAGTAAGCCGCATGTATTTTCCTGGCCTTTTTCAAGTTTTGATTTGCCAGAGTCCATCCCTTGTGGAGTTTTTCTTTCAGTTCCTCCACGTATTTATAGGATGAGATCACTTCTTCTGACGTCCCCTCTTCGGTCCAACTCCTCAACATGGCTTCCAACGGTCCTTTGATTGGACGACCAAACAGCAACGTAGCGGGTGGTAGTCCGGTTGAGCCATGAGGAACTTCCCGATAGGCAAAGAGTGCTGCTGGGATATATTCATCCCACCTGTCAGGTTTTTCCTGCGCTAGTTTCTTGAGCATTGTCATCAACGTGCCGTTGAAACGCTCTACTTGTCCATTGGCTTGAGGATGGTAAGGGCTGGTATGTATGTGGTTAGAATGAAACACCCTAAATACCTCCTCCATGAGTTTTCCACAAAACTGAGACCCATTGTCCGTCAGAATTTGATCCGGAAAGCCTAATCTGGTAAAGGCCTCCATCAGTGCGTCCGCCACTCTTTTCGAGTCAATCGTGGTCAACGGTATGGCCTCACCCCACATTGTACAGCAATCCACCATTGTGAGTATATACATGTTCCTCTTCCTAGTCCTGGGAAGTGGACCCACGATATCGATGGCTACCCTCTCGAAAGGAGAGTTCATGATGGGCATCTCACCCAACACCACCGGTGCTGTCCAGTGTTTCGGTGCCACCCTCTGGCACTCAGGGCATGACTTCACATACCGACGCACATCATCTGTCATTCCCGGCCAATAGTAATGGCAGGAAATCCGCTGCATGGTGGCGGCAATACCCATGTGTCCACTAAAGGAGATGGTATGCCCCATATGAAGAATCTGGGACCGGTGAGCTTTCGGGATGACCAATTGACCGTATAGGTTGTCTCCCCTTCCTGCTCTCCTGTAGAGTATCCTGTTCTTCATGTAGTACTGCCCCCGTCCTGGTGGATCAGCACTTTTCTGCAGCTTTCTGTAGCAAGGACGTAAAGTATCATCCTCACTCTGGGCAGTTCGTAGCTCCCCCGGCATTGGGTTAGTCACAATTGCGTCTGCCTCTTCCGTTTTCGTCTGAGAGCGAGTCTGCATGGCTCCCATATGGATTGGCTCCCTGGGCATTCCCAGAAAGACATACCGGCAACCTAGGATTACTGGAAAAATGGGATCGTTCAATACAGCGGCCTTGATGGTGCCGGTGACGTACCTTGACCGAATCTCCACATTAGCAATGGGCAACTTCATGACTACAGCACTCTTCTGTGCAGGCTGTATCTCCATGGTTTCACCTGTGAATTGTTCTGGATGTACCAGATCCGCAGAAATCACGGCCTCCCCGTCCAGTCCTGTGTCGTATAAACACTCCACCTGACGACCGTTAACCTCTACCAATTCCACTAAAGGTGGTTTTTCCTGGTCTGGAGTCTCTTCCTCGGCCTCGACCTGTTCGGTGGGCTCCACCTTAGATTTCCCGGGGCACACGACGAATTGAGTGTCTCCTGACTTTCCCCTGCAGTTAATAGCATTGTGCGTATTCGACTTGCATTGGTTGCACCATTTCCCTGTCCTAGATTTTCTAGTGCCGGACTTGAGTGAGCTCTCCTGGTGGCGAGCTTCTTTGTTGACCTTGGCATTTTCTGTGACAACCTCCTTGGAAGTCACTTGACATGCGGCGAAGTGAGGGTTCTTAGCCTTTGATTTGCAGTCCCTCGTATTGTGAGAGGGTGACTTACAAATTGAACACCACTTCTCCGACCACGGTCGTTTTGGTGTAGAGCTTGAAGTGCTCTTGCTTCCCTCCTTCTTCTTCTCTGAACTATCCTCTGATTTTTTCACATAAGGTTCCCACTTTTTGGTTCCTGAGCTTTTGGCTTTCTTCTTATCATGTTTCTCTTGACTTTTGGTGTTGGTGGAAAGGTTTTCCCCTGCCTCCCCATGTACCTCGACGAACCGTTCTGCTAA
>JACEFZ010022299.1:200000-217500 GCA_014155875.1 Cepaea nemoralis | reverse complement strand
GAACAAATTAAATAGCTTTAAATGAAAGCTCAAATAATGTAGTAAATTATGCGGGCCGAGAGAGGGATCATGCTGCATGGACAACACATGGTAACTACAATTCAACCCAAGCTTTGTGCTACACAGAGGTTATTATGTCTTTTTAAGCACAATGTACCAAACTATCGTCTGCCAATTGTTCCAGGCCAGTAAAAAACCATATCATCTTGGGTAAAGCTATTCTGTAGGGTTCCGTAATTGAAGAACAAAAAATGAGATAAACGGAAGAGCTAGTCATAAAAATGTCAGTTAAATTTACAGAGAAATACAAAAGATTGTCATACTAACACGTTGATATCAGTGTGGCTGGTGTGGGTGGGGCATTTAAATGGTAAACATGACTTCACACCTGGCCATGATATTCAATGCTACAAACTGAAACTGTTAAAGAGAATCCTACATTAAAAATATATAAAATACAACAACATTATGTAATAACATTTGGAAGTCAATAAGAATCCTTAAGTAATGTAAATTAGCACATATAATAACCATTTTGTCACAAACTTTGATTATTCTGGGTTCAAACCCAATACTGGGGACTGTTGAAACAATTCAAACGTAGACAAGCCATAACAGTGCAGTGATGACACAGTATTCAGAATATCTGGCACAACGTCAATAAACAAGTCGCAGTCACATTTGTTGTGAACATGAATCTTTTCTGTGGTAACTAACGGATATGAGGCATGGACCACTTCCCAATCACTAAGGGGGAAACATAGGCTTTTGATCATAAATGTACAGACAAATTCTGAGAATATCAAGGACCAAGAAGAAGACAAATACTCACATTCTACAAGCTCTAATCATCGAAGTCACAACGGCTTGTGATGGAAGGCGTGGTTCCTGCAACTTGAGGCAAGGGTAGATCAGCATGAAAATGGACACAGGATTTTGCAGACGCCTGGATCATGTGGGCGCATGAGGCAGAAGAAGTGGTAAGAGATCGAGAAACGTTTCGGTGGGCCGTGATGTAATTACCTTTACATATTTAAGGTTTTCCCCATCCATTTCGGGTGGCAGACTGAACGAGTGTCCTATAGAAATCGAATCTAACGGTATCAATTTTGAGATATGCAGTCGTGTTTATTAAGTAGGTGCTTCTTTTTCGAAAGCCTTCTTTAATCAATGAAGTAAATATTTAGGACGCTGTTTACTTCCACAGAACCCACTATTAATATTCTCAGTAAATACGAGGTATTTGTTGTTCCTGAGCCTTCTTCAAAACCACGCCGTTGTTTGTCTATTACGTGTTGTATAATCGACCCATCCCTTTGTGTGTTGATACTTAGCAACATCTTCCTGATGTGACTCATTATACTAATTGTTCAACATTGACGACATTCTATGGTTCCTGATTTCTCCCAGTTGCAGTTAACAGTTTCACCATACATCAGGGGGTATTTAGCAACAGCTAAAATACAGAGTATAGATGAACAATAGGAAATGTTAAGGAACTCCATTAATCAAACAAGCGAAGAAATATTACTGGAGAGAAGCCAAAAAGCTAGGAAATATTGAAAGACTGAAGAAATCTTAAAGCTGATGAACAAAAGAAAACAAAGTTTAAAAAAATGACAAACAAGAGCATGATAAGATAAATAAAGAAATAAGAGACAAATGTGTGAAGGAACAAGAAAGTTGGCTAAACAAGCATTGTAAGAAAATTGGATTACATTCTATAAAAATACAAAACATATGCGCAAACAAATCAGTGAGCACGAGAAGAAAAAATAATAATAAATACAGAGTGTTTGAAATAAAATTAAAAGAACAGGACGGATAGTATTAGAGGAAAGTGCTAATAATAAAGAGGTGGCATTAATATATAACATAATTATATGATAAGACAGTGAAGAATTAACAGAAGAGATTAGCTTAGAAGGTCTTCCTATTCTAAAAGAAGAAGTCGCTGACTATGTCAAACATATGAAGATTGATTGATTGATTGATTGATTTAGGAACCGACATCACAGCATTCGGGACATTCCCATAAGCATGAAGAAAGGTAAAACAGCTGGACCAGATGAAATCACAGTTAAACAATTAGAATTACTGGGAGAATTTGGAGTAGAAATATTAACCAAAATGTTGAATAATATTTACAACAGTTGATATTTAAGACTGTCAGAGTCTTGCGTAGAGCAAGATAAGTAGCTCGTTTTCTGGCAAGTGTGAAGCAATATCAAACTATCAAATCACACGAAGTGAATATCCGAAAGTATTATTCACAAGCTTTATTTACGCGCTGCATTTATTATCGCACAAACATCGCGCAATGACAATCCATAGCAATCATTACGACATGAACAATATCACTACAATACATAATAATAATACATGCAAGCAATAAACATCTCACTTACAAGTCAAACTATTCAAGCGTTCGAACCAGTCTCCCACTGTCGTACAGGCTAGCTCTCAATGCAGATTCAAACACTCCTCGCATACCCATGCGACCTGTCCATTCAAACACCTAAACCCGTCTGCCAGTTCTGGCGTTCTACACGCTACACGCCAGTCGGCGCTCACGTCAGCTAGTGTGACCCCTGCAAGGTTCACGGGGTGTACTGCTGACCAGCGGTCGTTTAAGCTTCGCTCAATTGCTGTGCTTGGCTGCTTATCCGGGCGTCGTCGAAGACGCCGCGTTCTCTCTGCAGTGTTTAACATCACTCAGGGTTGCGTGTTGTTATGTTGTCTGGCGTTGGTACAGACAACGCGTCGCAACCTCGGATGTGAGACCTTGACACTCTCCACACCCCTTTTTCATGAAAGGATTTCCTTTCATGTACAATATATATCTAGGTGTTATTAAACATGTCAAAGTCGAACATTATACCTTAACAATTATAATAAATATATACAGGTGAATAGTAAACAATATGTATACACCAATTATGTTGCACTATGAAGTACAACAGTCAAGTACAATCTATTTCATGGGCATTACCTCGCTGTGACACAGCTAGTCCGGTAGGTATCGGCTAAACTGGCCCCTACCTCACAACCAAGAACAAAAATACTAAAATAATCAGGTCAAGCCGTGAGCATCTCCCTCTGAGATAGCTCCATCATCAGACCTCTGTTTAGAGTTTCTAATGAAGGTCAACAGTTTTGGCAATATACTGTCCATATCTAAACGATGTTACATTGACATGTTATTTATCAAGCACACATGTTAATGGTTACAATACATATTTACATATCACCAACAATTTAGAGTAATGTCCCCTTGTTATTATACAAAAAATTTAGGAACAATAATTTATCGTCGTTTACAAGACATAAATTATCACTGCAAATTTATTTCTTAGTGTCATAATTTGATCCTTATTGACAAATGTGCACAAAAAGTCACGTTTGTAAAGAAGCAATCAAGTTACGATGCTGAGATTACATCTTATAAAAATCGACATATACAATTCCGTATATGGAAATATTTTAAATCACATTTTAATACAATTGTCATACATTTATAGACTTTTTAGCGTAGTCTGCTAACTTTTAATATTAATATGCAAAAAATCGGAAGTATACAGCTGTACTATTACATGTGTTGTGGTGTCATTCATACAACGTTGGTCCGTTCTGGATGGATCTTATATAAACGGAGTAGTAGTTGTTACTATCAGCTGTTGGATCGTCTCTTCCGCCTTCTGCTCGGATTGTACTGTCGCAGTCATCTTTCGTACCTTGTTAAAACGTCTTGGACACCTCGGTCTGGATACCTTCAGGATTACCTCACGTTGTAGTGGCTTGGTAAATTTCTGGATCCTGTAGTGTTGTCCAGTGACACTTCTCTATAGTGTCTGGTTGTTACAATATTTATGTATTTACAATAATAATTACATTCTTTCTCATATCTCACAGTTATACAACACATTGGTTTACATAATACTGATTCCATTCTTTCACATATCTCACTATTATACACGCATTCATTCGCATGATAATAATAAGAATCGCAATATGTACATAAGTTATATACATTGGGAGATACAATCTTCCCCATCACAATGGTGTACACAGCGTTACTGACACATTGTCACAATTGGCTGTGGTACTGAGCACTATCTACGTTGCAGTTTTATACACCCTCTGCACTGTGCTCTGGTGTTGACTGGGTATTAGGTTCGTCGTATGGACATCTCGACAAGAGATCTGCAAGACAGTTTTGTGAACCCTTTATATGGTTAATCTCATAGCTATAGTCCTGCAGAAGAAGGGACCATCTTGCCACCTTGCTGTTACTTGGCGTTCCTCTGGTAACAATTGTCAGCGGACTATTATCTGTTTCAATAATGAAATGTTTACCTAACAAAAATCTAGAAAGTTTACGTACCGAAAATACCATGGCAAGAGCCTCGAGTTCCGGTGTACTGTAATTTCGTTCGCTGGTGTTCAGTTTTCGAGAGACGTAGTATACTGGGTACAAGATTTGGTCGTGTTCTTGGAGAAGCACACCTCCAATGGCTACGGAGCTCGCATCACATCTTAATCTAAAAGTAATATTCAAATTTGGCAATTTCAGAATAGGTGATTTAGAAAAATATGAAAGAATCTTCGTAAATGCTGGCCTTAAACATTCACTGTTTACAATCACATTGGGGTGTTTATTTGTTAGTAGATCAGTGAAACATTTGGTCAATTCAGCAAAATGAGGAATAAACTGTCTATAATAGTTTAAAAGACCTAACACACTTCGCAACTGTTTCTTAGTTGTCGGAAGCGACAATTTCAAAATTCTGGACATGATGTTATCGTCAGTTGATATAAAGCCATTTGAGATCTTATAGCCCAAAAATGAAATTTCCTGAAAGGCTATATCAACTTTGGAAGGTTTTACAGTCAGTCCATGATGTCTAATCCTGTCAAATGTCTGCTGTAGTGCTGTTATGTGTTCTGTCATGTCCTTTGTGTGTATGCAAATGTCGTCCATGTACCAAATGATGTTAGCAATGTCTGTCAAAAGAATTCTTGTCATTCTGACGAAGGTAGCTGGTGCATTGACTAATCCGAAAGGTAGTTTACACCATTCGTATAAACCCCACGGTGTGGCAAATGCAGTCAGATGTATACTATCAGGATGTACAGCTATCTGCCAGTAGCCTTTTGTCATGTCAAGTTTAGTAAAATAACGTGAGTCAGATAGTTCAGTCAAGATGTCTTCACAGTTGCTCATTGGTTCTAAATCCAACTGTGTAATGCTGTTGAGTTTACGATAGTCCACACAAAGTCTAATAGTGTTGTCCTTTTTGCGTACTAAAACTATTGGTGAACAGAAATGAGATTGTGAACGTCGAATGATATGATTTGCTTCTAAATCAATGATTTCTTGATGAAGTTTTTCTTTATAGTGTATAGGGATGGAATATGGTCTACACTTAATAGGAACGTCAGATGTCAAGATGATTTGGTGTTGCACTAAATCTGTCTGTCCTGGGCTGTCAGAAAAGATCGTCCTGTATTCTTGTATCAGTTGTCTGCAACTGTCAGTTTGTGTCTGAGTCAGTTTAGGATTTACCTTAATGTCCTGTAAGTTGGTCGTCGTGTCAAGAACTGGTGTCGGTATCTCGTCAGTGTCGTTGTCGTCCGTCTGGTCCACTATGGAGGTGCTTGCTGCAGTCTCTACTTGTTCGTCTTGCCTGTGATGATATGGTTTGAGCATGTTAATATGGAAAATTTTATGTTTGTCCCTAACTGCAATCTCGTAATCTACCGTCGAAATTTGTCGTAGCACTTTGAACGGTCCTTGCCATGAGTCAGTTAGGAGATGTCTATCACTTGGCAAAAGAAGAAGAACGTCCTGTCCTGGCGTCAGTGTAATAGTTCTATTTCCTCTGTTAGCATATTGTCGGTAAATAGCTCCTGATTTTTGGAGAGCTTCTTTAGCTAAGATACATGATTTCATAATTCTATCACGCAATGATGTTACATGTTCATATGGTGAAATGGGTATAGACAAAGTTGTACTTTCAGTCAACATAGATTCATACAGAGATAATGGGCCGCGTGGTTGTGCACCATATAACATTTCGAATGGTGAGAACCCAGTGCTGGAATGGGGCACTTCCCTATATGCAAACAAAATTGCAGGCAGATAAGTATCCCAATCTTCAGGATGTTCTTGGGTTACCTTAGAGAGCATATGTTTCATATCGCCATTAATCTTTTCCACTATACCGGTCGAATGTGGGTGGTATGGACTGTTGAAGCATTGTTTAACACCCAACATTTTGGTAAAGGCTTGTGTAGCCGAGGAAATAAACTGGCTACCCCGATCTGAAAGGATGGTATCAGGGAATCCTACCCTCGCAAAAATATGAAAGAACACTTCCATGATGTCTTTGGAAGTTATGTTCTTCATTGGAATCGCTTCTGGCCAACGAGTACATAGATCAATGAGTGTTACAATGTACCTATTACCTTTAGATGTTACTATGGTTCAGAGGACCAACTATATCGACCGAGATCTTTTCAAACGGTCTACTAGCCAAATCAGTAACTTGCAATTCAGCTTGTGGGTGTTTACCCTTTTTGACAAGCTTTTGACAGATGTCACACGATCTGCAATACTGTTTGGTATCGTTGCAAAACTTTGGCCAATAAAATTGAGTAAGTAACCTTGCTCTAGTTTTAGCCATGTGTCCTGCAAAGGGTATGTCATGAGCTATATTCAATGCTTGCTTGCGGTTTTCTAACGGTAGCACTGTTTGTTCTATAGTGCTGGAACCTTTGGTGTAGTACCGTGTTAGAATTCCGTTCTTCAGAGCAAAGTACCATTGAGCATTCTTTGCTACTCTTGGCTTTTGGCCTACAAGTTTAAAATACTTTTGCAGAGATCGATCGGCTTTTTGAGATGTTATAAACGTCTCCCTAGTTGTCTCAGGAGATGTTACAACTGGACTTACTCGTTGTAAAGCCTCTGTCTGATCGATTCGATCTTGCATCTGTGCAGTAGATCTAGTTACTGCATTTACTACATTATAACGATCATTCTCATCACACATTGATGTTACATTCACACAATTACATGTATGTTCTGGCGTAGCCAGGTTGGTATTTGTACATTCATTTAAAGGTGGTAGTACATCATGAATGGTGATTGGTGATGAAGGTGAAATGGTAGTATCAATATTACAACTGACAGTTGATGTACTGCTGTCATGTGGTATGTCATTCACTTCAGGAAGGTTTCCAATGATAATATCGCAGCAAGGATTGGTTAATGCTGCGCATTTAACCTTTCCTGTAAGGAATGGTGTAGTTATATATGCCCATGCAAGTGGATATTTCTCTATGTTTCCTGAGAATGTCCTGCATGTGACATATTTACCACTATATTGTGATGGTAAAATATAATCTCTCTTTACACCAATGAGAGTACTCCCGCTATCACGTAACACTGTGGCAGCTCTACCATTAACATACCCCTGGTGGATGTTTAGTTTACCTTTGGAGTTTACTACAGAATTGGCCTCCTCACTGGTAACAGGTATAGAATGGCCGCATGTTAACACGCCATCCTCATGAAATTGATCACAAATGGTACATTTTTCCTGATGGAACACCTCAATGGAATGTGCTGAGTTTACTGGGTGATCTTGTACACTTTCATCTTCTGACGAAGAACTGTCAAACATGGCTGCATTAGCCTTTTTGGTCATTGACTTGCCTTTACAATCTTTACGCCAGTGACCATAAGCTTTACAAAGATAACATTTGGTAACTTTTCTGTAGTTCTTCCTTTCTTTATCTTGCTTAGAAATGTAATTATGCAAGTACGTAGTGTACCCAGGGTGTTGGTCGCACATATCATTCTCATTGTGTTTATAATCGCAATATTTGCACTGATACAATTTCTCTGCAGCTTGTTTATAAGGTCTTTGTTTGGTATTTGACCCTGCCTGATATTTGCCATATGTAGCTGCTGCTACAAAGTCTGTGCTGGTCAGACTACTAGAGAAACAATGCTTATTGGCTGCAAAATAACCAGAGCCACGACTTTCAATCTGTTGAACACTTTCACACTGACATTCCAACAAAAATTTAGAAAAGGGGGGTGGGAGAGATGCGATAATCTTATCTCTCAACATAAGATCAACTAATTTGTCATAAATTCCATTTACTTTGGCTGCTGACAGCCATTTAGAAAAGATATTCTGAATTTCTGAGATGTAATCAGAGAACGTGTGTGTTGGCTTAGGAGACAACTTCCTAAACTGTTCTCTATAGCCTGATTCATCCAGTAGAAAATGTGACATAATTTTAGATTTAATGTACAGATAATCTTCTTTCAGGTCATTTGGGATCGACTCTATGACTTTAAGAGGTTCCCCAGAAAGACTTCTTACATATACTATCCCCCATTCAGGTTTTGGAATTTTGTAATGATCCATAACAAATTCAAAATTTTGGGTGAATGCTGCTATGCAATCACCTGTGTTGTAACTTCTGATCAGACCTTGGTACTTCTTATGAGGTTGATCTTTGTCTGTTTCTCTACTAACTTTATCTTTAGAAGATTCAGCTTTCAGCTGTTCAATTTTCAGTTGTGTTTCTTGCTCTTCTTTCTTACTTTGGGCTAAGATCTCAGCTTGCCTCACTGCAGCTTCTGATTGTTTTAGAGCAGCTTCTGATTGTGCTTGTTGAAGCTTTAAAGCAGCTTCTGATTGTGCTTGTTGAAGCTTTAAAGCAGCTTCTGATTCTGCCTCTTTACTTTTCAGCGCAGCTTCTGATTGCTTTAGAGCAGCTTCTGCTTGTGCCTGTTGAAGTTTTAATGCCCTTTCGGCCGCTCTCTCATCCCTCTCACTAATTTGTTCTTGTTTCAAAAGATATTCTGCATATTTACTCTCACTCCATGTTCTCAATCCCTCACCAGACATATTCATTTTTAAACCCATTTCAATGAAATCGTTTAAAGAAGACATGATGAACAATAGGTATGATGGAATGACTATAAACAAAATTACTTATGTTGTTAGTAAGTTACAAATATTTCTAGCACAGTTAATGTCTAAAGCCAGACTAACGAAAGTATAAAGAGAGATGACAAAAAAAATTTATACTCAAGTAATCCTTGGGTAATGTGCTGTTCAGTGGTGCTCGAAATCACACTGGAACGTCTTTCGGGTTGACGCACAAAAAAATTTTTGAAGTTCACCAGACTCAGGTAAAGTTGACACAAAAACCCTGTACTTTTTAAACTAAACAAAATTAGAACGTTTGTAAATGTATGGTGTGTGTAATGTCACTGAAGTCTGTAAAGGTTTGTATGCTGTCAAGTATTATTGTTAGTCGTTACCACAATCAACAACTTTCATGCTCACACTAACCCTACTCAATGACATTCAAGGGCACGGCCGCCATTTTGGATTTTAGGTACAAAATTTGTTGAATTTAGTGATAAGTCTGAAGACGCCTCGGTTGGCTTCAAATACTATCTTCACACTTATAATTTAATTAAATCAACTCTATTTAATCGTTACTTTACCTTACTTTATGACTTGCGCACTTCTATCGGCATGTTCACATTCGCTTCAAACTCGGACAAAAAATTTACAAGTTCGCATTTGGTTCAAACCCCGGACGAAAGCCACCACGTTCGCACTTGTCAGAGTCTTGCGTAGAGCAAGATAAGTAGCTCGTTTTCTGGCAAGTGTGAAGCAATATCAAACTATCAAATCACACGAAGTGAATATCCGAAAGTATTATTCACAAGCTTTATTTACGCGCTGCATTTATTATCGCACAAACATCGCGCAATGACAATCCATAGCAATCATTACGGCATGAACAATATCACTACAATACATAATAATACATGCAAGCAATAAACATCTCACTTACAAGTCAAACTATTCAAGCGTTCGAACCAGTCTCCCACTGTCGTACAGGCTAGCTCTCAATGCAGATTCAAACACTCCTCGCATACCCATGCGACCTGTCCATTCAAACACCTAAACCCGTCTGCCAGTTCTGGCGTTCTACACGCTACACGCCAGTCGGCGCTCACGTCAGCTAGTGTGACCCCTGCAAGGTTCACGGGGTGTACTGCTGACCAGCGGTCGTTTAAGCTTCGCTCAA
Organism: Cepaea nemoralis; assembly: GCA_014155875.1. Lineage (NCBI taxonomy): Eukaryota > Metazoa > Mollusca > Gastropoda > Stylommatophora > Helicidae > Cepaea > Cepaea nemoralis. The sequence continues at coordinate 207,372 of JACEFZ010022299.1, read as the reverse complement.
ATGCTGTGCTTGGCTGCTTATCCGGGCGTCGTCGAAGACGCCGCGTTCTCTCTGCAGTGTTTAACATCACTCAGGGTTGCGTGTTGTTATGTTGTCTGGCGTTGGTACAGACAACGCGTCGCAACCTCGGATGTGAGACCTTGACAAAGACCTACATCTTTGCTTCATTGACTACACAAAGGCTTTCGATAAAGTAAGACATGCCAACATGATGAGGATGCTTGCAGGTCTACAAAATTAATGGGAACGAAGATAGACTTGTAAACACCGGATATTGAAAACAGCAAGCGGCTATAAACATTGAAAAGGAAGCAGGTCAATATCAGCCTGTTCAGTAATTTGTGCGACAGGGATGTATAATGTCTGCTGCTTTCCCTATATAGTGAAAATATTTGCTTTTTAATTTAGGAGATATGAGATGAATAACCATTGGAGGACATACCATCATTAATAATATTAGATATACGGATGATACAGTATTAATGGCAGAAAATGAACTGAATCTTCAATATTTAGTAGATACGGTCATTGTACACAGTAAAAACTTAGGGTTAGAATTAAATTGTAAGAAGGCATAGGTTATGGTCGTCACTAACAAGAAAGAAATACCACAACGTAATATGCGGGTTTGCTTGCTTGCTTGTGTTCGTTGGCTTGAGCTCCAACGCGAAGTCCTGTATGTCGGATGAAGACATCCTGTTGTCCAACATCAGTGTGATGTCATACAGGACCTGAGGTTTGCGTGAGTATCCGTTCTTAAACAACTGAATCAGTACAGCTATTTTGGAATAGTCATACCATCTTATGGGGGAAGGGGGGGGGGGGGTGCTTTGATTAGAACAAGAATCGCTATGAAAAGTTAGCCTTTTGCAAGATGAAAAATATACTGACTAATAAAAAATATGTCAATTTCAACGAGAAAAAGTGTTGAAGTGCTGCATAGAACCTGTAATTGTGTTTGGATATGAGACGTGGACAATGAGCAGATAGCTGAAAAACGTCTAGTGGCTGTGGAAATGTGGTTTCTGGGGAAAATGCAAAGAATACCATGGACAGACAGAAAAACCCATGAGCAAGTCCTAAAGACGCAAAAGAAAACCATAAACTGATTAGAGAAATTAGACGCAGACAGTCAACATTTTTTAGCATGTTATGATAAGACATAAACTAGAGAACTTAGTGACAACTGGCAAAATTGAGCGGTAGAGAACAATGGGAAGGCAGAGAAGTAAATATCTGAATGGCTTGACCGCATGGCATTGTCGAAACAAGAATACAGAGCTGATCCACGACTCTGGTGATGGTGTTAGATAGCGAATCATGAACGACATCTCTTATCGGCATGACACCTGATGATGAGATGACACAGTGGTGGATCATGTGAAAGATCTACAACAATTGATGAACATTGTTTGTATTAACACTGAGTAGAAAGAAAGGACTCACCTTGAATATCAAGAAAACTGTAACAATGATATAAAAGAAAACAAACGTAGCTGTCAACCCCAGCATTTTGTCTCTGTTTGTGATTCCTGGACAAGTTTATGTTCAGTAGTTTACAAACGGTGTCCGTAATCTCTTCGCAACGGAACGGGTTTAACAGAAAATGTTGACACAAAATTGTGGAGGGGAAATAGAAGAAACAATTCTTGACCAGTTGGATAATGTTAAATACCTAGGGGCAATTACAACATCAGATAGAAGATGCACAGCAGATTGTGAGATCAGGATATAGCAAGTAAAAGCTGCATTTCATCAAATGACAAGAATCTTTTACAATAAGTCACTCCCATTGAATGTCAGAAAGAGAGAGTGCTGAAATGCTATATACATACTGTTTTGCTGTGTGGCAGTGGATCTTATAATGTAATTGAACAAATTAGGAAGAACTAGGAAGGAACAAAGATATGGTTCCTAATAAGAATGTTGCAAATTCCATGGGCTGCCAGCGTAACTGAGAACGATTGCCTGAAAGAAGGTAATGAAACTAGAACATTAAACACAACAATAAAAAAGAGACAAACAGCTTTCTTTGGCCATGTGATAAACAAGAGAGGCTCTGGAGAACATCGTGACAATTGGAAAGATCACGAGGAAGAGATCAAATCAACTTAATCAAATCAACTTTATTAGGGTCACAAATTGGGCGCGCAGGCCCGTCTTACATTCGGCCCTTCCAATCACTCGTCTTTCGTTCATCAAGAGCATTATACATTTACATAGGAAGAAAAATAAACATTGTGAAATGAATGTTGTAAACATAAACAAGGCTAATTATAATTACCATGTTATGAGGTCCATCTCCCACCTATCCATACATCACCCCACCCACACAACACCCCCACCTACCCACACACACGCGCACCAAGGGACACATACACACTCCCACCTACCGACACACACTCACACCAAGGGACACATACATACCCCACCAACCGACCCATCCCCCTCCCGCACATCCCCCACCCACACACACTGCCCTCACCTGATCCCCCAACCAAAACACACTCGCCACCCACAAACATTCCTCCACCAACCCACACATCCCACGCCCATCCACATCCTACCCCACACATCCTCTCCCCACCCACACCTCAAACCACCCATTCCCTAGCCACATCTCCATCGACAACATATTTCCCACCCACACACACAATTCCCCACCAACCCACACATCGCACATCCACTCACACATCCTCAAACCATACACACACATCCCCACCAACTGACATGTCCCTACCCCCCCCCCCCACACACACACACACATCTCCCTAACCACCCATACATCCCCAATCCACTCACACACACCCCACCACCCACACATACAACTTCCACCCACCCACACATGCCTTAACCTAATCCCCCACGACATAATCCCCCACCCGCACATCACATACACCCCCTACCACGCACTATTCCCAACCCACGCACCACACACACACATATCCCTCACCAACACATCCCCACTTACACACCACACACATATCCCCCACCAAGATACCACACAATATTCCCACCCACACCCACACAGATACCCTTACCCATCCACCCCACATACCCCCACTCACACACCACAAACATCCCCCACCCACACATACATACCTCACCCACACAATATCACCAACCAACACACCACACACCTCTCCCCACCCACACACGCATTCCCTACCCGTCCACCAACACACACTCACTCACGCATACATCCTCCACTACGCACCCACACACCCCCACCCACCCACTCCCAACCAAACATCTCTCGATCACAATACCCCTACCCCCACACACATCCTCCACCCACTCACACATCCCACCCCGACACATACAACTACCTCACCCACCTACACATCCCTAAGCCACTCACACACCCCCACCCACACATTCCCCATCCACATATACACATCTCCCACCCACACTCCCCCACATACTTCCCCCAACCACCACAATCCCCTGCTCACCCACACATATACCCCACCCATACGCACATTCCCCACACCCATCACACACATCCCCCACACCACACACTATCCTCCACCCATACCACCACAAACATACCCTCCACCCACACATCATTCACACATCCCCCACCAACACACCGCACACATATCTCAAACCCACACACCATACACTTCTCCCCACCCGCCCTTCCATCCCAAATCCACCCAACACAATCCCCTACCCACACAACCCCGCCTCCCACACATACTTCCTCAAACCATCCACACATCTCCACCCACATAAACACACATCCCCTGCATCCGTCCCAGTACACATATCCTCCACCCATACACACATCCCCCACACCCATTCCAACACCCCTACTTTCACCCCCACACATCCATCCACACATCCCACCAACACCCACAAATACCACTACCCACCAAAATCCCACACACCCCAACCCATCCAAATGCATACCCCCACCCACACACCCCCACCCACACATATCCCCACACTCACACACATCCTCCACATACACTCACACATCCTCACATCAAGACACATACAAAATGTCTCACGTTAGTATTGAAACTAGTATGAACAAACTCCCACACTTTACTCACACACATACACTGACACTTGTCATGAGCAGTCTCATAAAAATGTTAAACATGGAGAAAAATGTGTACATAAAATGTATGTGACGTAAAAATAGTGATGCTCTCTCTCTCTCTCTCTCTCTCTCTCTCTCTCTCTCTCTCTCTCTCTCTCTCTCTCTCTCTCTCTCTCTCTCTCTATCTCTCTCTCTCTCTCTCTCTCACACTTTCACTTTCCTGTTCACTCATTCACTCTCCCGCTCACTCATTCACTCTCCCGCTCACTCATTCACTCTCACGTTCACTCGTTCTGTCTCTCATTCACACTCACTGACTCACTCACTCAAACTACAGTAATGAACATGAGTTTATATTATGCATGATAAAATCAAATGGTATTTAACTGATAATATGACAGATGAGAATACACAAACATATGGATTCGCGTGTTACATAACATGCGTGTTACATGACATGCATCTGCTCAGCTCTCTCTCTCTCTCTCTCTCTCTCTCTCTCTCTCTCTCTCTCTCTGTATTCTTTCATATACACACACTCACACGCATGCGCGCGCTCACACACACACACACACACACTAACACATCAACTCTCCCACTGTCTCACTCTCTAACACACAATCCTTCACACACACACACTCACTCTCTCAATCACACTCTCTCACACATACACATACACATGAACGCATGCACATGAACGCATGCACGCACGCATACACTCCCTCACTCACTCTCACACATACACGTACGAATGCATGCACTGACACATTCCCCCACCATTTCTCGCTCAATCACTCTCTCCACACACACGCATGCACGTGCGCACACACGCATTCACTCTCTCCCTCTCACTGACACCCACTTTCTCTCTCTCTCTCTCTCTCGCTTCTCTCTCTCTCTCTCTCTCTCTCTCTCTCTCTCTCTCTCTCTCTCTCTCTCTCTCTCTCTCTCTCTCTCTCTCGCTCCCACACGCACACACATATATAGTGAACAATTATAGTTAAACAATTATAATGAACAATTATACTGAACAATTATACCAGTAAATGAATTATGGTGGCATATAGTCGGTATGGATTAAGTATTGAAAGAGTTTTCGGTTAAATGTGTAGGGACTCATTGGAGTTTTCAGATCTGGAGGCAGATCATTCCATAAGTGAGCACCAGAATAGGCGAAACATGTTTTGTATAGGTCCAATCTAGGCTTTGAGACATGTAACAAATTTAGGCGCTTGCTGTTCATTGCATTAGATTGAATCAGCGGCAGAAGATACTCTGGGGTATTTTGAGATATAATTTTATTCACTAATTTGGCTTTGTTGAAAAGGAAGCGCTTTTGTAGTGGTAGAAGTCTTAGATGACTGTACAAATTATTACTTTCAACGTGCTTTATGTCAGAAACCAGACGAATAGCGCGGTTTTGTAGAGAACATAGTCGTTTTAAATTAGATTTAGGGCAACCATCCCAAACTGTGGAACAGTAATCGAGATGTGATTGGATATAGCATGTATAGAATATTTTTCGTGTGCTTTCGTCCAGGAAGTGCTTAATTTTAGCAAGTTGGTAAACTTTTTGTGCTATTTTCTTGGTAAGAGCGTGAACATGAGAGCTCCAGTTCAAATGGCTGTCTATTAAAAGCCCTAGTGTTTTATGTTCAGTCACATTAACTATAGGTAACGTGCCCATGCGGAGTTCGAGCGGTGATCCAGTTATGGCTAGTGTCTGTAGTTTTTGTCTGGTCGTTATTAGCATGGATTTGGTTTTGTCGATGTTAATTTGCATGCGGTTTTCATTGCTCCATCTAGTAAGATTATCAAGTTCCTTTTGTAAAGAATTCTCTAATTCACTACGGTTTTCTTGACTCGTATATATAGTACAGTCGTCTGCGAATAGATCACAAGTTGTATTGATATATAAAGGAAGATCATTAATATAAACTACAAAAAGCAGCGGACCTAGTATTGAGCCCTGAGGCACACCAATATTAAGCTGTGTGGGTCTTGATAGACAGTTGTTGAAGGACACGACTTGTTGCCTGTCGGATAGAAATGACGTAATTATGTTCACCATGTTGGTGCTTGTCTTCATTTGCTTTAGTTTTCTAATTAAAATATCGTGATCTACCATATCAAAAGCTTTTTTAAAGTCTACAAACACCGCTCCACAAATTCTACCGTTGTTGATGTTTAAGTGCCAGTTATCGGTCATTTTTGTTAGAGCACTATGGCAAGAATATTTAGGTCGAAACCCAGATTGACTGTTAATTATTAGATCATTGTTAATTAAATGGTGTAACGTTATTTTATGAATGTGTTTTTCTAGTGGTTTTGATAGCGACGATAGTAAGGAAATAGGTCTATAATTACCCAAAACGCTATTATCGATTGAGCTATTTTTAATAAGCGGAAACACTTTAGCAATTTTAAATGCAGATGGAAAGTAGTTTTTGGCCAGGCACTGGTTATATATGAACGTTAAGGACTCGCTAATGACTGGTGCAGCACAACGAAGAATTCTATTACTGATACCATCTAGGCCGTGTGAGTTTGTTGATTTGAGGTTCAAGAGATATTTATAAACGTCTGCAACAGACATTAAAGGAATCTCAGCGGGAATATTTCTGGCGCACTTCTCCTCACAGAATGATGCCAGTGAACTTAAATTACACGATGAGTCTGGTATTGAAGACTTTAGATTCTCTATTTCTGATTGAAAGAACCAACTGAATTCATCGCATGTTATAGAATTTGGTATTGCTGATTCTGTAGGGCGTTTCTTATTGGTTAGCAAGTTAATAGCCTTCCATATATTTGTACTGTTTGAATTATCTACAATCAAATTTTTAAAATGATCTTTTTTTATCCTACGAATTTCATATTTAACTTTATTCCTTAGTCTGCGGTAATTGATGAAGTCTTTATTTTTGTGTGCTGTATCTCGCTCTCTCATGATTTCCAGCACTTCTCTAGTGACCCATGGGGATTTATGTTGATTTTTGACTCGAACTTCTTTGATTGGCACGTGTTTATCGAACACATTGTAGACTGTCTTCGTCCAGAAAGCTAATGCATCGTCCGGGTCAGGAAGTTGGTAAACGTGATCAAGGGCTGCTTTTCTTAAGTCTTGCAAAAATAAATCTTGGTTGAATGCTTTATAATTCCTAAATTTGATACTTACATGTTTATGTTTAAGAGGTTTGAACCCAATTCTTGACCATGTACAACATACCGGGTAGTGGTCACTAACTGTACAAACAGGAACAGAACATTCAATAATATTATCTGGACAAGTAACATATATATGATCAATTATAGTTGAGG